>VZTI01005350.1:367527-405764 GCA_013397865.1 Struthidea cinerea | reverse complement strand
CAAGAAGGACATTGAAGTGCTGGGTCATGTCCAGGGATGGGCAATGGCACTGGAAAAGGCTCTGGTGTACAAGTCTAGTGAGGAGCAGGTGAGGGAGCTGTTGGGGTTCAGTCTGGAGGAAAGGAGGCTCCGGGGTGACCTTCTGACTCTCTACAACTCCCTGACAGGGGGTTGTAGCCAGGTGAGGGTTGGTATCTTCTCCGAAATCGCAAGCACAGAATCACAGAATCAACTAGGTTGGAAAAGACCCCTGAGATCATCAAGTCCATCCTATGAATAGGACAAGCTGAAACAGCCTCAATTAGCACCAGGGGAAGTTTAGACTGGGTATTAGGAAGAATTTCTCCATGGAATGGGTTGTGACGCATTGGAAGGGGCCGCCCAGGGAGGTGGTGGAGTCACCATTCCTGGATGTGTTTAAGGAAAGACTGGATGTGGCACTCAGTGCTCTGGTCTACTTAACAAAGGTGGTGATCAGTCATAGGCTGGACTAGATCTTGGAGGTATTTTCCAGTGTAATCGATTCTGTGATGATTCTGTGGAAAATGAACCAAACCCTAGGTGGGCATTGACTTTTTGGAGCTGCCGATACTCGTTCTGAGGAATCTCCTTTAGAAAGAGCCACAGATCAAATCTGTCAAGGAAACTCGAAATCAAATGGGACAAGTGAGCTCTTCACTGCAAGTTTACCCATCAGCTGTTGTTTGTGATCCGGCTCCAGCTTTCCCCTCTTGTTGTTCCCAGTGGTCCCAGAGGTTGATGAGTTTGGATGGGAACTGATTTCTTTGGAAGCCGCTTGTGGCTATCGAATCATAGACTCATCGGTGACTGGGGAGACCCTCAGCTCCTCAGCCCTCGTGATGGCATGAGAGGTGACGGATTCTGTGTGAGAGCCACCACCCTTTGTCAGAGCAGAGTCTGGAGCTGGGGACACACACCTGCCCCAGGTATCCCCATTTTGTTCCTCCACCTGTACTCTCTCCTGGGTTACACCTGAACCCTGTAAGTGTCAGGTGAGTTTAGAACCATCTGTGAATATTAACACCTGGATTTTTGCCAGGCAATGTTTTGCAGTAGCATTTTTTGAAATATTAATGAAGCTCTGGGGTGCAGGTGAGTGTTATTTGCCTTTCACAGCTCAGGGACCTGGTGTCCCTCTGCTCACCCTCCCTACAAACACCACAGGGACACGAGCCACCAACTCTTACTGAAATGTTTATTAAGATCAAACTTTGGAACAACGGATTGGAACACAATGTCTCATGGAGTAGAATACTTCTAAATTGATTTTTTTCTTTTCTATGCATAAATGAAAAAAAAATCGAGATTATACAAAAAGAACAGAAAGTGCAGAACACAATAAAACAGTTCTCATGCAACAATTTTTTTAACCTTTAAACAGAAAATAAGCTCAACACTGTAGAAATAAAAATCATACATACATTATGCCGTCTACGCACTCAAACATTCATCTGTGACATCACTTTTCTTTATCCCTTTTTCCTCATAAAACAACATTATGTGTTTAACACATGCTTATAAACATTGCTAAACTCAGCAAGAGCTATTATAGTGCCCCAACTTAATAAGTTGATAAAAAAGTAGTTGTCATATGGCCAGTTCACAAAGGAACTAAATAATCTCTTTTTTTTTTCTTTTTCTTTTTTTTTTTTAAATTTTTCCCCACTATGAGATGCCTATATGCAGCTTTCTAGTAATACGAGGCATTTAAAATAAGCTGGTCATTTGGCTACTTAAAGGGCTTAGTGTTCATGTTACATCAGGAAAAACAAATTCACATTGGGAACTGCCAATTTGTTGAGAGGGAAGTCTGGATTTTGGGGTTATTTATTACAATTTGGCTGTTGCTAAGGACTGAGTAGGTGCAGAGTAAATAAGGGGACACTGAGTTTGACTAAATGCTCCCAGAGCTTCACCCCAAACTTCCAAATTGAAGGATAAATGTGCCAGAGCAGGTCAAATTGAACCATGCCCTGCATTTTCCCTAAAATTTTAGCAGGTCGCAAGGGCATCAAAAGTCCTTTAATTACAGCAGATGCTCTCTTTTGGTGGGAGATGTATCTGTCCCTCCTGGGCACCCCTTGTGGTCCCTGGGGCGAGGGAAGCTGAGGTGGAAATTCAGCTGAAGCTGCTCAGGTTGAGGAACCAAACCGAATTGGTTTTCCAGGAGGTGATTTTAATTTACATGACAGGAAAACCTGGAACACCTTAATGAGCAGATCAATGGGTGTGAGTGCCATGTCAGGAAAAGGAATTGAGCCTTTTTGTTGTTTTCTAAGGCAGTTTCTGAACTGCTGAGCCTCAAATTCAAACCCCAGTTGGTGTTTGAGCTGCTGCAGCTCCTTTGGATGCAACATGACAAAGAGAAAACTTTGGGTAGCTCCACTTTCTCCAAATGACCATTTTTTGACGTGCTTTACAAACGTTCAGCTTTGTAATTTAAGGAAGGAAAACAGCTAAAGGACTCTCTGGAACCATAAATTTTCTGCAAAGAAAAATAAAATTTGGTATTTCTTCCACACAATCATTAATAGCATTTCTGTGCAACATTTGGTGTCCGTTACATTTATTTGGCCTTTTCAAAGGAAACGAGGACGAAACAGCTGCAAAGAAAACCAACTTCTCTTTCACGACAGACACTTCAGATGCCGAAGCTGCTACATGTGCTTGGAATATCATGCAGGAGTTCATTTGTTCATTTAAATAGGATACATATTTATAGCTGAGCTTGACTTGCATCAGACTAGGATGAGGGAAACCTGGAAGAACTCAGTTGAGAACACTGTGGAGTACAGTGGCAGCAACACACAACCCCCAAAGGTATTTTGGCCTGAGCAGTGTGTCTGGAAATGTACAAACACATAGGTACAGACACACACACACATCCCTAAAACCCCCAAATCTCAGCACCTGCCTCCTGCGCTTCCCTCCTGCTCTAATGTCCCAGCTCTCCTAGGAATAAAGTGTGACTTTCTCCACCTTTACGCATAAGTGTGACGTCAACCTGCATGGCCGTGAGATCTGGCAGCCAGGAAAATCCTGCTTTTCATGGTGGATGCTGCAGGAAGCCAAGTTCACCCCTGACCAAGGGCAGGGGATGCATTCTTAACGATGGAACCCAGGTTTTAATGAGGTACCTGGCAAAAAGCACTGTGGCTGCTGCTGTCATTCCAAGTGCTAGGGGGCTCAGATCAGAAGGGAGAGGGATAAGAAAGACTCAGTCCTCGCCTCTGAGGAAAACCTCACGCAGCCTGTTCCATCCTGGGTTCTGAGTGCCAGCATTGGTATCAGCAAGAAAACCAGGAGGGTAAATTTGCAGCCACCTCCTTTTCAGAAGGATGTGCTGGGAATATTCCAGAGCCTAGAAAAAGGCTCCAAGTGAAAGGGGAAAAGGACATCCTGGGTTTCAAGGAGCACAAACTTCTGTTGGATTTACTGGCCTCCTCCCTCCTGATGATGAACAACCCCTATCTTTCCACAACTGCTCACAGCCAGTGCCAACAAACCACCAGATTCGTGTTACTAAAAGGCTATTTAGGCAATAAATCTCTATGAAAGTCATCGAACCAGCAGGAAGAGAAACATTCCTAAGAAATTATTGCTTCTGGAGTCTGAAATGGCCATCCACCAACAGCACAGATCTCACTGGACTCTTGGAATAACCCAACAGGACCAAATGCACACTCTGCCTTTCCGAGAGGTGAAAGTTAAAGCTTCTCTGCTATCACATGAAACATATCAAGATGTGCAGCTGACTGACCACAGCCCTCAAGGGTCTGAGCACCAGCAGTGCCTCGTGTCACACATCACTGCAGCAGAACAGGTTAAAATAGTTTATGGTATTGAACAACACTAAACCTTAGTCTTACTACACTGTAGGTCCAACAGGATGATTTTGACTAGACAGGAATACAAACAAAAAAAAAAAGATGCTTGTTGTCACCAGGAATAACAAAAAAAGCCACTTCAAACTTCTCTTTCCACAAGTTCTGCAACAAACGCATAAAACTATACTACTTTAATTGTGGCAAAAAAAAAAAAAATCTGTATCAAAAGATAAGGTAAGGGACAGATGAAGAAATAAATCATTGCCCACTCTACGCTGAGAAGTGCTGGGGCTAGAAAGAAAACTCTCACATACAAGGAAAAGCCCTCAGGAGACCTCAGCGGGTGAAGCCAGTGCGGGGGTTTCCCAGGCTGGCCCAGGGACAGGAGGAGATGCTTTGGATGGGGCTCCCCAAGTTAATTCTTCTGGCAACACTACAAAAACTTCAGCACATTTACAATGAATAATTATTTCCTTTGCCTTTACCAGGGAGTGAAATCAGCTTCCTGCCTTGGCAGCACGCGTATTCCTGCGTTATGAGCCCCATAAACAACTCCAAACACGGATTTTAACATCCAGTTCTTAGAAATGAGGCTCTGCCAAACGCTGTCCGTGACAGAACTGGCCCTGCCTTGCCTTTGCTTGAAGCCTCTGGGTTCGAAAGGAAAGGTCCTTCCTCCCTTCTTGCCCTTCCCTGGCTGAGAAAGCTCCATAAACATGAGTGAGCTCACCCCCAAAATGGTTTCATGTTCCCTCTGTGGGATATGAAGTCAGAGGGAGCTTCAGCTTCTCCTCCCTCTCTGCAGCTACTTGGTCAGTGTGATGGTGCAGTGAAAGAGATCTTGGCTTAGCAAGTGCAGTGTGGAGTAATGAAGATTTGATCTACGCTGGTCCAAGGAACCCTTGGGAAAAGGGTAAGGCTGGCACTGGTCAGAAGATGTAGGTTTTTAAACCTACCTTTTCAGCAGTAGAGATTAAAATAAGGAGTACTTGACAGTGGTCATTTAACCAAAAGCAGAATCTTCAAGGAGCTTCAAAACTAAAATATTAAAGCCACTTTAAAATGTGTAACTCAGCATGTAACTTACACAAATGCCAGTTCTAGGGCGAAACACAACACTTGTGTCTCACACATGAACATCACCAGAATATATTAAATGTAACTGAGATGATAAAATTCACGGCAGAATTTCTCACAACTGCTTTCTTCAGTAAGGTCTCACACTCTTCAGTAGTATCGCTCCCCTGGTTGAACACAGTTCACAGTGTGTGTTCTAAATAAAAAATATTCACCACAGAAAAAAAAGACTTCCTCTAGACACTTGGAAAAACAAATACAACCCCTAAGTCCTGTGTGATTACATGTACTTCAGTGCTCTGTGATGTCACCAGCCTGAAAACATCGTCACCCTTGATAGCAGAGGCCATAGGCGTTGACTGGAAGCCTTCAGAGAAGCCCACGGATGCCACCTTCAAATACACCCAAACATCCATTTCTCAAATACACTGACAATTCAAGTAATTCATCAAAACCTGCTTTTCATATTGAAATATAGCTTCTTTGTCTGAATGCCTGGATTGCAGCATGACTGACACAAGCATTTGCAAGTCTTGGAGGAGGAGGAGGAGTCTGAGGCAGCAGGAATTTCACACCGCACTGTGTTTGCCTGTCCAGCACACGGATTGACGGCAGCCCGGGGTGCCCAAGCCAAAATGAGTCAACAGCATCACAAACACTTCTTACAATGACAAACGGAAGTTTGGTTTCGAAAGTTGCTTTAAATGGCTGCTGGATAATGATCCAAACCTATTCTAAATCAAGTTAGCACAACTCTTTCAAGCTCTTTCCAGAAAAGTATCTTTGCACTGCAGCTGTGTCCTGAATCACGGAAGGGGACATGGAGGATGCGCTGACGACATTGGTACGGCAGCTCGGAAGAACTCCGGCCTACAATTCCTCCAACACAGGGACTGGAACAGCAACATTTGAATTTTAAGGCCTAAAAACTGTTTCTGACACAGATTTTTATACACCCAGACTATGCCGTAAAGTGACAGAGGTAGGCCTTGGGTTCTCCTTGTTGTACTGACCCTGTGCCTTTACCTCAGCTGCTGTGTTCCCAGCCAGGAGGTTAAAGGATCGTAAAAAGTGCAATTAATCAATGACTTCCTTTCCCTATGGAAGAGAATCGCATGCCTCCTCCCATGAAGCTGTCCCCAGAGATGCCCTTTCTCCATGGCAGCTTCATCCAGAGATGATCAGGTTTAAACGCCAAGAAAACACCCCCGAGTTCACCAGCACGTGAATCTCTCAGCTAAAAATTGTCACAGCGTATTCCAACGACATTCATAAAATGCAGCACTTGTGATAAAAAAACCTGTGAGTGCTGGTCACCTCTCCCAGCTGCTGCTCCTTCCATCTACAGCTGATATCCAGCACCCAGTGTCACCCTCTCCTGATGAGCAGCAGACTTGGGAGTGGTTGTGAACAGTATGACTAAAAGAATTCACAGCAGTTTCTTAGAAACTGCAGTAATTGCTTTTTTTTTTCTTGAAAATAATTGCAAATAGAAGGATTCTGTAGTAATTGCACTAACAAAAACATGAAGTCTAAAATTAATGTAGCTGTCAGACCAGTAATATCATGCTCATGAAAAGAATCGATCGATGTCTAAGCATTTGATTCAGTTATTACGCTAGTGAAATCTGAAATGTTCAGACAAAAAATGGCAAGAGACTATAGGTCGAGATAGCTTCCATTTTCCGTTAGTTTAAAAACAGCCAAAAACTTAATTTTTCTAATTGCTAATTGTATACACTGTGAGTCTCATGCAGATTAATAAAACTTATTTGAAATCTAAATGTATTCTTAATAAAAAAGTGTTCAGAAATGACGTTTCTAAGTTGTAGACAAAGCAATCAGCATCAGAGCGACCTGCTCAAACCTAGAGGAAGGACTACAGAATTTCATTTACATTTTTGCACGAAACTGCCTTTTCTTCTGCAAATTTAGCTACAAGTAGTGAAGGTCCTAATTTGCTTTCCTGGAAAAAAAAAAACAAACACAACAAAAGTTCTTGATCCTGCACCTGCACTCCTTGGAATGTGGGTGAACAAGCGGCGGTGGCCTCACACAGCTGACTCGCCCTCTGGCTCCGCCACCGTGGCTCCTTTGCGCGTCAGCTTCAGCACCGTCGGCTTCTCCGCGCCTGCGCCACTGCCCTCAGCTGTCTCTGGAGGACCCAGTCCCTTCTGCTCTTCCTTTGGCTCTTCGTTGACTTCAGGGTAAATAACCAAGAAAGTCGCTGTCAAAAAACCCAGGAAGGATCCCACCGAAGCCACCATGGGGATGACTCTGACCGTGCCAACTGCGTCCACCACGCCGCCGAGCGCGGAGGCCACGAGGATCTGGGAGATGTAAACCTGACACGACAGGATGGCGCAGTCGATACCGAATCCCCGCTTCGAGTTCCCGGGGCTGTGGTGAATGTACTGGAAAAAGACAAGAAACATGGTAGGAGGTAAAACAATGGATGAAAGCAAATACTTAAACACCAGAACTTTCCTCAGATTTCTAAGCCCCATGGTCAACTTTACATCATCGTTGTGCATCACCATGACACAACTCCAGAGCAACAGCCTCCTTAGCTGCTCATCAACAACCTCCTCACCCTGCAGCACAAGGCAGGTATTGACTGGGTCACTTCTAGCCCAGATCAGCTCCAAGAGAAGGTTTTGCAAAAACAATTTCACATGGAACACTTGGTCTTACATGAAACATTATTTTTATGATCATAAAGAGGAATCCCCCTCCCTATCGCAATGCAGGAACTTGTAACAAATGATCCTCCTGTAATTTGTAATCCAAATGGAACAGTGGAATTACACTGTTTGGAAGTAAAATTGTCCTTGTTTCCAGCAGAACTGGTTTGCCTTACGCATCCCCAAATTACAGCTGCATTTCCAGACTCACTTCAAAATCTAAGACTGTGAAAAACCTGACTAATGCTACCATACCACATCCAAGACAGGAATAACAAACAGGTAGGTAGTAAATACTCCAATAATAATTTAATTTCTCTTCATCTGCCATATGCACCCAGATCCTTTTATACCTCAGCATAGCTAAAAGCAATCATGACCCCCTCTGAGCCAACTCAATGCCAAGACTGTCCGATTTCAGCACCAGCTCCTCCTGTTTACTATCCATTCAAGCTTTGGCACACATCCCAACAAAACAGGTATCTTCAATAATGGGATTTAACAAATCCATTTTGCCACTGTGATCTTCTGAGAAACATGAATGCTCTGCCTTTGTTCACATATATACTCCAAATATTCCACGTACCTGCTTAATCTCATGGTATTGTCCCAAAAGCGCGTAGGGGCAGTAGGAGATGCTCATGGAGACTATTCCCATAGTGCTGATCATTATCATGGTGACGTACACGTTAGGGAACATGGCCATCACTGCAGTGCCAAGGGAAAAACCCAGCGTGCCCAGGATGTAGATCACTTTTATGCTAAGGTCGTAGTTGTCCAAGTATTTCTGCAACAAGGCTGCAGACATAAAGAATAAAACAGGAATCATAGAATTGTTTGGGTTGGAAGGGACCTTAAAGATCGTCCAGTTCCAACCACCTCTGCCACAGGTAGGGACACCTTCCACTAGCCCAAGCCCCATCCAACCTGGCCCTGAACACTTCCAGGGATGGGGCAGACACAGCTTCTCTGGGCAACCTGTGCCAGTGCCTCACCACCCTTACAGGGAAGAATTTTTTCCTAATATCCAAGCTAAACCTACTTTTTTCAGTTTGAAGCCATTTCCTCTTAAATATCAGTTTACTCACTAAAGTTTTAGGGGTTTGATGCAGCCATAGCAGCTCTATCCCTCTTTAGGGTGTGGATGCTCAGTGCATATTTGGGCTGTCTGAGCAGCACAGCCCGGACCGCACTAGGAACAGGATGCGTTCCTGCTTCAGAAAGAGCCCGTCCCCATGTCAGCTGTGCAGGCATGCCTGCAATGTGCTGCAAAGGCAGAATTTAAGTTTGGCAAAAACTCTCAGTTTCAGGGTCTATTCCAAGCCCAAATTATCTGCAGAATGACTTTCAGAAATACATATTTATAATTTTGATTTAAAAACAGTCTTTGCAAAAACCCTCTTGCATATGCTTAAATCTTCTACCAAGCATGATTTTAGTTTCCTGAAGGCTTGTTAAATGCCACTCAATATCCTTTGATTTCATTTTGTGCTTTATGCCACTTAACCATCTGTTCATATTTCCACCTCTACATTTGGAGGAACTTTGTAATATTGATTCTTAAAGAAGCCCTTCCCCTTATGACCCCATGAAATGCTTTTCCAAAATATCCTTTACCCAAAACAAGGAGGTGGATGCCAACTGAAGCAACACTATTTCAGGAGGGCCAGGAGTTGGACGATCCTTGTGGGTCACTTCCAACTCAGAATATTCCGTGATTCTACTTTTATCTTAGAAATACATGCATGAGGTGCATTCCACTGTGTGATTGCTCAGTATCTTACCTGAACAAACAGCAGCAGTAGCAGCATAAATCACCAGCCCCCAGCATCCCATCTGAACCCCAGCATTGTAGGCGTGCAGCTCAGTTGAGTTCGAAGGGGCCTGCAACAGACACAAACACCAACACCACTTTGTTGTACTGAGAACATCTCAGAAATGAGAGACTCTGAGCAGGTCTGCCCATGGGAACTGCTTTCCTACCTTTGGATCACCCTGGAAAATGACCTGTCCCATAAAATCCGTATAGAACACAGCTTCAGCAATGATGGAAAACCAAGTCAGGAGGTGGCAGACGCACAGCCGCAGCAGCTCCTTAGGCATCTTTAGCATCGACAACCACAAGAGTCTGACGGTGGTTTCGGTCTCGCCCTCTTCGCTCTCCGTGTCCCCGCTGGAGTTGGTGGTGCCGCTCTGGTTGCGGTGCCGGCAGCGCTGCCGCTGCCGTTTCTGCATGTCGTAGATGTCGTTCATGCTGCGTGAGGACTTGATCAGGACGATGGCGTTGGCCCGGCGGAAGCGGTACCGGTGGGAGCCGATCTTGCCGTAGTACGAGAAGGTGTAGGACGGCTGCCGGTAGAACATGTGCCTCCGTCTCCGCATGGAGTTGGAAGTGCTGGACTGCTTCATGCCTATTCTGGCGTGTCCGTTGAGGAACTCTTTCGGTAGGGAGCCATTGATGTTTGGGACTTTATCTTCATTTAAACGATTATCAAGCAACATTTCCTCCTCCTTCTCATTTTCCCTGAGGAAAGCAGACAGGTGGTTGAGTTTGGACTTCATGATCTCCTGGCTCGTGTTGTGGGGAGTGTTTGGATATGAAGCATCCTGAAAAATGGAGGGCTCGATATCATGCAGGAAAAGCAGCTCCGATTCAATTTCCAACGTGGCATCGGGCATGTGCAGAACTGAGTCACTCTTGCTTCTCACAATGTTCACCTCAAGGAACTCCATATTGAGGTCATGCTCTGACTGAACCTCATCATGGAACATGGAAGCTCCATACGGCTCTTCCTCACTAATTACATTCAGCCGATTCAGAGGGGGGAGACTGCCACTGAATTTGGCACTGGAAAGTGTGTCTCCTTCGTCATCGATCCTGTCCTGCTGAGGGTTATATTGCTCTTCTTCAATGCTAAAAAGGTGGAGAGCAACGGAGACAGAGAAAATAATGGCTGCAAAGAAGAAAAGGACTTGCTCTTGAGATTTAAAAATGCTACCCAAGAAGGTCTGTGTCCAGTCCAGCCCTCCTAACATATAACCAATCGCTCCTCCAAGACCTGCGGAACAGAAAAAAGTGAGAAGTGAGTTGAGGAAAAATCAATTCAGCCACAACCTGGTCTTCAGGAAGACTGAACAGCTGCCAAGAACATCTCAGCTAACTCCATACCAGCTGAAAATGCATGGATATTCAGGGCCATGTCTTGTTCTTCACTGTCCACCACATCCAACAAGTAGGCCCGAATTGGCCCTTCGGTTGCATCGGCGCAGAAGTCCAACACCACAACCCCGAGCACCGTGAGAACTATCCCAATGGGCTGCTTGTCTGGGACATCACCAATAGCAAGACCTGGGGAGAAATGGGAGACGAATCTGAGCACCTCATTCAAAAAGGGAAAACTCCTAAGAACAAGCATAACACCTTAGGAGAGAGGTGGCCAACACGCTCACTGCAAACATTCCTTTTGGAGCAAAATGGCAATTTCATCTCTTTGGCACAGCATCATGGAAGGTCTCGGACAAACATGTTTTACGTTTGTCACACTGACATTTGTCAAAATGTTATTTTATAAAGCATCTCTTAAACCTCTGAGAGCACCAGATATTATTTCATATTCCTCCCATGTATTCTCCTTCCGATGCTGAAGGCTGTTTTTATAAAAGACAGCCATGGTGGGAGAGGGGAGCATCCAAAATGACATATTTCATCTGTCAGATACATCCACAGGTAACTGCACTGCTGGCAGCGTTCCTGACATGATGCTTAATGTTCAGTGGTTGCAGTACACCAGGATAAAGTGAAATTTAACCCCATCATCTCTCTCTCTGCTTTCTTAAACATTCTTATTTTCTCGATAGCTCTTTATAAGCAAAATTTTTAAGGATGAAGCAACATGGATATATTTTGCATTGCAAAAAGCATCAGTCAGCTGCTGTTGACAGCACGGGATGAAATGCTTTTTGTCTACAGAGTAGAAAGGCAGCATTAGCACAGAGCTGGATAATTTGTCATGAGATGAACCAGTGACAAAAGAACGAATTACTTGAATCACAGAGATTTAGAAGTTACACATGCGAGGCTGATAAAACCATTAGTGTAACTGATTAAAATGTCTGTGGAAGGAGATGAACTGGCTAAGCCACCAAAAATCATCTAAATCTCAAGTGCTGATTCCTGCATATTGAATCCTCATTTATACCAAGCCCTTTGAAGACTAAAGAAGTTTATAAGTGTTCCACACTCAGCTGAACCCTACAGCAGAAAACACCAACAGTGTTTTAGATCTGCTGGAAACCCGAACAGGGCAGGAGAGAACAGGAGTTGAGTAAGCTGTTCTCCTGGGACATGGTTGTATCACGACTGGGATTAACCAACCTCTGTGTTCCTGGTTCCCCTCCCTATGACTCCTACTGCCAGAGGCCACGTTATGAAAGAGGGTCTGATACAGTTTTTGCAGCATCTCCTGTTGTCCCAAATTGCAAGTAGGATTGCAAGTAAGTGGAGACTGTGGAGAGGAAAGCGAAGAAGAAAAATTGACAATATTTTGTGCTGATTTATTCGAAGGCTTCAAAATAAGCCTATAAACTGAGTATGAGGTTTGCTTGCCAGTATCAATGGCTCCTGACCTAAACTACTGTATGGAACTGAGAGCTTCTTAAAATCTTGTAAGAGGGCTGGAGTCTAACATCCTGCAAACATCTGGAGGAAGAGCAATAAGTCTTGGAGACACAACAACTAAATACAGTTGATGGCACAGGAAAGCAGTTCAAATAAATAATATTTATTGTTTGGGTAAATTCAAAAAGCATAAGCTAAATGTAATTTATCTGAATAGTTTGTCCACTGCAGTTTGCAGAGAATTGAAACCAATCATATGGCATTCCAGTCTGGCTTTAACAAGCTGAGCCAAGGTAACATTCCACTCATTTCCCTCAATTAGTAGACCTGTTTCACAACAGAGCTGCATCTAACCCCAAAAAAGAGAGCCAAGAGGATGTTATTAGGTGCTAAGTTCCTTTTGTTTGCATCAGTCCAACCATTTTGTAAACATTTTCCCAAACGTACTTGCAGTCACCTCTCCTACAATAAATTTACAAAGAGATTGTAGATTAAATTCATAGTAAACTATGTTCGAGGGAAACTATTTTTACCAGCTTTGATGGGGGCTCAGGAAAAATTATTTTCCCACATAGTTTTTGATAAACAAATATTAACTGTGTTCTGGACTTTTTCAATACCGGCTCTAAGAAAAGCACAAGAAAAAGTGAAAAGATAATTTTTGAAATAATGCTGGAAACAGGATGTGTTGCCAGATATGCATTAAAGGGAAAATGGATCACAACAGGAAACATTTCCCTGTGAACAGGTTGCTACAATTTTCCCATGTCAAGGATCGACCAAATTCGTCTCAGCGACTGCAAACATGCTGGCAACCATTGTATTAATAACATTGTTATTAATACCCGTTACAGCTACTATTGCACAATGCTCAGCACAGTGCTGTAACTTGTGAGTTCAAATAATAACAAGCAAGATGGACAGAGCTCAAGTGCAGGGCTGTGGAGATTTCTAATGATTTTAACACTAAATATGAGTTAAGCCAACTGCAGAGCATTATCTTTACTTCCTACATTAAAATCTCAAAGCAGGTACATTAGCAGGAGATACATGTAGGGGATTTCCTTGTTATTTACCTATCACAGAGCCATTAAGGAAAAGTGCAACTCCAAAGAGGACACCAATGCAGAGAGCAAGGATAAAAGGCCGCCGGCGGCCCCAGCTCAGCGTGCAGCGGTCACTGGCTGAACCTATGAGCGGAGTGAAGATCAAGCCCAGGATAGGGCTCAGGAACCAAGTGAGGCTGTAGTATTGCTCAGGAAGACCTAAAACAAAAACAAAAATGATGGAAAGGTTGTGTGGTACACATTGAACGTTTCACTCTATACATGAAGTTTTGTTACAGCATTGAAAATTGTAAATTCAAGGTAATTTACCTGCAGTGAATTCTCTCCCAAATTAAAAACTCATTTAAGATTCTTTAGCAATAGTTAAAAAAACAGCAGAGATTGTTTATCTTTCAAATACCTGGGCAGTAAGAAAGTGACAATTGGAGTATTTCTGCTACTGAATCCTCTATCCATTTGTGGAATATGAACCCAAAGATTTTAGGATGCTTGGAAGGTGCCTGGCTATCATATACACAGAAGCCCTGCTCAACAAAGTTTTTAAGATTCAAAATTGAACATTATAGCGGTGCTGTTTTCATTTAAGACCACCCCCATAAAAGAGTTATTAAAGATTTAATGGACTGAGAGTGAAGGACAGAATTTGAATGTCTTATTAAATGTCCCATTTCTAAGCACAAAAATGTTTACTTACAAAAATGAACAACAGACAATAAAAACAACAACTAGCATTTATTCATCAACTTAGATATATCTAAGGTTTGCTCATCTCCACTATCTTTGCTTTCTTTAAGAACAGAGGTGACTATTAATGAGATTAGATGGGAAAAAGTTAAAATTTACTACATAGCACTTACTAGAAAACAACAACTTGCTAGAAATAATAATTTCTGGAGAAGAAAGAGCTCCCAAGCCCTGCTCTCCACATTCCCAGCACGGAGCAGTGGCCTGCAGATGGCAGACTGGCCACAGCAGCAGTCAAACCGGCTCCTTTGGGACCTGCCTCCCTCTCTTTTATCAGCACAGGGCAGGTAACACTCAGACACAGTTCTCAGAAAAGCGTTAAAAACATAACAATCTATTTCTTGCAGTCCAACTGATGCCAAGACAGAAAAACTCAGTGTTTTTATCCCAGGAAGAAAAACCATTTATTATCCAAACCCATATATGGTGAGTGCGAGCAGCATTTGACCTTTGCTGGTGAGATCAACCTGTACCTTGTGCTCCCCATTCAGCACACTGAGGCATCCATTACCAGCAGGATTATACCAATCCCTGCCCAAAATAGCCTCTGATGCAGATCTGGAAGTCCAATCTGCTGCTGTTTAAAGTAGCACCAAATCTTGACTAGCAACACTGACTTCTTCCACGAGACAGATCAGACTTTCCCAAGAGTGCTGCACACTCTGTGGTGATACAGAGATTATATTAAGGAAAATAAGGTATTTTTTGGCATAAAAAACCAATTTCATCATCAGGATTCAAAATCCAGGTCTGAGGCCAAGGTCTGTGTGATTTGACTCAACTTTGGCTAATGAACAAGCTAACAGTGACAGCTGCCTTGATGAGCCTAGAGTTATGGGAAGAGACCTGCCCCTTCTGAAACTTCCCAACCTGCGTTTTCAGACCAAACACGCCATGAACCTCCTGCCCCAGGGAATGGCATCATGGTTCAGCCACCTTTCCTTGTTACAGGCAGCTGCAGGCCTGTATTGAGGCCAGTACTCCACATCAGTACTTACCATGGAACTGTTGACTCCTTCTGCACAGGATTTAGATCTTTAGGAAAGGGCTGTGTTTGTACAGGTGGGACTGTGTTCACATCATGATTCAAATCACTATCTCCTACTTAGCTTTTCCTACTGTTTGGTGATGTCTTGGCTGACATGGAAGTTTTAGCTGAGACATAACACTGTGTGTTTGCATATTAGACCTAAAGCTCTTGTTCAAAAAGCCACAGGTCCCTCCAGATCCCATCCAGATTTGCACCATCCAGCTTCTCTTCATGAACACTATCCTCATCAAAGATGCAAGTTAGGAAGCCAGCAATTCAAGCAGAAGTGCAAGGAAAACTTCCATCTCCCTGTGGCTTAAACACCCTCTTTAACTTCACCAGGTTCAACAGCTTCCCAAGCACACAAGCAGGTTCAGGCACCTCATGTTTAACCGGCACCTCACCTGCTCCAGGATGCTGACACTTACCAGTGCCTGATCTGGCTTAAAAATTAATTAATGATGGGGAAGAGGAAACAGTTGGTTCAAGGCAAGTAAAACTAGAGGCTGGGCATGATTCATTTAGGGTGAATGATTTTTCTGCAGGACACAGAAGACATGGCAACTCATCCCATTTTGCCTGCACAGAGCCATCCTGGGAGCAGTGGTTAAGCACCCAAGGTTGCTACTGTGTGAGACTAAGTCCCTGCAGAGTGACTCCCTACAGCGAGAAGCTGCAGCTTAACCAATGTCATGGATCTTTAGTGCAGTGATCACCAACATCTGGAATAACTCGATGGCGTGTCACTGCACGAGGGCTGTGTGTTGAAAGCGGACATTTCTTTTCTGAATTATGTTGTGACTTGTGAATTATGAGCTGGGACATCTCAACTGAGCTCATCCATCAGTAAACACTTGCGAGACACTGGGAAGGTTTTGCAGTAAATCATACAGAGGCTTTAAATAAACACAGGGGTGAAGGCTGGCAAGAGCTCTGACATCAGCATAACAAGCCTCATCACATCTTATGTGAATAAACGATCAAACAGACATATTTAAGTAAAATGGACACAATTAAGAGATTCTCTTTTAATATTCCAACATCCATTGCGACAAACAATTTGTTTTAATGGAGACTGTGAGCAGAAACAAGAAGGAACACTGGTAAATAAGGGACAAGCAATAGGAGTGCAAATCAGGGACACCAGGGGTTGGCACAGCTCACTGTCCCTCTGTCCTTGAGGCCACCATTTTGTCTCCAGTCTGCAATGACACTTCTCTCTGGTGCATACAGATCTTAACAAAAAGAAAGAAAGTTCTGAAAACACAGAAACCATTTGAAATGATGATTTGAAATTACTTCTGCAGAGAATTAAACACTGTTTATAAATACTTCTCCTTCAACTGTAAAACCTGCACTTTTCTAAACTGGACAGATAGGTATTTTTTATGCTTTATAGCCACAGCTAACTGTCATAAAAATGTCCTAAAATTATTAAAAAACGTTCAGTACTTGACTTCAAGTACTTTCAAGATCAACTTTGCATGTAATAACTCAAAATCAGATTAAGGTCTGGTTTGATTTTACAGGTCAGTAAAAGAAAGGAAAAAAGGTTTTTCACCCAACCTTAGATACATGACTAAAATTAATGAGTTTTATCTTTCCATGTGTGAGTCAGAGGAGAGAGACTGAAATGCTTTCTTGGGAAGAATTTATTTTTACTTATTGCAAAGGGTGATCTTCCTAACATCTAAGTATTATAAATAAAAGCCTAAATCTAAATATTTACAGTGAAAATGGCTTACTTTGCAGAAGACATGCATCTCAATGATTTCAGAACAGAGCCATGGATGTAGCTTTTATGGAAGGGTAAAAAGGACACTTGAAACCCCAAGAACATTATGTTTCAAGATTCTTCTTTAAAAAACCACTTTGATTTTTTTTATTGAACTACTCATTAGCAGCCAAAATACCTATCTTTAGAAAAAGAGGCCACGATAAAAATCTATACAAGAATTAATAGCCCTATGCCAAGAAAAATGGAAGAATTTCTAAAAAGCTTTGAGTGCTCCCCCAAGTAAACAGGAAAGGGATAACTTTCAAGTGAAACACAAGCCATTCCCACAGATTGTGTAATGGCAGGAATCACTGACATGAGCACAACCTGCTTTCTCTCTTGCTGGAGAAGCCATGCCGTGGGACTGCTTCCATAAGCTAAGTGGCAGGGCCCTGATGAATTGCATTCCAAGTGCAAGCCAGCAGTTTATAAAATCATCATGTGTGTTTTACATACGGTTATGCAGAATTCCAAACTGTTACCATTTATTAAGTGACATGTATGGCTTTACTGTAAGTATGTAAACTGTGAGATTGTTACATTAGAATTTAGTTGGTTACTCAAGTGGAAAACAACTGAGTGGGGTTACAGAAGACTCCTGGTGGGAAGTGGGCACACATGAAAACTAAATTAAAGCAGTACAGGAAAAAATCAATCTGCTGTTGGGAGAATTCCCTCCTGAACCTGACAAACTCCTCACCTGAGCAATGCACAGGCAGACAGAGCAACCATTGTAGCAATAGGCAGGAAAGTGAGTTATCCAGAGTTTCCTTTTGTGTTTGCTCTGTAGATCTAAAAGTTGAGATGTGTAATTGATAAGCTCAGTCTGCCCAGTGAACCAAAACTCTGAAGAGCTCTAGTGCCCAGAAGAGTCTTCTCTTTCTGCACAGATTTAGGTGTCACCTCTGATGTCTGTGCTCAGCACTGTTGCTGAGAAATCAGACTTTTGTAAAGCTCACAGCCATGTGACTCTACCAGGAGTTTTCCAGGAAAGAGTTTTCTGAGGCACTGAACACGACCTCCACTGTCCCATGAAGTAAAACTTCAAAAGGTACCTCACAGATGCTCTTCCTAAAAATTCACCCTTCATGCTGGCAGAGTCTGCAGGACCTTCCTCATTTCAATAGCAGCTTTAGTGCTAGACATTTTCATATAAATGAGAACGCTCCAGACAGACAAGGAGAACTCCAACCCCAAAATACTTTTCTTCCCTTAAAAGAGGCTGTTCTGGTTTTAGTATCTTGAATGTCTGCATACATGATATGCATATTTAGGTTGGCGTGCGTGATTTGGCAGGAGAAGCAAAAAAAAATAAGACTGAAAATTGAAATACTTAAAGAAATTGTGTGTATATGTGTGTGTCTATAAACAACAGAAATCCCCCTAAGTCTTCCAGGGTTTTCTGCCTCATAAGAATGAGCTCCAATAATGAAACTTTATAAAAATTCTGTTTGTAAGGGCTTTAGAAAGTTGAAGAAGGCAATTACATATCCTAACGGTTCCTTTCTCTGTATATGTATGCTGCTAAAGCTACAGAATGTCACCATTTTATGGAATATTTTAAAATGGGAAGACAGTTCAGAAGGCAGCTGAGGCAGAAAAGACAACAATAAGCAGAAATGTAGAGACAGAGGGAATGTTTTGACACCAAGAAGTTCCTTCTGACGCCCCCATTCAGTGGCAAGGACTCAGCTGGGGGGTGTATTTTAAATAAACTTGGCTATGGTTACGTGCTGGGCCAGCAGCCCTACAGCATCCAGTCTCTGACGTGCGTTAACAGATGCACGGATGCTGGCTTGGACTGGATTTCAAGGCAGCACAGCCATGAGATTATCATCCATGTGACAGCCGTTCCACAACCTCTTACAGCCAAAAGTGAAATGCCCCAACTGCTGAGAGCTGCTGCACCCCCCTAGAACAGGCTACGGCTTGGGTGGGACTGATTTTGTATGGCCAAGAGTGGTTCCACACAGCACATGCCTTTACCAAAGGCTGCTGAGACTCACATGCAGACTCAAAGGCCAAAGCAGCTGCATCCCATTACCAGTTTAATGCTGTTCCTTTATTTTGTCTGTAATTTTCCACCTCCACACTTGCCTTGCCAGGTAGCAGCTCTTACAGCAAACCACCATGCGCCAACTTGGAAAAGCAGCCTGGTGGCCTCATGGGGGAGGGAGGAATAATAACTGGAGGATTATTATTTAGCTTTTTACTGACAGCTAATCTGAGGAAACACTGAGGAGGGAAAAAACATATTGGATAAACAAGGTTAGTATTTGTGGCGTGAACTGAATGTGGAGCAGGTCACAAGGCAGACTCAGAAGTCTCATACAAATCAGTGAGAAAAAGAGCAAAACACAACAACAGCTTCTGTTAGGAGTGACGACTGCCACTGAGACCCTTGTAATAAGGCATTTCCCAGCCAGCTACAAACAAACAGGACACTGGCTTCTAGTAAATAAGGGTTTGTTTTTTCCCAGACAAAAAAAGTGCCCAACAATAGTGGGACCAGGACTGCTCACGGTTCACAGGAAATGCTCACTGTGTCACCATCAGTCTAAGGGCTGCGTGAGGTCACGAGTTACATGGAAGAAAGATTAAGTCACATGCAGCAGTTTCTATTCAAAACCTCTTTTTGATAAGTTCTATTGGGGGAAAAATAGTTCTTTATAAGCTTAACAATAAGATCTGATATGGGAATAGGATGCTAAGGTCCTATTTTCATTTGTTAGAAATCATCACCTAGAGACTTGTTTATACACTTTAAATAAACACCATACAAATTTCTGAACGAACACAAGAAGCTGTCATGCCCTGCAAATGCTTTCTATTCCACAATTTCACCCTTGTATAAAATACTGCATGCTGCTAAAAATATTTCACATTGATCTGTTTAAAAGTGCATTGCTTATACAAGCTTCTTTGTTTAGACTGTATTTTTAAGGAGTGTAGCAAGCAGAACCAATGCTTGTCAAAAGCTGTGAAAAAGTTCAAACTCTGGTATCTGTTCTTCATCTTATACATCAAAATTGTAGGAACCACTGCAAACTCAAGCAGTTTAGCTTTGGAGGGCCTATATGAGGAGTAGGAGTTTCAGAATAATTTAATAAATTCAGCCAAATATCCATTCCCCTATATTTAAAATAAAAATACAGACTTGCCGCACATTTGTGTCTCCCAGAGAAACTGCAAACAAGCTGCAGTGCTTGTTTTGACAACCGCATCACCACGAAAATTTGACCATACATTCTTTGCTTCTTGCTCTCTCCCCATAGATTTTAGGACTTTTAATGGCTTAGAGTGGGACCCTGAGCTGCCAAAGAAACCACATCTGAGCGAATATATGTTGAACCAATGCACTGGAATAGGCCTGACTGGTGGTCTGAGCACTACTGAGGTACAGCCAGCACTTGTACATAGAGTTTGTTGCACCCATGAGAAACCACCTTCTAAATTCTGGATTGAAATAGGAATTCTGACCAACAGGGAAGGGATAAGAAAAAGCACAGTAATTTCTCCTGGTGCCCATTACTATGATTTGAGCAGTGAGAGTACAAGTTTTTAAGAAGGAAATAATTTTAAGTACTGCTTGAAATCAGAGCCTGGTAACACATGAGAGGGGACAGCCTCTAATTTGCACCCCGAATGCTACAGTATTCTACAGCTGCTGGGGTGACAAGAAATGAAGCCCTATACTGGCCTTGGTTTTTATGTGAAAATTTTACTTTTCATTCAGTGAGTCCTGCACAGCCTGTGTAAGGCACCTTCTCAAGCCAAGTGCTTGTTCAGAAGCCACTTGGAAGAAGCAGCAAACAGCACAACAGCACTGGAGAAAAACTGACCAATACTTGTGATCACAGACTCAGTTTAATTGCAAGAGTGCAGGTGGAAGAACTCAGAACAAAACTGTGAGGTTTTTCATTGCTGCTTAGCTTCCTACATTAAAATGATTGCCCAGCAAGCTGTCAGGCATCTTGATTCGCTCAGTGTCTCAGGAACAACCTACTGCATAAACATCATCTCAAAACTGTGCCTTCAGTCTTCCCACTGGTAAAATTCACATCCTGAAATTCCTCTTGTGCCTGTCGAATCAGAGCTCTTGTGCTTAGCCTGCAACATTCATGAGCTGTCAGCACATTATCCACATCTCACAGGCAGGAGTATGGCGCTCTGCAAGCCGAACACTCTGCTGTAACACAAACATCATCCACTTGCAAGAAGTCTCTCCCTCGTCCTCCTCCTGGTTAGCTCTTGTCAGGAGGTATGCCTGCACAAGGGCTGGGATGCCAGGCTCTCAGCTCACTCAGCTGCTCTGCTGTTGCTCTGGATAACATACAGGGCTGCCTCCTCTGTGCAAACAAGGAATTTTTTGTGGGACACAAGACTGGAGGGATAAAGCCCAATTTCTCCATTGGATGGGGTTATGGGCACTGAGGGTAGTGATAATCAAGAAAACAAATAATTAATAGGAATACTGCAGAGACATAAAAAACATGGTACTGCAGAAACCTGACATCCAAGGGCAAAAAGCAGAAAACTCCTTCCAACACTACCAGCAGAAGTCAGCTGCAGCCACCCTGGAATGGTCAGGAAAAATCCACAGGACCAAAGAGACACTTTGCAAAGGAGACTGCTGGGGCACTGTCTGTCTTCCAGGACAGGGACCTGCTTCCTGCATTGCTGTGACATTTAAACCTTCTACAGCACATTCAGGCCTTTAAAATGCACCCACATTTCTGCTTTAGTCACTCCCTATCATAAGAACAGGATTCTAGACAAAATCTGCATCTTCATTAGAGATACAGGAACAAATAATTAATAGGAAAACTAAAATGATGACATTAGGTTAGAGATGTAGGAAAACTGACATTCCCTTAAAACCTGTATTTCAAATTTGAGATTTCCTTAGAAGTTGGATGCAAACAAGTCAACACTGTTAGAGCAGAAACAACTTCCAAAAATTTGGAAACGATTTCACGCCATGTCTGCACCCAGATTAGAGCCACCCATTTTGAAAGACCAGCTAAACTGGTAATAAAACAAAGCCTTTGCTCTTCAACAGCTTCAGTATAGAAATATTAGTGTGGTGTTTCACAGACAGAGTTCTGGAGGTGTTTTTAAGCTGCAGACGAGTAATATTTCCTTCTGGCAAAGATATTGTGCCTTTTGAAATTCCCCATGCAATAGCATGCCAGCAGCAACCATGGTGGGTTAAATAAGACTTCTGGAAAATGGAATTAAGGAAATAAGTGACAGGCCTCTTAAAGGATTTCATCATCCAGCTCTCCCATTTTCTGTCTCTGCTCAATTATTGCTTCTCAACCTCCTACAACTGTCCTCCCCTTCTCATATTTGGCAACTGTGGGAGTCATCAGTGTTTCATTAAGCTCTGCTGCTGCACGGCTGTTCTGCCAAAGTTGTAGAAAGGTTTATGTGGGTTTCTTGACAATTTCTGGTTTATAAACCAGTTTTATGGTGCTGTGTCAGGAAAGAGAAGCATATGTTAAGAGAAGTGAGCCGAAGGTATGTGTGGAAGGGGGAGAAGGGAAGCAAAAGCCTGCGAACAGCTGAGGTTTGAGGCATCAGAGAGAGAACACATGCGCTGATCTGCAGGCAGGCAAATGTGATCTTCCTTTTAGCATGATCACAAATGCTGTCAAGCAAAGCTTTTAAAGCTTCCATTATTTATTTTAAAGTTTCTAACCCTCCTACTAACCTACTTCCACAGGGGTAACCTATGGTAATTCAGGTAGAAGACTATTTCTAGCTTACTGCCTTTGTAACAATCCAGTTTTCTACTTCCTTATCCAATATTGACATATATGTCTATTACTTGACTTATTTGCTATTCCTGCTGCTGCTGAGGAGGAGGAATCAAAAGCAATGCATATGACCTGCCCTGCTCAAGGAAAGGCCAAAGAATCAAGTACTGTTGTAGATTTTTTTGAACTATAGCTAGTTAGCAATTCCTATAGGTTCCACTGAATTATATCCTTATCAAACCCACGGTATTCATTTTTGCCAGGGTACGGTGTAAAGTGCCAGCTTTACTTAAGACAGAAGCCGAACCTTTTATGCTCAAACACTGAGAATGCCAAACAAGCTTTCCCCATGCTGCAGCAGGTAAATAAGCTGCAGAGAGAACAAGGAAACACAATATTGCCAAGGGCTCTGATCTACTGCTGAAGCTGATTCACTCAAGTTTTCTAGATTATCTATGCCATCCTTTTTGGCTGTTGGGAAACTTATTTTTAACTTTTCTTGTTCTCTCACTTATTAACCAATATCTAGAAATATATCACTTTGACATTAATAAGAAATTTGCATCACAGCATTTAACGAGCTGAAATGGAATATAGATTAAATCTGACGCAACTTCCAGTGTGCTGAACCAGCACTAATAAAAAAATTTCTTTTTAACCATCACTGTAGAGAAGTTTTAAGGGTATAACAGAGGCGTTTACATCAACTAAAAAACTGAAAAATTTCTTCACTGTTCCAGAAAAACACAGGTTGTGCTCTGTATCATAGAACCATTCAAGGCTGACTTCACAATGTCAGGGTATTTATTCCCAGCCTATCTCCTGTTGCTGGCCAGTTAAGCAAGCTGCAGATGCAGAAGGACTCGAAGGTCACACACACAACATCAGCATCCATTTCCCATCGCTCCTAAGTGTCTAAATGTATGCAGGCCCGTGTATGAATGCAGCAATCAATAAGCTGTTTCACCACACTGATCCTTCCCTCGCCCCTATGGGATGTAATTAAAAGGCATCAGCCGTACGTGATGCCCCACTTGGGCTCGGCACATTACGTAACGCTGCAGCACTTCCCGCTCCTCTGGCTGCAAGATTACACATCAATTACTGTGACATGTGTTGCCTGAAGAGATGCAGCATCCCAGTTTATCCAAAGCTCAATAGGGTTTTTCGTCACTGCTTCTAGAATATCGACAAATTTATAAACAAAGGACTTTGGCTCGAATTCCTTGAAAATTCCCAAACTCAAGAGGTTCTTATACATACAACAGAAAATCTTTCAGCAACCTATTCTGTTAATCAACAGTGGAGCTTTTATTGCAGTGATTAACACATTAAAACCCTAGAAAATGACCATCTACTTACATGGCTGAGTCAAATCCTAACCAAAAACTCGTGTTAACCCCTAGTTTTAACTCCAAGTAGAGTCAAACCTGAACTGTTAACTCTGGGTATTCAAACCAGATTGGAGCAACCCTCCCACCTCCTAAAAAATCTGGTCAACAAACAACATTTCACCTTAAGAACAAGTTTTTAATTAAAATCATACTGGCTTAAGGGGGACCTATTCAATATGGGGCTGCCCAGCAGCACCACGAGGCAGCAGTAGGTGCAGCCTTAGCCCCCCTTGCTCTGGTCCTGTTCTGCTCTGCAGGGCAAGGAATTTGTGCCCAAAGGAAGCTTTGAGTACTCTTCCACACTGCTCTACCCAGACCCCAAGGGGAGGTGAAAACCTGATTGACATAACTAAGCAAGGGCAAGATGAACAGCGGGGCTAGGACATCGCAAATACTCTGGGACTTGTTCATGGTCAAGACTTCTAAACCATCATTGTAGCAAACACTGGGCTAGAAGGCATCACCAAGATACAAATTCCCATTCACTGCAGCAGAAGTTTTCCCCTGACGTGCCCATTCCACCCCACAAACTCCCAAGCCCTAGGGAATCATAAAGGTTCTGGTTCACCCTGCCAAACAAATGACTGGCATATACATAGTCCAGCATGGCATCTGCTCAGTGTATCCAGGAACAGAATTTGAAAAAGGCAAATAGACTTGAGGGTAGCCAAAAAAGTATTTTTTTGTTGAGCAGGCAGCCAGACAAAGTCTGGTCAGCACAATATTCGTGCCCTTGAATTGCAAGGAGCAAAGAAAACACTTCATTTTCAGGCTCAAGAGTGAAATGCAAGGAGGTTGTCTCTGCACATTGACAAAAAACATTCTCTCCTTCCCCAGTTTTCAGACTTGACTACATGCTTGGAAGTCACATGAAAAGAGTGATGTGAGGTGGCTTTTGGCCTGTGTATCCTTGCAGACACCATCTGAGAACCTTTTTCTTCCTGGGGATTAGTGACCAGACAGTTGATCTTTACATTTCAGCCAGGATCACATTTTCATAGTCCTTTTAAGGGTCAGAAGGTGGTGCAGACAGCTCTTTCTGTAATTACCCTGGTTGACCCAACAGAAAAAACGTAATACCTAATAAACATTATAGCTACCCAATACACACTTCAGATTCCAAAAGCCATTTTTCCCCAAACTGACAGAAGGGAAAAAAGCTGAATTGATCCTATCTACACTCCTTAGGCTATTGACATTGCGCAGTCTCAAAGTGCTTTACTTCCCTTTGCAATACTCAAAGCGTCCCAAAAAGGCACCATTCCCATGACAGGCTTACAAAAAGTGTATTGTTAATTGTTACCATGCTGAAAAAATCAACCTTCTGGCCTTTCTAAAAGCTTTTGGACCACAGGTTTGTTTATGACAGGAATAAACACTCTGCCTGGGATCATTTGGGTCACAACTGTGCTACTGGGAAGCTCTACCAGAAAGTCAGCAGAGAGTGGTAACACAGCATTGTTTGGCTTTTAAATTATTAGCTGTTTCAAAAGTGTTGTAGAATTATATGAATGACTATATAAAGAAACATGCTGATTCTTCTAACTCATTATTCATTGTTTGCTTTAAAAAAAAACCCCAAACAGGCAAATTTTGCAAATAACCCATCCTCTGCTCCTAAAGAAAAACCACATTCCTCTATGCAGTTGCCTTTATTGAGGTTAATTCCTCATGTGGCTATATCAAGCGGAACAGATATCCTATCAGTGCTTTCCCCGTTTGCTGCAACAAATGAACAGCATGTTGGAGTTTGCAGGCACAGTTTTCCATGTACACTGCTCCAGGAAAAACACTGCAGTTCAGCAGTGGTTGTAACAATCTCTAGATGTAAGAATGAGGACTATGAGACAAAAAGTTTTAATCAACTGAGGATTTTCCCTGCCAAAAAATATGGGTTTTCTCTGTAGCTATTCATGCCACCTGCCTTGTGGTAAAGCATTATGGAAAACCATCCTCTCAGATGAAATTCTGGGCTGATTAAAGACAGTGTTGGTGTTTATGGAGCCTGCCTCAAACTTTACTGCACTTGCATGTTTTGGCTTGAACATTAACCTACATGAAACACATTCTATACATGTACAGGGGAGATTTAAAAGCAGAGCTGCTTTCACATTGAAGTCTTCTAAATTCTAGTTAATAAACCCCTTGATCTCAGTATTTTGAGCTTGCAGGGTCATACTACAGTGTTGCTCTCATAGGAAATTTTGGTAACTAGAGCAGAGTCTGAGGCATCACTCCAAATAACTCACTCACTGTGTCCGAGAAGCTGCTCCCCCACCCTCACTCAGCTGTTTAAAAATTATATGACTGTATTTGTACGTCAAGGATAATGAGATCCATGGAGTCCTTTTGCACCAAGTAACTGGAACTGACAGTCAGGAATAAAATGTAATAATACAAGATGAATAAGACTTCTTACTGCACACCATTAAATGTGATCTTTACTCACATGTATTATGTTGCACAACCAATGAAGCTACACGTAGAAGGATAAATTTACCAATAAAATCTGAAGTTAAACAAGCAGAGCACACCAGCACATAAGACAGCAAATATTTCCTTTCCAAATGTGCAAATTATGAGAGTTAGGCCCTACTTGGAAGAGAACAGAACTCTCTTCCAACAATCAAACGAGTGTTTTCATTATATCATGAAAAGCAGTTTTCCTTTATATCACTCTGCATGTAATTTTTTTCTTTCCATTTGAACTTATAAAAGAATGGAATAAGTTATATATTATATATAATGTATATGTTATTATATATGTTATATATATGTTATATATTATTTATACATATATACAAGTTATATATGTTACAGGTGCAGCAACACAGCATTATTCAGTCATCCAGTAGAGAACCCAAATAATTTTTAAGATTGAAACCTAAATAATTTGCAAAATTTGGCATCCTTTCATACCTGACAAAGTTGTACCAAACTCCTCTCCTGAAGGTTACAGCTAAAAAACATTTGAAAACTTATTTTAAACACATTTGCCATATCAACAGGATAGGAATACACACTGCAGAAAAATAACCTTCCTCTCCATTTATCTCCATAACCTCTGGCACATGCTGACTGCTCTCCAGACCGATGGAGTCCCTGGCACAAAATTTATGACGCATGACTTTGACTACCTCAGAGAAGGGGGAGCACTTGTTAGACTATTGCTTAATTAAATTACAGAGAAAGAACCACCCTCAGCCTTTTAACTGATTAAATAATCTTATTTTCTCATGCCGACCCCAAATATCCTGAAAGCTCCCCCTGCTCTTCTTGAGCTTCTCTACCATTACATAGCATGTCTGTCTTGGGGGGGACCCAGTGAGCCACTGGGGAAGGGGTGTCAACACTGCTGCTCACCACTGGCTCAGCCATGACCTCTGAGATGTCAGCCAGTTGGGGCTTGAAAATGGTGTTTCTGGCATACTTCTGTTGGTTGTAACGGAAAGGAAAGAAAAGAAAAAAATTAAGTTCTGCTTTAATTTCATACAGATGACAAAGTTTCCTTCTGCTCTTATTTAAGGTCAATATGAAATAAGCATCATTTGCTTTGTGTTAGAGGGTAGGTTTAGATTAGGTATTAGGCAGAAATTCTTCCCTGTGAGGCCCCAGCACAGGCTGCCCAGAGAAGCTGTGGATGCTCCATTCCTGGAAATGTCCAAGGCCAGCTTGGATGGGGCTTGGAGCAACCTGGGATAGTGGAAGGTGTCCCTGCCTATGGCAGGGGGGTGGAACTGGATGGTCTTGAAGGTTCCTTGCAGCCCAAGCCATTCTATGATTCTATGTTACAAAGGCATTAACATCAGGAATACCAACCCCTTTTTATAAAAACAGCAGATATAGTGCAGAACCACTACAGAGGTGATAAACTGACACCAAAGTCTAGCAACCAGAAATTTATTTTTTAAAAGTTTTACATAATAATCACTTAGGGGGAATAAAAAAGAGCAGAGCACAGTGCATCTGGTCTTCTTTTCTGCTGCAGCTTGGAAGAAAACAGCAGATCAGATATTTCAGTGACATCCAATCGCTGCATAAGTTGTTTAAATTGCAGCTGAGTATGATAAACAATAATTTTGAAGTCACCTGATGCAGTCCATATAAGACAGCAGGTATGCCTGTAATGACTCTTCCTTGCCAGAAAATGTCTGGCTTGGTAGGACACTGATACTGACTTTCCAAATCAGGCAAAGAAAACAGTGAATACCACAACTGTCTCCACTACAACTAATTAACCCCAGTAAACAATCATTTATCTGAATACCCGAGACACTTTGGTTTAAATTCATGAAGATTCTTCCCAGAGTGCCCAAGTTTAATACTAATTTTAGAACATGTAATTTAATATTTATTTTCCTGCCACCTACATGCACTCTGAAGGGCATGAACTTGATCTCCATTCTCCAAAGAAATACTTTATTTTCCAGAAGTGTCCAGATATAACATTTGTAGGAGGTATTAAAACACTTCCAGATCAAGACCTAATTTAAAGCCAGCAGGATATTTTTGGAATTTGCAGATTATCCTGGTGGGGGGGAAGCACAGTTCTGATAGACTGAATTATTGAAAGACCATTGTTTACAGAGCAGCACAACTGATAAAAGCAGGAAATTCGTGTTTTTATACAGCCAATACAGAGAACACATAGAAAATGATCCAGCTCAGTTTATCACTTGAGCTAGAAAGAACAGACACTGGGATTCAGGGGAGGATAGAAATTCAAGGTGAAGATGATCTGAGCAAAAGTTATACAAAATTTACTGGCATAATAAAAGCAATCACACTGCCCCATGGTGGGACACTTGCCAAAGACAAAGCTGATAGCAAGGACAGAACCAGGCCATTGTAGGGACTGAGCCTTTCTGTTGATCCTTCCTCGTATCAGCACCTCCATGGGGAAATGTGTTCTTGCTCTGGAAGCGTGTTAAGATATTTTTGAGCTGCATGTGAAAGTTCTGTCCTTGCATGGAACACTCCCAAAAACCTGGAGCGAAGGCACCTAACTTTGCTGTAAAAAAGTGTAATCCAGCAGTCACCATTCCCTATAAATAATGGAAACTCAGATTCAAATTCTTTAGTTTACATGCTCTGCATCTACTACATCACAAAAAAATCACCATGAGGCTCCAAGTGAACATCATCAAATGTTAACAGAGTTGGGTTCATCTATTTATGGAAAAATCTGCATCTGTGCTGCTCTGTACCCAGTTACACAAGACTTCAGGGAGAGGAAGATGTTTATGGAGTAACATGAACTATAGGTGATGTATCCAAACCAATGTAGACATAATCCATAACATGGATTTTCCCTATTTAGTTAAATGGGCTTGTATTAAATATTATCCAACTGAATCAGTAGCAGAAAACATTTCCAATAATTTCTTGCAAAATAGCCTGCAGGAAGTATATCTGAAACCTCTTCAACTGTTGGTTGGTGAAAAGAGGATGATTAAATAGGGTCCCAGAGGGGCATCACAACAGAAAGACTCTTGCAACAAGTACACAGGAGACTGAGGGGAACAGAGCTCAAAGGGCTGCAGCTCTGACAATCCTTTATTAAAGCATTACATGAGTTGGCAAAAGCCTGCTGACACTCTTTTCAATTCCAAAGTGGCTTTAATTCTATTTCCTTGAAAAGTAAGACTCCTGTTTACTTAAGGAGTTCTCAGATATTCTTTTCTCATAACCTGTCTCACAGTCCACATTCAACAGAAACTCACTCATGTGAGCTGTGGGGTTGCCAGTTCCAAGGCTGGGCATCTAAATCTCAGTTCTGCATCTGCAAGTCTCTGCCACCAGAACCCCATCCAAGAGCTGAAAGGTTTCTTTTTACACTAAAGAACAGGCAATTGCCTGCTGGAAAATTGCCCTGGTAGCAATTACGTTGTAATAAAGAGTATGGAAGCACTATCGTGTTTCACCTGTTATTGCTACGGCAAAGTTATCTCTCGGTCAGAGCTGAGGGTCAAACTCAAATTCTGAGCAGAAAACCTCATGCATGTACATTCAAGGCTTCTCCTGACATCTTGCTCCAGATGAGGGTGTTTAGACAGAAATATAAAGAGATGTTGGTCATGTGGGTGGAAAGCAGATTAAGAGGAAGGGTTTAGGCTAAGAGAAGTTGAGTGAATGTGTGTTTAAAACCACTCAATTTTAGTGCATTTCCAGGAGGCCAAAGTCTATCCCTAGTTCTCTCATCTTTTCCCAACTACTCACAGGAAATCTTAGTAAAAATCCAGGGATTCTGCAGTTCCTTTATTCCCATCTATGCCCATTTCTATTCTCTAGAATTGCCCTTGAAAGCAGCAGAAAGGCTTGCCTTGAGTCTCACAACAAGGTGGGCCTGGTATGTGTGAGAGAAAAGAATTTAAAGTCAATTCAGTGACCCAATGATAAGAGAGATGTAAAAACTCTGTTTACAATAGAATTTAATGCTACTGGCTGATATGAAAATTAAAATTTAAAAAATATGCTTTAATTTAATAAAGTCCCATACCCAGTTTACCACCATTAGCTTGTAGCAGTGTTATTAATTAGTCCTTATTTCTGCTGCTTTACTAGATCTTCAGGCAGGAGAAAAGGAATTTGGGAAAGAAGGGGAGCACAGATCTCAAAGTACACCTAAGTCATGCCAAACAGTTTAACCTCTAACCCTTGGCTACTCCAGATAAAAGGGAGGCAGCATGCTGGACAGAAAATATTTACAGGTAGAAAGAAGCAGATACATAATGATAGAGATGTGCATTTCCTTCTTAGAGAGCGATTACTTTTGGAGGCTTCAAGCTCTTCCGATAAATCACAGACTACAATGTCTATTGCTGCAGGAAAAAAAAAAGAAAAGGATTTTAAGAACAGAGGTGACAAACCTCCATCCTTGGCTGACAGCCTGCATTTTTACACAGTTTGCTTTGCCCTGCACTGTGCTGCTTCTATTAGCCCACAGTTTTCAGACCTGTTCATATTTCTTGCGTCATATACTGGTCACTTGCTCTAAACTCAGACCACACAAACTCTTAAAATGAAAACTTCCAAGGATTCAAAGAAGTGTTCACTCAGTTTTTACTGTGAACACTATGCGGGGGAAAAAAAACCAACCCACATTAACATTCCCACAATACACGATTAAAAGCTCAAGGACTTTTATTAAAGATTTGGAATGGGAAAAAGCAGCACCATAGCAAATACAAGTCTTATTTTTAGAAGTCGCTTCTCCAGCAGATCTTATTCAGGAAAAAAAAAAAAAGAAGAAAAAAAAAAGGGAAAAAAAAAAAAAGAAAAAAAAAAAAAAAAAAAAAAAAAAAAAAAAAAAAAATGAAGAAAAAAAAAAAGAAAAAAAAAAAGAAAAAGGAACAAAAAGTTACTTACTGGTAAGTAATAGGAAACATATTTCATGTTATGGGAGAAGCCTCTGAAGCCATTTGCACTCAACTTCCCTCGCCTAGCAAGGCTTTTCATCCAAACTCACACAGTCTGTAGGACCCTAGAGCCAGCAGGAATCCTCACATTATCCAGCTGAAAATCTGCCATGTGTTATCAGTGGTGCCTCTGAAGGCCAGATTCAGTGTTACTTGAAGAAAAACAGAACATTGATATAAAAAAAAGCTGTAAGGAACAGCTGTTGCACAACTGCCAAACCACACGGCATTTGCCTTGATATGAAAATAAAGCACATGCTCCTAACTGCCCCCAGGATTAAAAATCTTAACAGTTCCATAGCATCTTTCTTTTAAAAGGGTTTTAAATATATATTTAATCCAACCTTCCACTAAGGGCTATCTGTGTTCAAAATCTGTGCTGCTATTGCTTCAAGGACAAAAGATATTTTATGTAAGAGAGATACATGATATGAAAGCCTGACTTGCTTGTTAGTTAAAAAAAAAGTACAGTAAAATTAGTCTTACACAACCCCTTAGTGAGCATAAAATTAGTCAATAAGTAAAAAAAGATGGGTGGGGAGGTTTTATAGAGCAATTAACATGTGCCTCAAGCACAATATTTGTAGTCTTACACATTCCACCATGAGATGTGAATACAAACTTTATGTGATCTTTCAGACTAACTCTAAAGCTAACAAGGCTGAAAAAAGGATTTAATTGTTTATTATTCCAGGTTTTCTGGATCCACTGTATATTCAGTTCTTGCCTTTAGGTTAGCTGTGTTACTAGTCCTCTCCTGGGACAGGTCAACTCTCAAACCACTAATTCTTCCAAAGAGAAATTTAGATCGTGCAATTCAGTCTCAGCATCAAATGCAGCCATGCCTGGGAGCACGGATGCAGCTGGATTGAACAGGAATTTAATGCTGGGAGTCAAAGGACAGGTTATAGCAACTCAGTTTCTTCCTGGTAAGACAAGGTAAGGTAGGCCACAGCTGAAATGGAAGATGCAGCTTTGCAGAAAGGCAGTTAAAAATACATAACCTTAATGTAACCTCTAGCAGAGATGAGGAATAAACTCAACTACTCGAGCTAAACTGAAAGAGTCAGTGCTGCTTTGTGTTGAAGAGCTTCCTCCATCTGCAAGAGGCTTTCCAGCCACTCAGCTCTTTTTCACTTCAATTATAGACTCTAACAGCCCATCCAACCCTTTGCTCCCTTCTTCCCCAAGAGGTCTTTCAGGTTTTTAGATTTCCTTTGATCTCAGGCTTAGCCTTAGGAAGGCTATCTGCTTCCACACTGAATTGAGTCAGCAATTGATACCTTAACGCCTTTGAAGAAACAGACCTAGAAGCCAATTCATCTGTAACATTTCATGCTTGGTTTCTAAATACATCTCCATAATCTCCCTTTACCTACAAGCATTCTTCTCAGGCAGGTATCGACACTACATTTCAATGGGGAGACTGCACACTAAAAGAGTTCACTCTGGAATACTGAATCTCTTCAGCATAATGAGTTCTCAGCTACCACAGAGATTTCTCAGAATCAGCAATTTGAATTATTGCTTAACACGCTTTTTCCATACCAGCAATTTCACATGAACTAGATTTCAAGACCCTTTAAGCACAGTCCGCTAAGCTTTAGGCAGGATGAATTTTGAATGTTAGATAATTATTTCTTTTATGAGATATTATATCTAAATGCTTTAGCTGTAAAATAACAGCAAAAAACCCTGAACATATATGAGACAAACCTACATATATGAGACACAAGCAACTACAGCGTTTTGCTGATGTGAAAGGACCCAATGAAAGAAATTTTTCCAAACAAAAATAATCTATGGTATTCTGCTCTGCATAGCTCAGCCCTTCTTTTTAGTAAAATCTAATAATTAGCAGTGAAATACTCAGCTTCCAGAAATTCTATTCTTCAGTGTTATTGCCTAAAAACAACACCAATGCTCAAGGTTAAGCTTAAAATGACCAACTTCAATATTTAATGCTAGACTAGCCAATGTTTACTACAAGAATCCATTAACTCTCACAGTAAAACAAAGTGATGCCATCACAGAGAGGCGCTCACAAATGAAATGCAGAAAAACCACCGCTACTCCTGTACCACACCAGACAAACATCCCTAAATTTAAGTGACATCATAAAGGTAAGCGGCATATGTAAACTCATTTTCCTTACATTTTCTTATGAAACTACGTAAATGTACACAGATTCTTTTTAAGAGCACTAGTGCAATATATTTAATTTATGCAGGGGAATGAGAAACAGCTCTGGTGCTGACAGTCACTTCTGTGCCTATTAGCTATTCATAAAACACTCAATAGCATTGAAAGAGCCTTTGAAGCAACAGTAAAGGCTTGACAAAGCTTTTATCATATTAAATACAAAATGTGAAATTTCATGTTTACAGCTACCTCTCTACTCATTAGTCAGACACTGAGAGTTTTTCATGCTGAAAGCAGCAGCCCCTCCAAGTCACAAAATACAGATTTTTGTTTTTTCTTCCACAGTCCTAATGAAACAGGCACACAGACCCCACCTTTCAGAAGAACTAAAATGGATTTACAGCTTGCATTAAAACCAAAATTCTGTTTGAATTAAAATAGAAGTAATCTGAAACTACCAAGTTATGTATTTATTAATAGTTTAAAGTGTTATTAACAGAAGTCATGTATTGTGATTTCACTGAACAAGTTTCTTCAAAAACCAGTTTCTCCAAGTTTACACCATACCAGTCTTTGGTTTCTCCTCCTTTTACTTTTATTCAAGCAAAATCCTATGCAAGAGAATTTTATCACATGTCCAAATCTTCCATGAACTTATGAACTGGAAGTAGTTTTAGAGATTTAATCCTTAGAAGCCAAGTTGAATGATGGAAGAAAATACACTGCCATTTATAAACAATAGCAGGGATTTTAATTCCTTCTCACAGATAAGCAGCATTAAGTACCAGACGTTTCAGAAGACAAAGGTCTCATCCTGCTCCTATGGAATTTGTAGTTTATGTGTAGGGGAAGCAAACAGCAGTGTTAATAATCAAGGATAACATGAATCACTCAGTTTCTCAAAACCCTTGGACTCATGAACAAGTAAAACTCAAGTTCTGAAGGTGCTGAAAGCTTATTTTCTGGTAAAATTTAACATTGGCAGAAACTGCTTATTGAACATGTCTCAAAAAGGTTAATGGAGATTTTTAGAGATTATAACTTCTGCAAGTATCAACTAAAATAATTTCATCTGGACTCAGATCAGAATTCTCCTATTTGGCATTTTTTTACATCATTTGAATTCTTCTCAAGTTCAGTGCTTCATTTTGAATTCTCAAGCTGCAGATACTAAGAAACCAAAGAGCAAGCTGGAATTAAAAAAACATGTAATATATATTTGGCTTGTAGATGTTGCTAGGCTACTAAAGTCCAGTTATGACTGCAAGGCTGTTAGAGAGTTGTAGATGCATTTCTGACACAGCAACATAGCATCAATTATAGCAATAAAGACAATGATTAAAGTCAGAAATCAGAACTTATTTCAGTAGGGGTGCAGTAACTCAGGTGCTTCAGCACTGTTCCAATTCCCAGTATCCATTGATTCAAGCAGCTTTCACTGATGCTTTCAGTTCTTTTTTTAAGATTTCGGAACTTCAGGACATTTAAACACAGTGAGTTCAACCACCACTGAACTGGAAAGGGACCATCGAAGTGACCATCTCCTTCAGCTGATAAAATCTCATGGGTTACAGAACAAGTAGGACAGCTCATTCATCTGCCATATCGTAACTACACATCTGATCCAGGGTACTCAAACTGCAAGGAAAGCCAAATACTTGCAAGCAGAAAGTGTGTAACACCATACTAATGTGCCTAAGGTTTTCATGGTGGTGTCTGGTAAGAATCTCAGATTATTTCAATGACCAAAGTTTTCCCAGGTACAGAAAAGCACAAGCACACATTGTAAAGTTTAATTGTTAATATTCAACACACACTGTGAAGAGTCATCTTTTTTTGGGTACCCAAAAGGCTTCTTGTTCTTCACTGTATTATAAGCAAAACTGGTTGAGTCACTACACTTCCCCAGGTGCCAGTTCTCAAATATAGTTTCTTGAGCCAATTTAATCTCACAGAAACTGATCTTTGCTTTTACCAAAACAAGAAGCAAAGGGAATATTACAGCAGTTCAACAGCTATATTGCAACCCCCTCCAGTGAGGAATAAATATAGCTCATGCTGAGGCAGACAGATGTTGAGGTTGATAAAGGTAAACAGAACCATGTAAGAGGTAATTAACAAAGAGGCCAGATAAGTCACCCGTGAATAACTTAACCCTTCAGTGAATCCAACACTGTTTTTAGCCATGCTGTGGGCACAGGAGCCAAGCAGAAAGATTTCAGTTAGCTGCCAAAGCACTGACATTTGTAACTGCTACCTCCATTTCTTATCTCTGTGGCAGGGAACATCATCACTGCATCCCCACAGACTTTGGCATCACTTTGTCGATTTGCAGCTTTTCTAGAAGTGGGAGCCCTCTTCTCCCCTTCCCCCAAATCCCAACGTTTTTTTGATCACTGGGGTTAGGGAAGGAAGGGAAGAGATATTTCTCAATTATCTGGAGGAAACAGCTAGAAAAGCTCACAAAAGAAATGTAAACTGGAAGACCGGTCAGTAATTAAGAGGATGGTTTATTTATACGGTCTGACCTTACCCTATGGTAAGGTAAAGTCAGCTTAGCCAGCCATACATTTTAATCATCCAAGTGCCAGCACAAACAAAGCAAACAAAAACCTACAGGTCACTTACAAAACCAGGGATCTTCTCCATGCAAAGCAGGATGCAAGTTTTTGAGTTTATGGTAGGCAGTTATTGAATCAATGCTGCCAGTACAAAGGACTGAAGTCTCTAAATCTCAACTTACCCAAAAGACAAAACCTCAGAACAAGTTATGAGCGTTACAAGCATTCCTAGATGAAGTTGCATGTGTTTTATTTAGCAAGTCAGGTTGATGAGCTCTGAAAATTAAAATTTTCAGGAAAACATTGAGGCTTAATTCATCATTATCTCCCACGGCTATTTAACTGCACTGATTATTCACTCCATTCACTCAAACCAACTAGCAATTTCATAGGAAAACACATTTTTAACCGCAGGAAGACTGCATGAAAGGACTTGTACATCACATGCTCACAAGTTGAATGTAAGATGCCTTTTCCTCATATCAAACAAACACAAAATCCCCATGTGTTTCATTCAAGATGCTAACCTGGGAATTTTTAAACGATGTTGTAAATAGTATTCACTGAACATTATTTTTTAGTTGGTTGAGTGCTTCTGTTTGGCCACAGCTGAGCAAGCTGTAAGGCACACCTGCACAGGTAAGCCAAAGCAAACATATAATATACAAATATATAGACAATTATACAGTGCACACACATGGTTGGTTTATTCCCCACTCTGGCATTTCCAATCAGTGTTATGTTGTGTTTTCTGATATCTGATTGACACCACAAGTTTCTGTATTTGATAAAGGTAATACTGGATACTCTTAATACTGTAAACAGTTTATGTGAAACCTAATGACAATGCTCACCATGAAATTTAACACTGACTACCCCCTATTATAAACCTCATCGCTGCCCCCATTATCATCTAAGGCTATTGGTATCATGGTTTATTCATGTGTATTCACGTGCTACAAATTGCAGATTAATCACACAGAACAAAACTCCCTAGTGGTTAGAAATGAATGCAATAGTTCACTGGAAAAAACAATGTATCTAACTGTTTAGATATTCTAAAGTACTGTAACCTGAAGCATTTCTCCATAAATTAAAAAAAATACTTCACTGCAATCCTTTACAGCCTAATACTGTTCCTAGTTTCTAGGACACTTACCTTGTAGTAGAGAATTTCAGAATTAAATCAGGTTACATTTCTTACAGAGGGAAGCAATATTAGACAGAAGATGAATGCATATAGAAATCCTTCCCACTTAAACATGATCACACAGCTGAATCTGAATCTGTGCTACAGACAATAAGCAAAAAAACCAAAATCCTTTTTACCTTGTGTACTTTTAGTTGGCAGACACATCTTCCCTCTTTGCCTGGCTTCAATCAATGCAAGAATATATAGAAAGCTTTGACTCACAGAAATGAGAATTACTTACCAATTTGTAACAATACAGGTGTTACCAAAGCTGTCTCCATGGCATAACAAAATTCCCTGCCAAACATTACTGCACCATGCATCACCCACAGGCGTATCGGTATCCGGTCTATGGATCCTTCACTAATGGTCTCCTCCCTACTTTCATTTTCCTTGTTTTCTGGTTTCTGAAGCTGTGCCACAGGTAGATCTTGAACTTGCATAGATTCCGAGTCAGCATTCTGAGGAGCCATTTTCATTACCATAAAAAAAATATATATTTGTTATATCTATATAAATAATACTACCATAACTCCACGAACAAGTTAGGGTGTCTTCTCTTTCAGCTTCTGTTCCTCAGGCAAGTAATGCTTATATTCCTCTTGTACAAACAGGTATCTTGCAACTTCTTGTATAGATACGAGACATTAAGAATGAAAAGCTATTTGGTAGGAATTTCAACATATGGCTTGCTGGTTTACTGTGAGTTAGAGTTAAAAATCCATAATTGCCATTCAGTTAATACCAGTTTCATAATTATTATTGAAGAAGTGCTGAAGTTGTTATTTGTGCTACAGAGAGGTGGAAAGGCGACACAAAGAGGTGCTCCACTGTTAATCCCCATCGAGTGGCTGATTAATCTGCAACAAAAAGCAAGCATTTAAAAATTTCAATAGGATTTTTCAGGATATTGTGTTCCCCCC
>VZTI01005350.1:196046-367503 GCA_013397865.1 Struthidea cinerea | reverse complement strand
CCCCCCAGCCATATAACCTATTTCCTGCTTCATGCTTTCCATTGTCCTTTGCCTAGCATAGGGTCCTTTATTCCTCATTCCCTCCTACCTCTGCACTTTCCATTGAAAAGCAGTTGTGCCTTGTATTTAAATGATGCTTTACTGTACTCCAGTTCCTCTGGTTTGCAGTCCTACACAAAGCCACAGAAGAATATCAGGGTACTTGCCCAAGATCCTCAGAACACCAAGCACAAGACTATCATTCTGGGAAATGTAAAGCAGGTTGCATTTCAGAAACACCATAGGATATTCCAGTTCTATGCCAGGAAGATGAGTCATCAATTGCCATGGTCACACAGACATCTCCATTTAGACTCCTGGAAGCTGCGAGTTACTTTGCAGTAACTATCACACCATTTTATACTGAAGATATTTCTCAAGCAAGTACGAGCAAAATAAGCCATGATGAATATAACTAAGGATTGATATTTAAGTATTTAAACTCTAATGAAGATATACACAGCATATGAATTCATCTTCTTTCTGCACACAAGACCAGAGCATCTTACTCCCACATCCTGTGAGGCTGCTAAAATTTGTGAAAGCAGAACAGTACAATATCTTCCACATTAAAATTATTAAAATACATTCTAACCAGGTAAGACAAGCTTCTTCTGTATTTTCCCCTCCTTTGTGCCATAGACAAAATGTAAGCAGATGTACAAATACTGCACCATGCCAATCAAAATGTGTTTAAGCATTTAGGGGAAGAAAAAGCGTCTTATAAAAAGTCAGATTACATAATGTTTGTATTAGAAAAACGCATATTTACATCTCTGCACACAGGGTGACTGAGCCATGACCCCAGCACAAAACTCCTCTGGGATATGGTTCCATGAAATGCTGGCTCTGGCAGCAAAGCTGGCCTCAGTAGAAGTCCCCACGCTGCAATTCCCTGTCCCTTCAATTGTGGCAAGAAAAACTCTTAGTGGGCTTGAGCACAAACCAGATCATTAAGCGGTGAGCCTAAAACCGAGCCTTAGGAAACAGATGACATGTTTGGTGTTTAAAGCACATCACAAGAGCAGCTCTGTTTCAGTGTGACCTGAGACACTGTTCTACTAAAAGTGCATCATGAGAACACCATCTTGAGCAGTCCCTCCTGCTGACTCCTTCGTACTCTTTATTGCATAGATGGCATAGATGGCATATTGCACATATGATCTTTCATTCGAAAGCATCTTTTTTGGTCTGGGTTTTTTAGTTCTTCCAGGCTCCCCAAGATTACTGGAATTCTCATATTAGATCACCTTAACAACAACTTAATACTAAAATTTTATTTTCAGCTGGACAAACATTTAAATCCCATGAGAAAGTTAGAATAACTTACTGAACTAGTTCCATAATCCAAGTTAAGTTCAAGTTTTTTCTATAAGCATTAAATAGCTCAGAACAAAAAGGACTCAAGAAAGCACTTCTCTACCTACTCAGAATTAACAGAAATTAAGATGTAAGTAGTTTATCATAAATGTAAAGTACTCTATGTATTAAAAAAACATATCCACTTTACGTAACACAAGTTCTGAGCGAGTAAAGCCTATAAAATACATGTTCTGGAGCAGGAGCAATTATCTTAATTGCAGACTAGTCATAAAATGTTTAACTGCTGGCAGACTCAGGCAACATGACATTCAGTAGAATTTAAAAGTACACATGTTAGCTCTTACTCAAAAAATCAGCAGAACATGTATGTTGTATTACAGACTAAGGGTCATGGATTACTCTCCTGCACAAACCGGCTTTAAAGTCTCTACTGTTTTCTCATGCCTGATTTCCTCTCCTGTGAAGGATTTAATTCCCCTTCCCTAAACACCTTCCTCCATATGGAGTTCCAGGGTGAGGCACTGAGAGGAAGGCAGTTCATCACTCCAGAATATTCTGTGATGCACTGGGGCAGCCTGCACATGACAAGGAGGATGACACCAAGCCAGGAGAATTTGTCCTGGGAAAGGATGAAGAGGCAGGACAAAAGAGGATATCTGAGATTTAGCCCATTAGAGCAAGGCTCTTAAGGGATGACTGAAAAAGTTATTTCTGAAGTGGAAGATGATGGGGAACGATCAGATAATTTAAGAGCCAGGAATAATGGGTGGTAGATGGAGGTAGACTTTGAAGCTGTAATTGACACAGATAAGAACAGCATATTTTAAACACTACAGAAAAAGCAGTTACAGTGTTCAAGTGCAATAGCAAGAGGCACAATGGACAGGTTTTATCTAAAAGAACAGAGAATTACTGTTCCATTATGTCAATTTTGTGGTAAGCATAATGCTAGACTTCCTGTAGCACTTTCATCTGACTCCAAGTGCACGGCTAATACAAGAGCCAGAGAATAACAAGAGCCTCTCAGAAAGGTCTTCAGTTCTTTCCCAAGCCCTGCTCAGTTGTGTTCATATTCATTTTAGACTGATATATATTCTGCTAATGCTTTTTCCAAGTTCATTTTGAATTTGGCAAGTTTGAATAGTGGCATTCTTTCTTCTCAAAGAGGGAGACAAATTCATTTACCTGATGGAAGTAAATATAACAGAGGCTTTTATGCAGCAAAGAACTCAAAAGCAAATGGCACCTGAAGAGAAGCTGGATTAAAATACCAATGCAGAATTCTCTGATGTCTGCATCCAGCACAAATTGTTTTTCATGGCTGGTTTTCAAGGGCATTTTCACAACTAACAACAAATAAAGCAGTAGAATGAAGAATTTCATACATGGGATGAGATTCCTGTTGGGCATTGTACACAGGTTAGGTGTGAAGAGAACTTTAGATACAGAAATATTTCTGATCTTGCCGAGTGTTTATGGGAGGAGGGGACTGATGACACTGTCTCTTCATCGGTTTAATTGCACATGTTTTACTTTGACCTTTGGCCATGTTTTAGCAATGACAAAAACCTATAAAGCAATAGTTAATATTTCAACAAAGCAGGTGAGTAATATATTCCAAAAACTAATCTGTAAGCAAAATTTCATAAAGCTTCTCAAATTGCTTGCAATCTTACCTGTTATACTTTTACTACCTACCCTCCACTGAGGCATAATATGACTATGTCAAACACAAAACATGTTACAGGCTTGACAAGACAATAATCCTGTGCCTCAAATAGGTACTGTTCACAGACAGAGCCTGTGAACCATCGGAGAACCAAAGGAAAATCACTGCCTTTCCTCAGGGTTTGCCGAAGAAGTGTTATATAGGTCATATCTGTAGCCCACGAAATTCCATGGTTTTCTTTTCCCTAGTGAGCACTACAATACTTAAGATGCACAAAGAGCTCATGCTACACAATTATACAATATGATGCCTCAGGCAAATGACTTCTATCACACATCTCAGCATGTTTTTAACTTCAAAACTTGGGAGTTTGACAAGCAGTGTTCCTGCATTTGTGATGCCACCATCTGGAGGTCAGCAGACTGGTAGTACACCCATCAACACCAAAATAAATGGGGTTAAATAATTTTAAATAAATGAGTTAAAATAAATGAGTGATCCTGACCAAATCTTTGAAGAGTGAACTATTTTTGATGCATGTTTCCAGATCTCTCTTGCTAACAAGGAATACGAATGCACTGCTTGACAAGTAACTAGAATTTCTGAACTGGTGCCAAAGCATATGACTGTAAGCTGTGGAGTACACAGCACGTTTCAGGTAATCACACACGTATTTTTTTCCAGCTGTAATAAAGCCTGGCAAGTAGAAAACAGTTAAATGGGCCCAACTGGATACCATGAGAAGATTTCAAATCTTTTGGAAGGTTTTCTTCCTATAAAGCCATTGGGCATTCCCTCAGGCATTTATTGGTGTAAGAAACAGTCTCAGAAGAGTTGGTATGCACCAGTTATAAAAATCCATGACAATGAGAAAAATAAGCACAGCCGATGAAAAACTGGAATGAGCAAACTGCAAAAGATGGAAACAGTCCTGGCCAAGCACTTCTGAATATCTAAGGAAAAAAGGAGAGGACTTTACAGAGCAAAACTACCCCTTATCTCATCCTCTTTGAAGTTTATTGCATTAACTTCCAGTCATTTATATAGTTGTTGCCTGTCTTCAAGATCTGCCTCTTACATTATCATGACTTTCTTCTATATGCAAGGATACAGACTGACCAAAGTTGTCTCAAAGCATGAAGAGCTGCATTTAGTTTTGCTCACAGGAATTATTTTCTAATTATGTAGGAAATACTCTAACTCAAAGATTCTATGGTTTAAATGAATTCTAACTTCTTAATGCTGAAAGGAAGGATGAAGAGACACGTTCAGCCATCATTGCATACAATGTCTTTTCATTGTTTACCACTATCTTCAGAAGGGAAAATAGCTAAGAATCAATTAACCAATTATTACAGAATTTAAATAGGCTTTAATGATTCTGGTCACAGTTGTCATCATCGCATTAGGACCTGTCAGTGATCCATTCTGCTCAACACATCAAAAAACCCCCAAACAACAAAAAAAATCCCAACTAAGTGTACTTTTTCATGAGATATTCAAATGTTTACTTGGGAAAAAAGTGTAAGACTGCAGAAGCTGCCAGTCTAATGGGAGAAGATTTTTGTTCCTCCCAGAGCCTTACAACTTACACTCCTCCAATGCTTCAGTGAGTGTATCCCACAGATATCCATGCTAGCAACCACACTTTCACCTGTGAATCATGTCAGGCTGACAAGCCTGTAAGTGCCCAGTCATTCCATTTATTTGTCAAATACTTTTCTGCCAAGATGGTTTATGCTCAGGTTTTCAAGTATCTGGCAGTATCTTGAAAAGTTATCTAGACTGATTTAAGTTTAGCTTTAATATTAGCATTAGAAAGAAAGGCATTCTGAGTTTATCTGTCTTTTCCTCAGGCTAAATAAATGTTTGGCTGAGCACTTCTGCCGCCATATTGCAGACAAACATCACTTCTTATTCCTTCCACAATTCAATTCCAAGTGGACAATGGGTTCTGCTTCGGCATCTGACTGGCTTGTGAAAGGACACATCGTTTGGGCTTGTGCCTTTTCAAGAGTAAAATGGCTTTTGTCCAAGCATAATTGCTGGTGTTTTGAGTTCAAATGCTCTGTGCTCCACCACCCCAACAAAGAGAATGCTGCTGCGAAAGCAGTTCTTAAAGGCAAGGCTGACCTTCAATCCCTCTGCAAGCGTGGCTACACCACCTTAAAAGCCTTGCCCATTCTCAAAATACATTAAACATTACTCTGTAAGATCAGGCAACTGATTTTGTAAAGGAATATCACATAAAATACATTACCAGTTTATTACACTGCTTACACTCTAGGTTTCTCAATCACTTTAAGCTGGTATAAACAAGTACTTCCTGTAAGGGCACCAGTCTGTTCTTCCTTTTCTTTGCCCCTGGTTCCTTACCCCCACTGCTTCCTGCACAGCCACACCAGCAGCACAGCAGCGAACCAGACACTGTAACTGATCCAGGCGAAAACTAAGCTGACAAAAACATGTCCAAGCAGCTAAAGAAATCCTTTATAAAATCAGGTTGGCTGCATGGATCCATACCATCATAACACGGAGGCACAGGAGAGGCTGGAAGTGTCCCTTTGGGCAGCAATTCCCAAAGCCAGTGTGAAACTGCAGCTCACAGAGGAAAGGAGCTGTCGGTGGATCCCTGCGGCTACAAGGTCAAAAAGCAAACTCATCTGCCCAGCTCCAGACACCTGCTGTGCAGAAGGATCCTCAGGCATGCTGGGAAAGCTCTCATGTACTCTCCTTGTACTTGCCAGATGTAAGGCAGAACACCACTTGCTTGGCCAACAGGCAGCTATTTTCTCCCTGGCTGTTTTGCGGCTCTGTTGCTAATTATTAGCAGCTGTTTATAGTAACAGAACTGGCCACAAGGGATGTTTTTTTGGCCCATGTCAATACTCAAGTGTTCAGTCACTGCACTAAGAAGAATAACATCTAGAACACATACCTGGAGGTTTTGGCCCAGCTGGATAAATGTGCTCGACTACTCTAATCCAAGTTCAGAGGAAGGGCTGTATCCTTCTGTGATCTGATTAAGTTCTTCCATCATAAAGGTGTAGACAAACCCTGTGACTTTCTACATAGGTGAGTCATAAGGCCTTTGGTTCAAAAGGGCAGCAATTATAGGCAGGCCGTTGTTTGAATTCCCATTAAGACTTCTGACAGCTAAATGCAAACATTGAAAGCTTTTTAGCTACTACTTTCTAAAAACAGAACTGTATTAACCCTATCAGAGGGGGAAGACTACACTTGTTCAGGAATAAATTTTTAAAAAAATCAATTATACCATGTATTACTTAACAACATTCCCATACATGAGCTATGTTACCTCCAGATCCTGAAAGTCAACCTCTCATTTTAAAACAGTCTTACATTACACTGGACTGGCCTGTTGTGAATCACTAAAACCCTGCCAAAGGAAAAAAGTAAGGCTAACTGGGTGCAATAAAGAACCACATTTGACAAGTCCCAACATCTAATTCATCATTCAGGTCATCAGAGGCGTTGAAACACAACAGCATGGACCACCTTCTTCTAAAGGACACCATGCCTAAACAACCCTATGACTAACACTGACTGCAGGTCAGATTCTTAGCAAGCTTATATTGGAAACTGAGATAAAAAAGAGAGAAGAGAAAGAGAGAGAGAAAGAGAGAGAGAGAGAAAGAGAGAGAGAGAGAAAGAGAGNTGGACCACCTTCTTCTAAAGGACACCATGCCTAAACAACCCTATGACTAACACTGACTGCAGGTCAGATTCTTAGCAAGCTTATATTGGAAACTGAGATAAAAAAGAGAGAAGAGAAAGAGAGAGAGAAAGAGAGAGAGAGAGAAAGAGAGAGAGAGAGAAAGAGAGAGAGAGAGAAAGAGAGAGAGTGACTGGAAACAGCACAGTGCTTTTGCATCATGACCTACTTTTGAAGCTACCACACAGTTTAGGCCACAGAAGCAAGGTCTGGGCAGGGGTAAGTCATTCTGCAGCACGTTGCGAATTAAAACAACATGGAGCACCTCACACAGAGAAACAGCATTTTTTCCACTTCTTCCAACACAAACTTTTGCCTGCCCTCAGGACTCTTCACACATTGTAAGTCAGTTGATGTCTTTTACAACCTCTGCCTTGCTGTTTAAGACAGAACACAATGTCTAAAATATAATTTCGTCTAAGAGAAGCAGATGATGCTGGCAGCTTTTCTACTCTTAATGCTGAACATCTGACATCCTCTACTCCCCCAACAAATAAATATCCAAACCACAATCCAAAACATAAAAGGAAGGGTGTGAACAGCTTGACTTTGGAAGGGTTAATTAAGACTTGTTGCACCCTTTCCTCGGTATGTATACAAAATTCCAGAAATTACTAAAGCCTGACATACACAGGCTTACAATCTCCAGCCCCGCCAATGTTAATCTTCCACAGGGTTTCCTGCTTCCTTCTTTCCACAAAGCATGGCCCTGACTAGAACCCCCTTAGCTTTCTTGGGGACCTCTTTCCACCCCCTCACAGCTTACTCAGAAAATGACCAAGAGTAAGATTTTGGCTCCTGCTGGAAGACGTGGTGATGCAGTCACAGATGGCAATCTAGGCATGACAAACTCCCCTGATGGGGTTTTTCCTGCCCAGACACATGAGGAGGAATAGAAAGCTCTAGAGGTAAGGTGGAGAGGTGAAGGTTCTTGTGACATCAGGGAGAACAGCTTTGTAAGACAGCACTATTTCATCATTCTCGGTATTTTGGGGGCCAACATCATTTCTCCATTCATTACTGGGAATAATACGTAGGAAATCATGGGTCTTTATGCAATTACTGAAACAATTCTGGGAAGCCATCTTTTTAAGAGGGATCCAAAATTTAATGTGAGACAGACTTTATTCAGTGGATTGGATATTATACCGTTCCCTAAAGGCACGGCCTGTTACTAATATTAGATCAGATTACATTGTTAAATCACAGTTGCTACTGTTTTTAGTAGGAAATACTTCATTTTGTTAATCTGGAGAGGTGGCATTATCTGATTTAACTTGTATTTTGATTTACTGATAGGTAAAAAAGTCATATATACTCACATTACCTTCATGTTTATTAATACAGATACATTAAACAAGTAAACAGCTAAGGGGATATGTGCATAAATAGCAGTAGAGAAGCCTTCAGAGCTAATGGAAAATATAACAGCTGGGACCAGGGATGCTGGGAAAAAAACAAGCACTACGAAGCAGTTTCACAGAACAGCAAAGACATAGGCATGCCTGATTTGTGATGGCTGGATCTCCAATTAGCAGGTTCTACACCCAAAATTAGGTAAAGGGCAAGACAGCAAGCACTAACAGCTCTCAAAACCAAAAACTAACAACCAAGTCACCACAAAAGCACAAAACTCAAAACTCATGGGGACAGAGATCACTTGGGCCAGTGTGCAAATATGCTGCTATGGGCTAACGTTGTTGCAAGTAATGACTGTCACTAAGAAAACCCATTGATTTGGTCAGATAGGCACAAACTTCAGTCTGGCCTGAGCTAAAAGTATGGTCCAGCTTGGAATGTCCTACTAAAAGATCCTCAAGTCTTTAAACCATGTTGAACACGAATGTTATCTCCCATCAGAATTAAGTGGATTCATTCCCTCTGTCTCTATGAAGCAGAACAACAGAGGAAAACAAAATTAAGGCTATCATCAGCAAACATCTTAATACATAACCAAGTGGATTAACTGCACCAATCCCACCCTTCCTGCAGAAGGAAAGGCACTGTCTAACCCCGTGGGGCTGCTGGTGCAAGAATAATCCTATCAGGACATCGTTGCCAGTAGCATTTTTTTTCCTGCAAGTTTTTTCACCAAGGCTGTCCTCCTGATTGCAGTGGAGAAAATGGAATACACCAGAGCAACCTTTTCAAGTTACTCTCCAGAATGAGAAGTACTTTCTGTAATAGGTTGAGACTAGAGTTTTGCATGAATGTTCATCCATATTAATAGCCAAGCCAGGACTGATTACTTAGTCTGTATTTACAAAGTTAGACATTTCTTGCAGATACTACTGTACCTACTACAAAAAGCACATTATTTTCATGTACTGGCATTTAAACTAATCATATTCACTGCCTGAAAATTCACAGGCTGGCTTCTTCAGGCTGCAAATGCTTAACAAACCCAAATACTGCCAGAATATGTATTAGACAATTACAGAAGCAATTCAATAGATCAAGACAAAAAAAGAGCACAGCATAGATCTCCATAAACCGACTTCCTCTAGCATATCATTAACGTCTGCAAACTCTAATTCATTGGAATTATCTCCAATTACCAGTCCCTAAACGCACTACCATCATTCAATCTCAGAAAACTCTGTTAAAGGAAGCTTTTGAAAACATCCCTAGAATTTTGTTCACCTTCCAACAAAGACAGAGAAGTCAGGTTTTGACTGGGTTTCACTAACTCTGAGGAAATAATTACTCCCTCAGAGAAAAACCAAAACATCTCAGAAGAGGGTTTCTCACATTTCAGATTCTCCAAAGGGTTTGTAAACAAGTATATATAACTGGTTATATCATCTTGCACTAAGTATTCTCATTTTGCCTTGTTTGAGTGGACTCACAGATCAAAGGGGAACCTCATCACCGCGACTGCTTGGCAATAAACCAGCATTTTCAGCCTAACCTGCAGTTTGAGCCCACACCGACTCATCATGATTGCTGGAAATTGTCTCCTGTCAGCACAAAGGAGAGATTTCTTCCCTCACCCACCCAAGATTCGCAGAGCTTCCCTCCATCTGAGCCAAGGAAAATACTTTAACATCCCATGAAGTATCAAATGGAACTCATCACTACAGTACTGAAAGAAAGGAATAAAGGTCTGTAGAGATAACATTTATTTCTCACTTACTTCCTGGCACCAAAAGAATCCCACCTCCTTCTAAATCCGTGCTGCGAAGGGTGTGGTTAAAGAGCTGCTTTTCACCCCTCTGGCCCCACACCTGCGATGCATGAGGTGGTGCTAACAGAGGAAACTGCAGGTTTAGGGTGCAGCACCTTCGGTAAACATCTCCAGTGCCTCCCTTTAGCAGCACAAATAATTACAAACAAGCGTTGAGAAAGCACACTCCATAAAAAGTATTGCTGGAGCACTTGAGCAGATCCCTGCTCCAGTTTTTTAGGCTGTCCCAAATACCAGTGTGACAGACGTGTTTATGTACACTGCCATGAAGTAGAGCTATTTGATTTAGTTCCTCAATTATTTAAACATTTGAACTGACCTAGCAGTGATGCATAGCTTGTATATTTTAAGGAAGGTGCAAGATAAACAAAATTAAGAATCCCCTCTTAACCCCAATATTTATTAAAACTTAAGAAAATCAGAGAATTACTGTCTGGTCAATAATATGGATAAATCAGCACTTTAAAGGGTTGCATCACCACACTGATTTCAGACCTTATCTACAGCATTTAGGATCAATACAGTAAGAACCTCCACAACCAGTACTTTTAACAGAGTAGGGAACACACACCACGTAAGAGTTACACCTTATAGGAGACAGAAATACAGGTAATAAACAGACAATATTTTTGCCAAGTGTCAAACCATCCATTTTAGACAATTTTAGTGCAAATAATATGCTTTAGACAGCTAGTTTATAAGCAGCCCCATAGAAAGCTGATGGCCACATTTAAGAGCAGCTTGATCAGGACATTTTGATTTTGGACAGTGAACGAATGCTATTTTAGAATGTGTTTTGCCAAGCTCTAACCCTGTTAGAACTGGCAGGATAAGATATTTACTGACACATACACTAAAATAATAAGAGGCTACAAGTGCTTGGCAGTTGGACTTGATACATGAAGACCAGCTAGCAGGGCAGTATTTAGAGGACATAAACCTCTTCCATTTGTGACTCCATAGAACTACAAAATACTTGGCAAAGGCTTGCCAGAATTTGGCATTTTTACCTAATTTGGGAATGACTGTCAGCTGTTCTCCTCTTAGAGGATGCACAAGCTCCAGCATCCATGCCACTTCAACAGCAGACAGCTGGACCGCTATGGGATGGGACCTGCAGCACTTCTGCACCAGAGAAGTGTTTGTACCCTGCTGTCACACCAGTGCAATCGCTATAGAAGTACTTGCAGGTGAAAATATTTGAAAGCAAACACATCTCCCAGTCTAGATTTAGCCCTCTCACAGTCAGACAATTCAGTCATGCTCTGTCAGTCCATCAACTTTTCCTGTATGCTTCTTGCAAAATACATAGCTGCCATCCTCCAAGGAAAACTCAACATATAACCCAAGGGACAAAGTTGCACTGTGAAATGGGGACAGAGCTCATCCACAGAATTCTAAGCATCATCTTATCATCCAGAGCATGGGTCTTGCACCCCTTTAAGCCCCCACAGAGACAAGTTTCCAGGCCAGAGGGGTTAAGAGGAATCAATGGTTTCAGCAGCTGCACTATAACTATTTGTTACAAGCCAGCTGGGACTACCACAAGCAGGCTGTAAAAGCAGACGAGATGCTAATGTACATTTAAATACCTTGAACACTGGTTGCCCTTGTGAGCTGTTATTCCCACTTTCCACCAAAAAAACCCAAAACCAAAACCAACCCACTCAAAACAACAAGCAAATGCTGTTTGAAAGGCATCTAGTCTCCCAAAAGCACTTTCTGTTGGAGGTTACTATCAGATAACAGTTGGATTACCTAAACATCCTCAGTGAACTAATCTTTCACATGCTAAAGCAGCTTTTCTTGAATATCTGTAAGAACTAAACATTGTTGCAATAGTGTCTACAGGACTAGGCAGGCTTCTTTTAGGAAGGGGAGAGTTTCTTTGCATTAAAAACGTATTTACAGTCAACAAGTCATAGCCAATGTTAATTTAGCTGTAAGATTCAAAGTGATTGCACTTGAGTCATTCTATAGATACAGGGCAGTGACATAAAGAACAGGGCAGTGAGAGGTTCAGCCTATACAAGCATAATTGATTGTTTAGAAAACAAAGCTAATCTAGTGGTTGTTTCTTTATGCAAGGCTAATTGCATACCAGCTAGAGTGCCTTTCCAGATCATTCTCAGAGGCAGAATGAAGTTGTGGTCAGATAATATCACAGGTATGTCTCTAAGGAGGCAGAGCTGCTTTAATACTAGCAGGCACTGAAAGCAGCATATGTGAAGAGCAAAACAATGAGGGAAACACCAGAACTGCAGTGCACAAAATAGCTTGATACCGAAGTGTAACAGCTGAGCTGGCAGGTTATCCTACTAGACATGGAATAGCCTCAGAAAGGGATGGGATCCTCTCTGCAAAGTGCACTCAGAGAACAAGCAATCTCCTTCGCTCATTCTATTACCCTGGATAGATCCTGAAATCTCAAGCCAAGGGGGAAATCCAGAGAAAGAAGTAGTAACCTGAACACCTAACAAGGTAAGTTTGGCTTTGTGCCTTTATTGTTTAAAGAGACACCAAAACACACGTGCAGTCAGTGTAAGCTGTCTTCAGAGGAAGGAATATAAAAGAGACTCCACAGACTGTGGGTAGGTGCAAATAACAGCTGCAACGTCAATTCAGGACCAAGTATCTCCTTAAAATTTTTAAAAGGCACACCAACTACAGCTTGGAGAGTAACAAGTAAAATTTGGTGATTTGAAGGATAAACAGGAACAGCAATGTCTTGCTCAGATAAATCATTTATGATTAGTCTAGCAGGCACCTAACATTAGAGGACCTCTCAGCTCAGGGGCTGTAGGGCTATTCACAGAACAGAGGAAGAACCGACCAAACTGTGAGCTGATCAGTGAATGCTGCCTTCAGTGCACTGAAGCTACCTGCTTATGCATCTAAACAGACTGACAGGAGCATTCTCTGAATTTGAGTAATAACATCTAGCAAGAGCGTGGGCTTCATGAAGAGAGTTAAGTTAAATAGCTCTCATTCATCTTCTGTCATCCACACACCTTTATTAAAATGCTTAAAGTTTGTGGTTGCATCACTGACATTTCCTCATCTTGCTCCTCTCACATTCAGTCTGGATTTGTTTCTGCTGCTCTGCTCAGATGGCAGAAGAAATGCCAGAGCAAGATATTTAGTCTTTACTCTTTTCTGTGGTTTAATCATCTTTATGGTTTGGCAGCAGCTGTTGGGAACCGGCACAGCACAAGACAGGGACTCAGCCTTGTAAGCTCTTGGAGCTTTCTGTTCTCTGGTCCTAAAAGTATAATGGATGCAGAGTCTTCTCACTGCTCCTCTGGAAAGCTGAGCCTGACCTCACAGTATTCCAGATGTTACATTTCCAGCTGCCTGATCTGTCACTCTTAATCAACTTGCAACTTATTATTGCAAGATTCTACTTGCAATAATATATGAAATTTCTCAGTTTTCAAAAGTGTCTTGATGTTCATCTTCCAGGAGATGGCAACTGCCCACAGCAGCATCCCAAGCAAGGAGCATCACTAATGGCAGAGGTCAGACAAAGGATGATGGGAGCACACATACACCTGGCTGAAGCTGTTTGGTGGTTTTCACTAGATAATTTCAAAGGGATGTTCTCGTTCTGTGCTGCAGAAGAAATCACAGGCTTGCATCTGTGGGGGAAAATGGGGGAGACCAGGAGGACAGTTGTAATTTCTACAAGGGGATGAGTTAAAGTTGCAAAACTAAAGTCAAGTACTTGAATGAATACTGCACATATCACCTATCTCAACTTTTCAAAGAGTTTTATGTCTTCAGACTATTTCTCTAAACAACTGCTCTACTTTTAACTGAACACTTTCTCTTATCAGTTTATTCTGGTACAAGATAGTGGCTTGGCTTCCACCCCAGTTCCCATGAAGATAGTTAACACTTAACAGATTCCTTTCTCTAACATCACAACCAGCTAAATCCATTCATCACACATGGAGTTGATAAGGAATAGGACATTCATTCCTGAATTATTTTGCTGTCTCACTTTCTGCAAGGAGTTTATAAGTAACAGTTTGTTGAAATTAACAGACTTGTCATTCAACTTTACCACCCACTTGGCCATGTCCCTGAAAAACAGACAAAAAGTTGTTACCTTCCTATAGCGATGTATATAGTCCTAAGTATTTGAAGTGCTACACTGCTTAAAGTATACACCTGTTAAGAGCAGGCAAACCAAAAATATGAAGTAAAGGAGGCTTTGAGCAACTGACAGTTATCCTGGTGACACTGTGGTGACGTTAACTTTGCCTAGAATTTCTAAAAGCCTTGTGTAAGCACTTTGGCACATTGGATAACTTGTAATAGGTCTCTGGTTCAAGGAAGAGATTTTAGAATTGGTTCTACACAAGCAGAATTGCCTGAATTTGGTCACTAAGGAAGTCTTCCGGGGAAAATTCTACTCTGAAACACTTGAAGGTTTTCATAAATTAGCAGTCATGTAGGATTTCACAAGTCTTATTAATAAGCAGTAGGATGTGCCATGCATCCATGAATATATTCAGGCTCTGTCAAACTTAGATGAATCCATCACTAAAGTGGGCAGGACACTCAAACTCAGAGGACATTACAACAGCTTCCACAAATTTTGCTGTGAAGAGTAGCTGGCTCCAAAACAGTATTCCTAAGGAGGGTTTCAGGAACTTTCTAGGTCCAGAAGTATTATCAGCCCATGCACTGAGAGCAGGTTTACTGAACAGGGATCTGCCTGTAACAATTCAAAAAGATAGTGTGAAATAAAACCAAAAACCTAGCAAATATTTATTCAAACACTGCTCCTTGTAGCAGTTTAAAGAAGGGATTGCACATTTTTCAGAAAGACCTGTGGATTCCAGCAGAGAAGCACAACCCAAGTCAGTATACCCTGCTGAAAGGGGATATTCTCACTTTTGTCCTAATGTTCTCTTAGAGGTGAGGATCACCTCATACAACAAATGATTCCTTATCAAGCACAATAACTTCAGCCAAACACTTCAGTGAGCAAAGCACACTGTACATCATATTGAGCCAAGCAGAAAAAAACTGGGAGAGGAAATAATCAAAAGGATAGGACCCAGAAGACATGACTACAAAGTTTGAAGGGCATGATATTATTTTATATCTCTAAACAAAGTCTTGACAGAGGGTTTCAAATGTAGGAGCTGTTGAAAGAACAATATGAAGTGCTCTCTCTGTCAGAAAGGTAGTGATTGGCCCAAGTTGTAACCAGAATTAGAGAATATTTTCTAGATGCTATGGGTAACAGAAGTGCTATTATCCATCATGGGGAGGACAACCAGCAGGTTCACTCCTGCCTTGCCCCACTCATGGATCAACTTCTCACAGCTCTACAAGCTGAGGTTGTTCCCTGCCATTCTTTCACCTTCACTTGTGAGCACACACAATTTCCCACCTCCCAGAGCCCACAAAGGCACAGACATTTGCATGTGCTGCATGTGTCGGTGTGAGTCTTCAGCGGTAACACAGGAAGCCGAGGAAGAAAACTATTCATTTCTTGTAGCTTGTGAACAAGAAATCACATCTAGTATTTGACCAACAAAATCTTAAAGTTAATGCAAGTTACTGGTCAGCACAGAGCTATTTGACATTTTATACTTTAGTCACTTGTCAGAGTGAGGAAGCCCTTAGGGTGATAAATTTCATGGTTACTGAACCTTATTTTAATGAAATGCGTGGCTTGCCCTTCTGGGCTGCATTTTATTTTGGCAGCTTTACTGAGAGCATTGTGCTTAGTCATTGTACTTTTTCAATTACAGGACCAGCATATGCAATAAAGTGATGTTTTTACTGTTTGAACAATCACCTGCCAGATTTTCAGGAGGAATAAGATTTGATTAAAGCAATCAGCAGTTAATCATAACATATCCTTAAATGTTTTAGGTTTTAAGAGCCTAAATAGATTTGAAAAAAATTAATGTCGCTTTGTACAGCAGTCAAGATTTAATAGATAAAACAGGGGCACCACATCCCTTTTATCTCATTTAAGTGAAATCCATTTAGCATCCTGTAAAAGCTTTAAGTTTTTATTCTTCCAGTAACCAATTTCAAAGTTCATTCCATTACCTCTATATAAGTATTTCTACGAAACACATGGGCAGACTTTTGACCCATAAACTTCCCTGGAGAAGTACCGATGATCATATAGTAAAACAGTCATAATTCAAAAGTTCACTTCCATTTTGTTTTAAAACTTTCCTTTTAAGCCAAAAGATATTTAAATTTAAGTTTCAATTCCACATTAAAACAGCCCTGATGTGACACATTACTATCCTTAACTTGCATTCTGGTTTTCAATCAAGATGCACTCCGTTTAAGTTAACTTAATTGGGGTAAAGAGTTAGGGGATAAAAAAGTCTTAGTTAATGAGGAAAAAATTAAACCTGCAGGAAAATTCCCATGGTGCCTGTAGAATTCTTCCTACTTATCTGTAGTAATGTGAACAGCAGTGTGTATAACTCAAACATGTTTTAGCTAGGAAAGCTTTTTCACCTTTCTCTGAGGACTTTGTGTGCCCTTGCTCACCACTCATACATGAAATCTGGAAAAACAGAATGAATATTAAATGTGCAACTGTATTCTGCATTTTACCCGATGAAAGAATACTTGTCATGTTACAATAAGCATCAACCAGGCTTAAACCTTCACTGGCATGGAGAGCAAAACTCAGCCTTCAAAACATGGAACTGAAATTAGCATAGACAAATTTCCCAAGTATGAAATGTTAATTCCTTCTGAAGAATAGTGCAATCAAAACAGACTCCAGTTTACTTTAGGACACAGGCTAAATCAGCCATCTGGGTAAGATCCTGAGAGGCCTGATCCCAGATTTCTTTGCTGAACAGAAAACAAACTGCACACATGTATGTGCCTTCTCACATGCTTTTTATTAAACACTCCCTACCATGAGGAGCAGGCCTGACAACCATTTGCTGAGATTACACTGATTTCAGAAGCACTGGCAGTTCTATGCTGCAGCCACAGCTCAATCCCACTAGTCTGCGAGCAGTGACACTTGTCTGTCACTTTGGATACATCCTCCCCACATATGCTGAGAGTGAAACCCTCCACCTACCTGATGAAAAAAGCTTCCCAGACTTTCAGGCTTTTGCTGCACGATCTACAGTTTAAGTCTGTGCCTAAACTACTTAGAAGTCTTGGGAGTGCAGATCTAACATTAAATTACAGGCCCAGATATAAACAATATAAGATGTATTCATCATTCATGTAAGCCTGCTGTATTTCCATTATTCCTTGCAAGGCTGGAAGGGTCACAGCAACACTACAAGCCTAAGCCCTTTCAGATGCAAAAAGACAGACTTGTATAGCTTTAGTCTTAGCTGCTCACATCAAGCAACTTAGAGCTCCAGTTTGTCCTGTGAGGCTAATGAATTAATGAAGGAAAATTCTGGGCTCCTGCTTGCTTTATCAGGATGGAGCAGAGAAGTTTCCAGCCTTGGCTTCCTGCTTTCCTCTCAGTCCAGTCCAATATTTTAAAAATTTCTCTGGTGAAAGCCAAGAATTGGCCAGTGTTCTTGTTATTCTCATTCTTTGAAAAGATATGACTATTACCCAGACAATGAGAAAGGAAGTTATTTAATCCCTACATCAACAGTGAGTAAGAAAATGAAGTATTATAATGACAGGAGAATAACTGCATCAGGTAAAAGTTAAAAATTATGCTGGACAGTCATTAATGCAAAAATAAGGAACCCATTTTTATTTAATATTTTGACACAGGCAGGCTTCCACTCATTTTCTAAGTTACAGGGAAATGCAATATTAATGAACTGAATGCTGCTGTTGGAGATAAACCAAGTGTTGCTTTCATTTGCACAGTACTTCCACTCTGACCACACTCATTTAGATGCAAGAAGGAGAGTATAGTGCATAGCGAAGGTGTTATAAATACAGAGCTGAAGTACTTAAACACATGCCCTTATTAGAAAATATACCTTTAGTATTAAAGTTTGGGGAACCATTACCAACACCTCTTTATTTCAGACTATTTTTTTCACAGAGAAAGCAATTTTACTGCGACTGCCTGAAGCACAGAACTGCAGCAGCTTTCTTATCCCATCTCCTAGGGCAAGATCTCCAAATCATTTGGACAGCAGCAATTTCTGCATGTAAAGCTGAAATCTGATTCCCCACTTAAAGAATTTGTCTTTTGTAAGCTATGGTGTGTATATATATATATATATACACACCCAGTCAATACAGTAATTGCATGTAGGGACTTTGAGCTTTCTCTGGTAGGGATGTTTGACCACAGGCCACTTACCAGCAGTGGCTTTGTCAGTGGGTAGCCCCTAAAACTTCAAAGGTCAGAAAAGGCCATCAGGGACACATCAGTGACTAAATTCCAAACAGACAGAATGAGGCTGTGATCCACAGTCAGGGCAACTTACCAGGTTCATTGAAGGATCCTGCAAGTGAGATACTCGGCAATACACAGACTCCTCACAGAGCCACCCAGACAGGGAGTCTGTTGACAAAGAGCTTCTTCAAGAGGCTGAAGTGCACAGAACAGTGTAGCCAGTATTGTACCAGTGATAAATTCAGGCATTAATTACAACCAGTCATTCAGTAACCAGCCTTAACAAAGAACTGGAACTGATTCCTTAGAATGTGTTAATTTAGGAGCACAGTTAATGAGGAAGAGAAAGCTACTAAGTGCAGTTCAGGGAAATACCAGGCAGTGTTGGGCTGCTGGAATGAGCTGGAAGTTTGTAGTCTGATGAATGTACATGTTTAGTAGTTTGCAGTTATTGAGCACTGGGGGGTTTTTTAAGTGTATCTCTACCACGAAAAGGTAGTATGATGCAGTGAAATCTCTTCAAGGAGTACAGAGTCAAGTTGATACTGAACATCCCTGACACTCATTAGATTTTACATTGACAAAGTGATGTTACAGAGATCTAGCCATGAACAGGCTAAGAATACCCTGAGACAAAGTAGTGAGGCTTTATCTTAAGTCATCACACCAAGACTATTACTTGCCCACAAATATATCCTGCTGTTCCTAACCAGTAAAAGACCTACTAACAATACAATACCAAACTCACTAGACACACAGGCATCTGATGTTAGCATAAAATTCACTGTATGGAACCCCAAACGCTTTTATATACAGCTTAATTGGGGGCTACTACACAACTGAAAGGCCGTGGTAGTGTCCAAGTCTATGCATACAAAGAAGATTAGAGATCCTACTAGCACTATAGGGTCAAAAGGCTTATTTTCAAATGGCACCCTGAATTGTCACACAAACTATTCCAGAGCAGTTGTCTGGAAGAGGACACACCTTATCTGATTCAATTCCATATCTTCAGTAGACTGAAAGATCTACTATGCAGCTGCATAATAAGAGTTTTGAACAGACCATACCTGGAAGATGAAAAATTGGAAAGGTGATCTGAAAACAAAGCAGCAGAAAAGGCTCCAACTGGAAAGCCAGTAATGATTGTAAGAGCATGAAGGGAACAGATAACTGCCCATCCACTCTCTTTTTTCAGCCCACTGAAGGAAATTTTTTGGCTTTTAGGGAGGTGGAAGTGCTATGATGTTGGAAGCAATCAGGGTACCTGTGCACTGAGAAGTGTAAGCCTTTTCCCTCTCTACACCGAAGTTAGAAGCAGAACAAGAGCCAAGAAAAAGAACCAGCCTACATCACAAGCTGATTCCCCCAGATACATATCAGACAGCAAACGGGACATGTGCACTAGAAGTGCTGGTGTTAAAGAAAGCTGTGCATTTGTTTTGGGTTATTTTTTGAACTCTTGGGAGTTAGCTGGCCAGCCACACTACTCTAAGGAGCAATAGTTCAGATTGTCAAATCACTCCTCTGGGAGTACCCAGAGCCAGACTGCTCAGGCCAGTGTACTTGCTCAGATATTCCCCTCATAAAATGGGAGGAGTATTTTTTACCCTGCATGTGTGGCTTCTTCCTCCCCACACACACAAAAAAAGCCAAAACCAAAAACCAACCAAAAAAAATCAAACTCCTGAAATTCTTGTTACCTGGAAGCACAGATCCAGCATCAAGACTATTTAAGAGTTGACTCTTGTTCCTGTTATTTGTACTTCCATATTATTGATAAGAAAGTTGTAGGTTAAACAGTGCTCATGTTAAATATATTCTGGAAGACTGTTTGCTGTGTGTAAGTGATGATAGGAAATTAAGTGGCACAGAAATCTGACTGCTCTGCAGTCATCGCTTGCTGGGTTAAGCCACTGGTTTCTGGATGTGGTCCAAAAAGATTGATCATATATTCAAGGACAGAATGCTGAAGATAAGAGTGACATGCAGTTGTGCTTTTGTAAAAGAACACTGGGTTCAGCCCCCAGTTAGATCATTTATTTATCTGGCAGTGAAGTGTGATAATGGCTTGTTTTCAAGTCTCCAAAATAAATGAATTATACTGCATGCAGAAGTAGTCCAGGCCAGCCAGCAGAGGATAGAAAATATGCAGGGTCAGCATAACACTGGTTTCAATTTCAGTTACAAAAACATTAGAGCTCTCATTTAAAACAAGATGAGGAAACTAGGTTCTCTCTCCACTCAGAGAACCAACCTTGCCTTCTCCAGAACACTGACAAAATCCACTTCAAATATAGTTCAGCAAAACAAGTCGGGGTAACACCTTGCTGCTGCCATTTACACACTAGAATTTTCTTAAAAGCATCTTTGGCTTACTCTTAGCACTAAGCTTTATCTCCTACCCTTTTATGCCTTGCTACATGAGCAGCAGCTATTGACTGACAATTTCAGTCGTGCAGGGGAAGTATATCTCAGTCCCCTCCCAGAACACCTCAAGCCACCAGATTAGTTAGTGTTTATATAGCACTGCAAAAGAGACTGAGTCAAGCCTGAAGTGTCAGGCCAGCCAGATCTCCTAAAGCTAAATAGTCTTTAACCTTCATAAATGGGAGTCCTGGAAATCAAGTCTTCCCCAGCTTTAACTGGGTTTTAAGTTTTATTAGTAGTCCACATTGTGGAGACCAACTTCCCATCATCTGTATATTGAGATTCACATTTTAAGCAGAATACATGCCAGCAAGAGCCAAACCAAGGTCAGGAACAGCTCTTAAGCCAAACCCAATCATTACCCAACAAAGGCCTTGTGTCCTGAGGCTTGCCAGAGTCACTTGCCAAGAGCAAGTTTGATGAGGAAACCTGGCTGCTTGTCCCAAGTTGTTACGAAGCCGTATGCCAGCTGCAGTCTAAATGACTGCACAGCACTTGCTGGAAGTACCAGCAAGAAGGGGCTTTAGTTAATAGCCACCGTGTGCCAGTTAGGTCACAGCACAAACCACTCCATGGCTCAGACACTGCAGTGCTCTGAACTCATCACTGAGATGCCCAAAGTCCAGATTTTCACTCAAGGCAAATTCAGTCTTGGGCAACTCTATTGGAGGTCTAGATTTAATAGTATGAAATCAGCTCTTTTTCAGGCAGAGTATCTTGTTCCACTTGGAGGAATATTATGCTTCTGTACCACACTAAAGAGTAATCAGATTATTTAGAACAGCAATAATTATTCAGTGCTTGGATACAAGAGCCCTTCATAGTTCCAGATGCAAGATATAATATCTGTTTACCAGTGGAAGCTTTGGGTAGTTTCTCTGGGCAGGGCTGTGACCCAAATGCAAGATGTGTGGGTAACTGATAAGCTGCCGACCGTAAAAGTCACCTGACAGCAGCAGCTTACTGAAAGCATGCAGTCCTTAGTTCACAACACTCCACAGCTTAACAGTCTCTGCTTCCATGCTTGGTTTCTGGGCTGCCCAGGATCTCCTGTCTGAAAGGTGACTCTCAGGCTGAAACACCAGCCGTCAAGCTAGACATGTAGTGTCAGTCATCCTGACAGCATTCTGCTTCAACTTTGACAATTGGATTGTTTTCTGTTTTTGCATGGAGCCTTAAACACACAACTGTTAGAAAGTTTATTGGACTTGATACAGCCATTACTGGGCAGATGTAATGCTCTGCTCAGGAAAAGTAGTGTTTCACTCATGCCAGTTTAGTGCTGGTATATTAAGCTAAGCAACGCCCACTGCACTCTGTAATCCCCAAGTCAACGGGGATTCATGAACATGAAATCACATGAAAGTGTTCAGTAAGGCTGGCACTATGTTGAAGGACCAGGAGCTCCAACAGAATAGGTATCAGATCAGTTAACCCATCTGTAGGGGAAATGACTGCACACAAGGCTGTTCCATTGGAGTTTTGATGGATCTTATACCTATAGTTGGAATAGGTCACAGACTGGGATCCTGCAAGTATTACAGATATAAAGGTCATGGGAGTGACCCTTGCAAAACCGAAACGCAGCACAAACAGTTCTTCATGTTACTCATAACTCTGCAAGCTGCCAAAGCTTCCTCCTCCATCACAACAGCCTCGTCACTTCCACAGGGCTCTCCTGGCAGATTAGCTGGAAAGCTCCATTTTAACTCCAACAGCTTTGCCTCTGTTCAACATGCTTTTGCACTATGAAAAGTAGCCCATAGCATTGCAGTCAGTTTGAAGGGCAAGTGAAGCTTGTCTTTATGTCAAACACAACACCAGCACATGTGTACTGTTGCTCAACACACTGCTTGATCATTTGATGCAAGTATTTTAGGGTGGCTTGTGATGTTAGAGGGGCAGAGGAGGTTCAGACCACAAGTTAAGCTCAAAAGCAACTGCCAGCTCCAGCTCGTCATGATGGGCAACAAGAAAGATTTCACTGGTTTTGCCTAACACGCAAGCAGCAGTGCTCACATACTGCGAGTGAAACTGGCTTCCTACTCTTGGAATTGATGCTGGAAGTCATAAGGTGCTCAACTAAGGATGACAGCAGTGCATCACAGGCAGAGTTTACAGACTATGCTAGACAAGATCAAATGCTCCAGTGCAAAGGAACTGTTTATAGCTTAAATCAGCATCTGCTGAAAGTCCTGAAGAGTTAAATGCAGCTGTGTTCACAACGCAGGCACTGCATAGCAAGTAATTCCAGCCATCGTCTTCCTACCCAGGAATTCATGACTCTTAAAGCTTCAACATCTTTTCTAAGCTACTCAGTTGGCAACATATTTTGACTGCAAGAAAGTTTTTCAAACATTAGATGCAGGCTCACTGGTGAATTACTCTGCAGGTACCATCCAATGTTAATATTCTCATTGCTTTTATAAATGATCCATTTAAATTTATACAGGGATAGAGGCAGAGTCCATGCATTCCTGCCTCAGCACACAAGCAGAGCAACATTGTATTAACAAGTCTTAACTTCCTAGCTGCCAGAGAATCCAGGACTGGAGTGAGTTTAAAGGTAATTAACCTCGGAGGTCACAGCCCTGTGAGACAAGTCCAACTTCAGCCTGCTCTCTCAGACCCTGTATTTCCACCTGGATGAATCAAGAAAATTACTTAAGAAAGCTCCTCAGATAGGCTCCACACTTGCTTCAGTGTGAAAACCTAAGGTCACATGCACTTAGACATACATTGTTTGTGCATTGTTTCACTCAGAGTTACACCACGCTTCACTGGAAGCCACGGAAATATTCTACTTGTGTTGCCCCACTGAAAAGGCACATGAACAAAGTTGCACTTCATGAGTTTTGTTGTAACACGACACAGCAGGAGCAGCAGGTTCACCAGCTGTCAGTCAATGTTCCTGCCACCTTCTCATGACTAAGGACACCCCCAGCAGAAGACAACCTCCCTTGTCAGCACACAGCAGCACAATATAATTGTATTTAAAACAGACTGAATTTTTAAGGCACATTTCAGCTTGGAGGGACAGGATTGCCCTCGACTGCATGCAGTCCCCACAGCATCCAAGCAAGATCACGTCAGCAGATGCTGCTCATTCCTTTCTCACCAACAGACTCCACAGAGCAGCAAGCTCCTGCAGGAGTTAACCTGCAGTTATACAGAGGGTTTATCTGTAGAACCACACATTTTCCTTTTGCTGAAGATGCCTCAGTCATACATAATTGAGCACAAGAACTGCTATCATTTACTTGCTTGCAGAGGCACGGGCCAACCCATGTAAACTGGCCTCTGACATTACAAATAGCTAACTAAAATAGAAGTTTTTCCACTGATCCCACCCTTTACATCATGGAAATTGTTATTTTGTCATGAAAACTCCCTTAAGTATCCAATTCAATCTCATTAATAGAGGAATGAAGCTCTCACTGCAAGACAGCAGCTGCCACTACCTTTGGCATACACAGGAACTCACAGATGTTTTTGGATGCTTCAGAGACTACTGGATGCAGTTTTAGGAGTTTAAGGTAGTGTCAGCTTTTCAAACTCACAGTAAAAAGCACTTCCATAAGCATCTATAGCCAAAGTGTTAAGTAAATAGCTTAATCTCTTGTCTGAAACCTCTTCCCTTATTTAGGAAGGGGAAAAATTAGGCATGTTGAGTATTTCATCAATCCAGTATAATCACTAAACAAACCAAGCAAGGAAGACCTTATCTTTTGCAATACTGGTGGAAGAAGTCACACAAGCCATGTCAGTGCAACCACATCAGCAACCCCCTCTGCCAGGTATTTACAGAAAAGCCTGACTTGAGGAGGGAAGCAGGAAGTATTCACCAGCTCGCTCTTTGAGCTCAAGCACCTGCTCAAGCCATATTTCATTAAATATTTTAGTAGCACCGTCTGATCACAGCAGAGGAACATGACGCAGCTCACAGTGGAGCAGTTTTTGCAGAGCAGAAAGGATACATGCTGTAACAGTGCAATTCCTTCCCACGGATCCTCATAATGCTGCAGTTATTTGGCTGTGCTCTGTACCTAGTGCTGCCTCTCCTTGTAGATCCAATTCTTGTAACATCTCCTTTCCTGAAGGAGAAAACATCTCCTCTAACATGCAACATTCTGTAATATCTTTCCTATCCTTTCCCATTTGTAAGTCCCTGAATTAGCCCAGCTCCAGCAACATTGATTCACTCACCGCACCCAGTGCCAAGTCAGAGCCTTGGCTAAATCTTTTCCTCCCCTCCTTTTCCCCCTCTATACATAGAGAATACTGAAGGCAAAGCACTCCAACAGAAAACTGCCCCATGGAGAGATTATTTTTCAAGGTCAAGCAGAGTTTCTGCACCTGCTAAAGGTGCTAAATTAAGGCATGTTAAGAGTTGCAGATCACTGATAACGTGATGTTAAGGAAAACTGCTGCATTCATGGGAGGTTTAAGAGCAAAGTTGGAAGTAATTTCTTCCCCCAGTACCCTCCCACCATCATATCAGGCAAGGAGAGATTCAGCTCGTTTGTGATAAAGCTTTGAGATCAGATTACAGCTTAAGTGTGGAATTATTCAAATGGCAGACTACTGAAGTTTAATGGTCTGAAAAGCTACACTAATTTCTATCTTTGATCCCTTTGTCATATCCTCTTCGAGCACAGTCTCTACCCAACACAATCCCAAAGGGGCACTTAATGAATTCTGATGAGAAAGAGGTGGCTATCTGAGGTACCCCAAACAAGTCTCTCCAACATCACCTTACTCATTCCTCATCCCTTCCCAACCTCTGTGGCCCAACATTTCCTTTGACTCGATTTCTCACCACAGCACATGGCATTTCCAATTTCCACCTCTGCAGCCTCACATCTCCCTCACCTCCAAGACTCTCATTATCTTCCCATCTTCATGACTTCATATACTCTCATTCCAAAGCTCCTCAACCCTGTCACCTTTCCAGCCCCCTAACTCCTTCACGCAAAAAGCTTCTCAGCTCCTAACCCCAAACCTTTCTCATCTTCACCCCAACTCTTCCTCACCGTCATTAGCCCCTCACCTCAACTCTTTCTCACCTTCGCTAGCCCTTCACCTTCCTCACCCTCACGACCTTCTCACCCCAAGCCCTTCCTCGCCTTTACCAGCCCCTCAGCCCCCTCACCCGAAACCCTTCCTCGCCTTCACCAGCCTCTCATTCTCGTCACCCCACACCTCCTCAGCCGCCCCTCGCCTCCACACCTCCTCCTCACTCCAGACACCCCTCACAGCCCAAATTCCCGCCGCGCCCCTTACCTGCCCCCGGGTCTCCCCCAGCACCCGGGACCTGCTCCGTGCGACGGAGGGGGGAGGCGGCGGCGCCGGGGAGGGCGGGGGGATGAGGGAGGGAAGGGACGAGGTCACTGACGGCGGCGCGAGCGCGGCGGCACCGGGCAGCGGCGGCCGCTTTATACCGGGTCCTCGGGAACCGGCACCCGCTTCCGCTTCCGCTTCCGCCCCCTCCCGCCCCCGGGGTCATGAATATGCAGCGAGAGAGGCGTGGATTCCCTGGGGGTACGCGAGGTGTTGTTATGAATATGTATCAAGAGGCGTGGTGTCCGCAGGCTGGGTGTGTTATCATGAATGTGCAAATTAGGCGTGGCCTGGGGGCAGCGGGGACGGGCGGGGGGCGTTGCTGGGTGACGGCGGGAGGTCTACGGGGGCGTACGGGCATCCGCCGCAGGGGCGTCCACCTGAGGGGAGGCGAGGCGGGCGATGGTGGGGCAAGCGTTGTAGAGTGACAGCGTCACAGAGTGACACAGAATATCCACAAGGAACGTCTGTCCAGTCCTGGCCCTGCACAGGACAGCCCCAACAATCCCACCATGTGACTGAGAGAGTTGTCCAAACACACCCTGAGCTCTACCACGCTTGGTGTTGTGACCACATCCCTAGGAAACTGTTCTAGTGCCCAACCACTCTCTGGGTGGTTATTACCTTTTTGTAATATCCGACCTAAACCTCCCCGACACAACTTCAGGCCATTCCCTCGAGTTGTGTCACTGGTCACCGCAGAGATCAGTGCCTGCCCCTCCTCTTCCCCTCACGAGGAAGTTGCAACTGCAATGAGGTCTCCCCTCAGTCTCCTCCAGGTTGAACAGACCAAGTGTCCTCAGCCACTCCTCATATGGCTTCACCTCAAGGCCCTTCACCATCTTCATTACCCTCCTTTGGATGCTCTCTAATAGCTTTCTATATTATATTGTGGTACCCAAAACTGCACACAATATTCAAGGTGAGACCACCCCAGTGCAGAGCACAGCAGAGCAGAACAATCCCATCCCTTGCCCAGCTGGTGATGCTGTGTCTGATGGCCCCAGGACAGGGCTGGACCTCCTGGCTGCCAGGACACTGCTGACTCATATTCAACTTGCCATCAACCCCCTGGTCCCTTTCTGAAATGCTTCTTTCCAGCATCTCATTCCCCAGTTTCTGTAGCGGGAGTTTTTCCCTCTGCTCAGGGATGAAGGATGAGCCTGTCAGCTCTGCTGCTGGGTTGAAGAGGGGCTTTTGGTTGGAAAGGGAGCCCCTCTCAGGCAAAATTGTGCCAAGTACAATTTCCAAACCAACAGCTTGGAAAGTGCAGGAGTAGGTGCCATTCTCTGCCTGAGATACTGCAAACATGCTGCCTCCAAACAGCTGAAATTGTCCTTCATCGTGAAGAAAAACAACACCTTTTCCTCATGTTTGGCTACAGTCAAGGTCCCATCCTGCCTCCTCACCTTGCCCCTGCTGCTCTGCCCACCAGAGGCCATGAGCTGCCTCTCCTCATGTCCAGCCCAGCACTGTGACGGGGTGCCAGGCCACCATGGAGAGGGTGACGTGGCATTTGTCATGTATTTGTCACATCTGCAGAACATAATCAAGACACAGCACCCAGTGACCCTCAGGACATTAAATCACTTCGTTCCCCATGGCAGACATAGCCCTGCCACATCGGAAGCACCCTCTGCAAACTTGCCATAAAAGACTGTGTTTTTTTAGCGCTGGTGTGTGTTTTTTTTATTCCCAATTAAGGTCCTCTAGCCTTAATTGTGCTGACTGCATTGTGCAGGCTAGCGTGATATTTAATTTTCATTACTTACATAAACTGGGGATGCATAAAGCAGCGTGCGAGTGGCATGTAAAAATGCACGTTACGTTGCGTAAGTGTAATTGTTTTCTGTTTCTTGACACGCTGTTAAGTATATATCCAAAACAATTATTTTTTTCATTATTAACTTCTTTCTCTACAACTCATGAATAAATAAACCACGAAGCATACCAGACTTCAGAAGAGGAAAACCACAGAAGGCGAAATGGAAGAACTGTACACATCTATTAAAAAGCAAGATGAATCTTGAGTGTAACAGAGAGACTCTATTACAAGTCCTAAAGAAAAAAAAGACAGCAATATTTTGTTCTACAATGCTGTTATCAATATGTTTTTTATTTAAGGCTAATTCAGACTGCGGGCTGAAAAGCATGCGTGACCACAGTCATGCACAACTCAGTAAATTAACCATCCTCTGGTGAGGATGTCCAAAGTCCATTCAAAGAGTGGTGGTTTTTAAGACATACTACTGATGTTTATAAACACAAGAAGTGGCAAAATAATTATCTTAGGCAGCCAAATGGCGAAGATAAAGGTTCCACACCCATGGCAGCTCAGTGTAACACCTAGTCTTGACAGCAAAACAACATCCATTGTATCACAACTGTGATACACCTTAATAAAACATTAAAGTTTCTTCCATAGAAGAAGCAAAATATACCTATACTTATAGAAATGTCTGATGGTTCTGTAAGAAAAAACACTTGAATGACTTCAGTGGAAATTCTGAGACCCTAACACGCCTAAAAACACCAAGAAAGGATCTGAAGATATCATTAACAACTTCTAAGATGTGCTTCTTGTTACCCATGGGTTTGTGGCAGCCCAAGCTACCTGATGTTTTGACACCTTATTTTAAAATAAGTGAAAAAAATTAAAAAGTACTTATTTTTTAGCCCTTTTGTTGCCTGCTGTTGTGGTAAAGTGGAATCCTTACCTCAGCCTGACGTTTTAGACCCGTTCTGGCAATGTCCAGACATGTCCGGACGTGTCCAGATATTTCTCCATTGTATTTCCTCATGTTATTTTCACTCAAGAGTTGTTAATTCTCAGCCTTCAGCTGAGCCTAAAGTCAGAAAGGGGAATTTTCCATAAACCAAACATTTTCGTTTAAAAAAATCTGATTTTTCATAGCGAGTGAGGGGGTGGAAAAAAAATCCAAGGAAACAGACCCACCTTTTCCCTCTGAGGTTCTTACTCAACTCCAAATATTTAACCCATAATAAATAAACGCACTCTCATGTCTTGGCAGGGGAGAAATGAGTGTCAGTCAGGAGCCTGATGTGCTGTCCAGACGTGTGCTGTTTGCCCGGGAGAGGGAGAGAAGCCCCTGGACTGTGGTTGGAGACAAACCCTGAGTGCTCCCCTCAGGTCCCTCCTCAGCAGGGTGGCGAATCCTGTTCCTTGGAGAGTCCCTGGGCAACGTGTAGGGATTTGAGGCACTTCAGGGAGAGCTTTTTCTAAATAAAGCATCCAGAAGTCACCTTAAAATCTCTCTGTAGCTCTTGGTGTGCATGTATCCACTTTGTTGAGTCACATAGTTGGAGAACCCCCCAAGGTACCAGTCCCTTGCTTACCCTCGCTTCCACTGGTTTGTTTGGCACGGAGTACCCGAGGACTTTAAAAGAGAAATAACCTATAGGACCTCAAAACACTGGAGAGCAACATCCTGCTCCAAACACCTTGCCTTGTGTCTTGGCATAGACGCTGGAGCAAGGGGTCTTCCCTATTTAATGAGATATGTTAATTAACCAGGTGGCAGGCTCATCAACAAGCTGCAGTGAGTTCTCTGTACTCCATTTCACAGGTACTTGGCTTACCAAATTGTTATGAAAACTCACCATCCAGCCAAGCCAAACAAACACCACCCCCAATATTATTTTACACGCGTGTCAAAAGAAATAACTTGCCGCAGGCCAAGCGGGTGAAGGAATTTTACGAGGCTGCGTCTGATCCTCCCTTCTCCCCTCCCTCAGACAGTTAAAGAAATGTTTGTATGATGAAAGGGGTAAGGGAGCAGAGGACAGCTGGTTAGGAATTAATGAAATGTTTGAGCATTATCATGCGATAAAGGATTTAGCTGACTGTTTGCCAGTGTTCAGATCTAATGTGAATTGCTGTATATGAAACGAGGGAATTTCTAGACTAGACAAACCTCCTGAGACCGCTGCTGCTCCTAAATCCTTTCAAAGCTGTGATTTTTTAAAAAAAAGGGTAATTCTTCCTCTGGATGGACAGAAGCCCTTGGGATTGTTTTGACTTGCTTTCAGACTTAATGATATTTGACACAGCCGGCTCTCTGAGGTGTCTCCTAATTGGGAGTGGCCATGGGTTTGGGAAGCCTGAGGCTATGCTTGAAGCAAATCTGAGCACCCAGAAATACAGGTGAGGTCTCCCAGCCAGGACATTTATAAACAGAACATGAAAAATGAGTCTCAACTTTTACACATTTGGCCTGTAACTCAGCCCCGGGGTATCTCTCACAAAGGGTGATATATCTGAGGGGAGACCCAGGCTCTGGACTTGAAACTGCTGTTTATCCTTTTTCCCACCCTCCCCCAACAAATGCTGTCATTATGATGGAACTTTAATGGCTGTGTAAAACGGCCCATGCCCCTTGATGGCTTTTTTTTTTTTCACCTAAAAGCATTGAGATGCTTCTGTTTTTTTCAGATGTGGACTTGTGGCCGGTCAACCAAAGATATTTTGTCTGGATACAGACAAGTCTCAAGAAAGTTTAATGAAGAAGAGCAGGAGATTGTGTGAATTTGTGACTGTCACCCAGACAGGCAGATTTTCAGGTCCATTCAGGTTGCCCATGTTAGCCAAAATTGACTTTTAATTCTGAGAGCCAAAGGGCTTCTGACAGAACCCACAGGTATAGAGTGTGACTCAGCCCTTTACCCTGTCACCAGCCCAAAGTCCACCCACCTGGAGCCAGTTGGTTCATGCCACCCCAGAGCAATGTCAACAATCCTGAGCAAACAGCGTGGTGCAGGTGTAGGGTCCCTTTGCCCTCATCCTGCACTGAAACCTGGAGTCCCCCTGTGCTGGGCATTGGTGAGGCCCCACCTAAAATCCTTTGACCAGTTTTGGACACCTCACAACAAGGACATTGAGGTGCTGGAGCATGTCCAAAGAAGGGCAGTGGAGCTGGGGAAGGGTCTGGATGAGGAATGGCTGACAGAACACGGGGTGCTCAGCCTGGAGAAAAGGGAGCTGACAGGTGACCTTATTGCTTTCTACAAGAGAGATGATAGAGGTGATCTCTGCCACTCTTGGGAAGACAGTTTAGTGGTGGACTTGGCAGTGCTGGGTTAATGGTTGGATTTTATGTTCTTAAAGGTCTTTTCCAACTGAAATGATTGTATGACTCTAAAAGCAGTAGCTACAACTTCTCACATCACCCTCATATGGAAAAAAAACAACTCACGATAGCAGTTACGTTACAAGGTGCTCATACTGGCTGTAAGATGGGGTTTGCTGCTTTTGCCACTTGTGAGGTCTCATCATGAGTTCATGCCTTGAAGAATGAGAATTCCCTGTCATTATTTTCCTGGTTTGCACAGCTGAAACCTGGTATTAATGGCTGCAGAAATTATCCTGCCTCTTGAGTTAATGTGGTCTATAATTATCTTCACAATAAAACTGTGAGGAATTAAGCTTCAGAGCAGTTTATAGGTGACAAGGGGTGACTTGACAATCCTTCAAGGACTGTTGCTTTCAGTCCTCAAGTGACAAGAGCAGTTAAGATACTGCTAGACAGCATTAAGAACTGCAGGACTTGTTTAGTTCAGTAACTGCTTCCCTTGTCATGAAGAGATCAGAACCTCTTTTTAAATTTTTTTTTAATGCTGTTTACTCTTCTGTTTCTCTGCACTTGGGCAATGAGCTGAGATTAGTCAGTTTTCCTTCTGAGCTGCATCTAATGAAACCATGACTGTGATGTTTATGAGGTTACCGTTGCTGCGCAGGGATATTTGTATTTTGGTTGCTCTATTTTTATTGAAAAATGGATAAATTTTCATCATATTGGATGTGCAGAGAACCAAAATCCTGAACCAAAGCCTGAAGTACAGGAGGCTGTTTAAGTCTGAGATGAGTTTAATTCATGTTACCCTTACCCTGGTGAAAGCTGATTGGTAATATTTTCAGTTTACACTGGTGGATGTCTAAAAAAAGACCAGTTAGTCTTCTGCTTGCACAGACTCCTGCTGCGTGCCATGAAGCCAAATTTACCCAAGTTTCACCTGAGAGATCTTGTGGCCTTTCAGTACTTAATGGGAGCTTGTGAAAAAGATGGAGAGGGACTTTTTATACAGCCAGAAAGTGATAAAACAAGGGGGAACAGTTTTAAACTAAAGGAGGGGAGAGTAAAGATTAGGCATTAAGAAATTTTTTACTCAGAGGGTCATGAAGCACTGGCATGGGTTACGCAGAGAAGCTGTGGATGCCCTATCCCTGGAAGTGTTCAAGACCAGGTTGGATGGGGATTGGAGTAACCTGGTCTAGGAGAACGTGTCCCTGCCCATGGCAGGGGGTCTGGAATGAGATGGGCTTCAAGGTCCCTTCCAACACAAACCACTCTATAGTTCTTGCTTACTTAATGCTTTCTCATAACAACACAATGTTTCATGGATTAATTAATAGATGATAGCCAGTTGGGCTAACCCAGAGAGAAGAAAATACCATTTTTTATCTGATCACCGCACAAATGCTTAGTTTATAGCTCTAGACACTAAGTGATGACCTCTAGTTGACTGAGCACTTATCCCTATTCACGCTGCCTGCTTGTTTTGCAGCCTTGTGGCTCCAGCTGGATCCAAACTGTGGAGGTGTTACTGGGCACGTCTGTTTTGATCACCAGGTGGGACCTGAAGCCTCCGTAGCCTTCCTGGAGGACTCACTTTACTCTTTGCTCTGCTAAGGCCTGTTACAACCACGTCCTGTGATTTATCTCATCTCTCCCCTTGCCTAATCAGTCACATACCTAATTGGTGTTTGCAATATTCTGAGTCCTAGCATAAACAAATTGTTTAGCCCTGTGTCATCAAAACTGCATCTGGACAACCATCAGTGTTCTCCACATTTCTGGAAAATCCTAGGAAAGAACTCAGAAGCTACACCTGCGTTAGTGACTTCTGCTGATGTGACTCAGTGTTAGCAGAAGTCCACGAGCAGTCACAAAAATAGACACTGTTGTGTTGACTGTATTCAGAGTTTTTTCACATTTCCATGAAAACATGAGTAACACTCACCTGGGTGATGGAAAAGCGAGTTGGATTGGCACTGGTTGGCAGCAGGATGGAAAATTAGTATGTAAAGAACCTAGTGATTAAGATAATGAAAAACAATGTTAAGAGTCTTCGGCGGAGCCAAGTTTTGTAGCCCTCGAGCTTTTAGTTGTGAAATTGTTGGCTCTTGTGTTGTTTCTGAAATAGAAATCTATTTAAATGACTTAAGCAACCCAAGTTTCAAGAATAACCCCAAGCAGGCTGTTTTAGTTGTGACTGAGAAACCAAATTGGGTGAATACTTTTTATTCTAATTGCTTGAATTTCCAAACACAACCAAAGAACCAAATAGCTGCAGACCCTGAAGTGTTTAATATGAAAGCAATTTTAAACTTTGAGGAAAAAATGAAATGCCAAAGTTGATTGGAGTGGAAATCCCCTACAAAATACTGGGATTTTTTTGGGATTCTCTTAATCATTGGCTTCCACTCCAACAGTTCCCTCCACTGTCCCTAAAAGCTGAGTGTAAACTGAAACATTCACAGTTTTTGGAATTAACTCAAAATAGTTGTTTTGAGTTAATTGTATTCAGCAATTTTTCCCTTTTCCTAGAACTGAATATCACCCCAGTCATTGACTTTCATTCAGTGTTGGACTTGTGAAAATCCCTCTACCTAAAGCACAGTGTGGATGCTTCACACTGCTGTTCTTGGGCTCTAGTTTCACTTTTCAGCTTAAATGATTTTAAAACCACTTACTCTGAAAAGGAGAAACTTTTCCTTTCCTTTTCATCTCCTCATACTCTATAGAATCATAGAATATCTCAAGTTAGAAGGGACCCATAAGGGTCATTTACTCCAACTCCCTATTTCTTGCAGGACCTAAAATGAAACCGTATGACATTGTCCAGACACTGCTTGAACTCTGTAGAGGTACTTACAAAGACCCCCATAAATACAGTGCTCTCCATAAATGACTCCACTAGATAGAAGCCTTTTGGAATGCAGGATAGTTAATGCAATTTGCAGACATTTTTGTGGGGATAAATACGTGGCAATGCACTGTGGAACCCCAGAACTCTGCCTAAGGAATTTTAAGAGTTTAGGCTTGGCATGAGTCAGTTCATCTAGTTGATTTGTTGGGAAACCCTAAAAAAAAAAAAAAGTGTAGTTTTCTGTTGAAGAAACTGCACACATTGACTCATGCCACAGTCCTACACCTTGCGTGAGCTTGCCAAGGCTGGCAGGTCATCATGGACAGGCCCTTTCACAGAATAAATCACTCTCCAGTTCTCATTTCTGACCCCTATAAAAACAGCTTCATTTTCCGGTTCCTCCTCAAGCAATTTCATCCACTTCCTCAAACACTTCCCAGACCTTCCAAAGGCTACAACACAGCCTGCTGGAGGGGGACCTGGAGATGGCCTGTATGCATGGACACTGTTCCAACAGCAGAGGAAGATTATAATGGAGTTGTGCTGTCCTGCTGCTCTTCTTCCTTGGACAATCCTATTGGTTCAGCAGCTTCTTTCCTTATTTATATCAGGAGCCTGGCAACTAAGCTCCCGACTTAAGCACCTCAAAGACTCAAGGCTGCTCTGGTAGGATCAAAAGTTTTGTATTACTGTCAGAATAGGAATAAAGAACCTTTCTCCTTGAACGGGTTCCAGCCCATTTCTCTGCACTGGCAATGCATTTACACTGGGCAGACGGATGCTCTCCACAGGGATGTATTAGCCCTCACCTGGGCCAGAGCACAGAAGAACAACAGATGATTTGAATGGAGGTCATTTGCAACCTGGAGAGCAGACTCAAGAGGTTACAGCTGAAGATAAAGAAGTTTGTAAAACTGAAAGTTCCTAGCAATGCGGATATTTGGGAGGTTTAACAAGCTCCCCAGGGAAGCACTGTTCCTGTGGATAACTTTGAGAACAGACCACGAGAAATGTTTTTGAGGAGTTTAGGTTTTTCCTGTCAAGTAATCAGATATATTTCTGCCAGAAAAGGCCTTCTCCAGTCTCAATCAAACAAGAACTGGCCTGAGTGGATTTCTCCAAATCTGAACGAAACCTTTTTCTTTTTTCCAGCTGGCAAAAATTTCATCTATTTTCCTTGCTCCTTTTTTTCCCCCATTAGTGGTTTTGGTCAGACCATAAGCATATGTTGCAGAATCTGCTAGAAAAAAATGTTTTCACAATTGATATTTTCCTAAATGCTTTTAAAAATTTTCAGTCAGTGCCCAGGTAGTTTCCTGTATTTCCAAGTATTCTCCCAAACCATTTCTTCTTAAAGGACCGTAACTTGTTGAATGCAAACTTGAACCTGTTTTCCTGTGGTTTGAACAGATACAAGGTCTACCACATGGATTTACTCACATCAAATACCACAAACCCCATATTTCAGATGAGCTGCAGATCTCCTCCTCTAAGAGCTTATTTTAACAAACTTGCAGCACTTCATCCTCTGTGTGGTTTTTATCTCCTTCTGAAATACTGCTGAAGCCAAGACGTTTAAAACTTCTCAGGAAAGGGGACACACTATTGAACCAACCTCACCTCCTTAGAAAACTGGTGTAAAATTCACAGACAGGGACAAGCCTACAAATTGGAGTCCCCCAATATTTCCAGAAGACATTTGCACACCTGATGCTGAGTTTTGTCCCAGCTCCCTGAGCTCTGTCTGAATTTTGCACTTGAAGCCAGCCCTAGGAAAACTTACAGCTCTTCAGACCTTTGCTTTTTATCTCTGGGTGACAAAAACCACAGAGCTGGTTGTAGCAGAGCTCTGGCAGCTGTGCTGCTAATGACAGGAAGAAAGACAGAGAAGCTGTTTAGCTGATCCATGACCATCTCCAACTCATCCTGAGATGTATTATTTGAACGACAAAAACCCTCCACACATTTCATGCCTTGCAGGGGCAGATGTTCCACCATCCGTCTCACTGGTGGTTTGCAGAATTTACCTTGTTATAAATCAGAAATAGCGCAGGGGTGCAGAAATAACCATTATTTTCAGAGTACAAAATATCTTCTGTGTGTGTGCGCGCATTTCATTCACGGACTTTACTTTCTCTCGAATGACCTATGAGTATCTCTTGTCTCATGCAATTGAGTGTTGTTTGCTTGTTCACAGCTTCCTTTCCTTCCGTTATCCAGCAAAGAAAGTTTGCTTAAGTGGCCTTTGTGAAGTCTTTCAAGATCCCCAGAAGGATGATACAGGAAACAGAGAGTTTCCTTTCTATACAAACTTCTAGGGTGTTCCCATAATAGCCTGAAATTTATCTGCCCTCAGCAGCCTGCAGTTGGAGAAAAAATTAATGGACTGTCAAGGGATCAGGCCAAACACAATTAACATACCAGAGAGGAGAGTTTGCAATAAGAAAAAATCCTCCACTTACACAGCACCTTTTATGCCATGTTGCCAAACATTTTCCTTTCTACGTTCCCAGTTACTTTACAAGTTGGCCATGCTTTAACCATCCAGCCTGAAATTTTCCATAATTGCTTCCTGCCTCACGTTGAATACATTTTTCAGACAGTAGTGAAGGGGAAAAAGCCTTGGAAAAAAAAACCCTCTTGAAAATGTGCAGTTGTATTGCACTGAGCTTAAAGCTAATGAATTAGTTTTAGGGGTGTTTAAGCATTCTCCCTCTTCATTTTGAAGACCACGTTTGCACCATGGGAGGCTGAAGTGGGAATGAGACTCTTGGCACAGCAGTAGTGCTGGGGATGAGAATCTGTCACCATCGCCGTGAAAATGCATCTGGATTTGTCCAAAAAATAAACCACAGATAAACCCCTATTTCAGTGTTTTAGAGGCAGGTTTGTACCTCTGTTTTATGCCTTCTGACTGTTGTGCTCATAGTTTCTGCAGCCCCCAAAAAGCAGTCCCTCTAAGCAGAACATCTGGACAGGGTACCGACAAAATGGATTCTCATCCTTCAGGATTTCACCTGGTGTGACCTGCCACTGTGGGTGAGATCTGGGAGGATTGTAGCACTGGGAGGGAGGGCAGGGCCTGTGCTGAAAGCTGACAAGGTAGAAATATGACTCATTGAAAGGCAAAGACCAATCTGTAAAGAAACAATTACTTACATATTAAAAAAAAAATCAGATCTGGAAGGCACGTTCGCCTGGTGGTTGACACTCCCTACAAAAGCACCGTGTTGTTCCAAAAGTCTCCCATGAGATGAACAAACCTTGCCAGGAATAATCACAGATCTGGAGTTGTATAATTGCTCAACTAAAGGCAGGCAGGGAACAGATAGGGAACTTGTGCTTTGCTTTTCCTGCCCACTTCCTTGCTTTCAGGGCTGTGCGCTGCTCTGGAGCACTGGGGCTTATATTGGCTGGAGCAGTCAGGACACCAGGAAAAAAAAGCTTCTAAGCAACAGCTTCACGGCATGTGTTGTTTTTAACTCCATTCATAAAAGCAGCGAAGCGGGCCGTGTGAGGCGGGCCGGGGCTCTGAGCGCTCGTGTCTGCTCGGAGCAGAAAGCTCTCGACGTGGTTGAGCCGAGTGCCGGCAGATTCAGACCCTTCCAGCACTAATACAGCAATAAAGAAAATGGCTTTAAGCCACTTCAGACCCATTAGTGCTCTCCAGAATGCTAATATAGCATAGAGATGAAAGGACTGCAGCGAGGGGAATGAGATGTGGGCAACAGCTTCACCTCCCCTCTTAGGGAGGTTTGGTTCATTCCCTCAAGGAGCAGAGGCCAAATTTGGGGAGCAGATGCTGTGGCAGCACAATACAGTGGCACTCCCAAGTCATGGGATTCAGGCAGCGTTAACGACAGGGCTGGGGTGCCTTTATTTTAGCGATAATTCATAGTTAACCAGAAATATGATACTTGGTCGGCTGCAGCCTGGAATGCCAAGTCCATTTGCACCACATGTGTGGCAAATGTGGCCACAGGGAGGAGATGATGTGAAAATCATTTGGGTAATAGCAATTAGCACAGCAATAGTTTTCCTTTATTTTCTAAATAGGCTTGGGAAAATTAATATTTTTTTAAATTAAGAAACAATGTTTGTCACTTTTAAAATCAAAAGACTCATGTTTACCAAGAAAGGTCTGTCTTTAGTGACAAGAGCCTATATATTTTTCCAACCCAAAAATCCTCTGTGAAACAGCACTATTTTAAAAGTCCCCGAGAAAAGGTAAAGAGGTTCTGCTAGAAAGCCTCATGATGCAGAGAAAGAAACTGAGAAGGATGGTTGATGTGGAACTTCACAGGTTTGGGAACAGAAGTGTGGTGGAGCTCTGGGATGTTTACGCTGCAGTAGGGAAGGTGAGAAGGGATTCTGCCCAGAAATACCTGCAGCAGAAGAAGGTGCCAGGTGAAAGCAGGCTGTCTAATCTATTAGAGCCATTTGCTGCAGGTGGAAACAAGAGATGTTCCTGCTGGAAATCAGGACCAGAGGTTAATTAACTACAGGAACATCCTACTGAGAAGCCATCCTGTGAATTCCTATATGATGGCTCAGGGGTATTGCCATTAGATGCTTTAGGTGTCCCATTAAGCTGCTCACCACGCTGTTGTGGAGATAACCTCCTTTTCCACTTGTTCCAGAGGGATGCCAGGGCTCCTGCTGCAGGTCCCCAATCCTCAGGACTGTGGATACCCCCGGGTGCCCGCTGCAGGACTGTGCCCTACTTTTGTGTTTCTCAGTGAAAGAGCCACATCAAGTCTCTGGGAAAAAAAAGCAAAACAAGGACAAAGTTCTGCCCTTCCACTACTCTGTTTTCATTTACAGCCAAATTCTGCCAATCTTTTAGTGTCTATTTAAAACTTCTATTTCCTTCCCACCAGTCTGTTTCCGTGCTGGGGTGCATGTTCCTTTTTTTTTCTTTTCTTATTTTCTTTTTCTTTTTTCTTTTTTTTCTCTTTTTCTTTCCCTTTCTCTTTTCCCCTGTTGTTTCACAGTCCACCTGATGATACTCAGCATTCATCACTTCAGACACACCAGGACCCTGAGCTGAGCTCAGTCTGTGTGCAGACACTGTTACATGAGGTGTCAGAGCCTGGTGTGTATCCAGGGGAGGAGACTGTGCCTGACTTTCCTTGGTTGTGACACTGTGGCTCAGCCTGGAACTAAGAGCTGTGGAAAATTAATGGATGGGCCCTGTTTCCAAGGAATGGCCATCAAGGTCACGGTTTTGAGGCTATAAGGGCACAGTCCTTTCCTACTTGCAGCCAGTACACATGCCAGCTTTGCTGTCCCCTCTTCGGATGTCACCAGATTGCTGTCACATGAGGACAGCGTGGGTGAGGGGGTGCCATTGGCTGCCCAGCCTGTTTTCATGCCCAGGGATTCTATGAATACAGCCTGACGATGCTTGAGGTGTAACTGAAACCTGCCCTGCAGACACAGCTCCTGGCTGAACTGTCCCTGCCCCTTGCAAGGCTGAGCAGAGGAGTTTGTTCAAACCAGCCTTGAGGACAGGGTCACCCTGTGCAGCAGCATGCAGGGAGGTACATGGTGCTGCCCCTTTGCTGAGATTACTGGCCTGTTTAGTGCTCTTCTCCATCTGTTTGGTGGTCAGCCCACTTGAGTGGAGCCAATTTGGATGCAAAGAAATGGAATTTTTCCCAATCACAGAAACCAGATATGAATCCTTTTGGGCATGGAGGGCCTGGGCTTGGAATACACTGAGCTCTGTCTCTGGGCAGTTTAATCTCACCAGCCAGAACCTGTATGGATTTACACTGCCATATGCAACTGTTTGATAATCATGTTGCCATGGCTACATTTGAATCCTGCAATAAATGTGTAATTTCACACATTTACATCAAAAGGAGCTCCAGAACATACAGCTGCCTCACAAAGCAGCTGATCTCCGTCCATAAGCACTTTCCATTTTTAACACCATATTATTGTACTCACTGGTGTGCTTCTTTGGAAGGGGGTGAGGTCTGTAGTGCAGGTTTGACAGTCAGGTTCTTGAGATCTTATAGTAAGGTTCCCTCAATGCTGGCACCAGGGCAGCTGCCCTGCTGGGGTCAAGCAGCCATTTCCAGGGCAGCACTGGTTCTGCAGCCACTCAAGCTTCAGGGGACTGAGATCCTTTGCAATTAAAGAAGGACATAGTTAAACACAAGGTCCTGGTGTGCCCAAAATGCAGGGACAAGGACTGAGAAAGAGGAGCGGAACGTGAGGCTCTGCTCAGGGATCTAACGCCCACCTCTCTTAGCAGTTTGGTCCCTTCATCCCCTTTTCATCCCAGTCCTCTCAAGTCTTCCTCCCTGGCTCCTTGCCTCCTCTCTCCCACCCCCTGCCATCCTGATTGTTCCTTATTGCATCAGCCAGCTTGTCCCAGTGTTTTGCCGCCAGGCTACCTGTCCCTCCAGTGCCCTCTGAGTGCTGTCCTACTTGCGATGGCTCCTTATCCCACAGGCACCCTCTGTTAATCCCATGGGCAGCTTTTTCCTTGGTCCAAGCCTCTTTCTCTGCCTCTGGCAAGAGGCAGGGAAGTGTTATTTAGAGAGGGGTAGGTAACAGGGGGAGTAGAGAAGAGGCTGCACCAGGATATAGCTTCAACCAGCAGCAACTGAATGAAGTAGAGGATGGCACCCACTGAGCATCAGATCTGGAGAGAAATTTGCATCCAGACTCTATCCATGCTGATTTAAACAGATTTTTTCAGGAACTCAAAACTTGGACAGTTCTGCCTTTGGTTTTTTTTCCTGTAGCAACAGCAGCTGGAACAATGTTGGCACCAAGGCAGGGCTGCAGCTGGTTTCCTCCTTCCTCAGAGCAAAGAGATGCTGGAGAGTCTTCAGCACTCCCAGAACAGGGACAAAGCAAACATTTCACTTCACTCCATGAATATACTGTTGTGTGGAGAGAGAGGAAATTTGACTGTGACAAGTGCCCAATACTGACAATTTCTGTGTGAGAAACTGGAAGAAGGAAAAATACTGGAAAAGCATAAGGTTCTGGTTTTTTTTTCTCAGCTGTTTATACAGTTGGAAAAGTTAAGTAAGTCTAATTATTGAGGTTATTGGTTTTAATGAGTCACCACCTTGCTGTTATTATTCCTGGTTCCTGTTGCCATAGGACAAGAAGCTGCAGCTGGGCTGAGCCGTGCTATGCAACAAACCCTTACGCTTGCTATTCCAAGATTAAGACATAGGAAAATGGGTGGCTCAGACAAATGGGAACATGGAGAAGGAAAGTGATATTTGCTAATGTGTTATGTGGCAACATGACCAGTATGCAGATACTGGGAGCAAAGATGGGATTCTACCAGAGACTGATTTTTGGATGTTTTTTGAGGAGCACTTCCAAAGACATGATAGAAAGGAGGCTGGCCAGTTGTTGGTGGGAAGGGCTATGGACGGAGGAGTCACAGGGCTTTGAGAGTAAAGACCTGAATTTGGTGTTATGGGAAGGGATGAACCAGTGAAGGGATACAGCTTGAGAAACAAGACAAAAGGGAAAGGTTAGGAGAAAAATCTCCATGGTGGTATCATGAATGGGTAAGAGTGAAGTGTGATCAGGGTCCATGAGAAGTGCTTTAGTAACAGATGAAGGAAGAGATATGCAAGAGATTTACCTGCAGGGCTGGAGAAGCTGGGCTTGAAAAATTCTGCAAAATTTAACTGCAGCCTAAATTTGTGGGCTTTGGAGGAGAGGTATGAAGTGGCATCAGGAGCAGTGCCTGCATGGCAGATAAACCATCGTGTTACCCACTGTGTTTTGAGAAGATTTAGGGAGAAGGTTTGGGAGGGAAGGGATGTCAAAAACTCTGTTGTATCCAGGATGAGCTTTAGATAATAATTAGACATCCATGAGATATCCTGGAGGATCAGATGTCACTGGAGGATCTGTGCTTGCGTGTGCATTAGCGTGGGAGCCAGCTCCGGGCTGCTGTTGGGATCAGGCAGAGCCCGCGGGCTGGAGGCAGGAACATGCCAACCCCCAGTGTTTCATCAATTGGTTTCAATTGATCAGTTGTGTAGAAACAAAACAAATGAAGTTTCTGGTCTCTTGGATGTTGCAGGAGGTGTCAGGTTTACTTGCAGCAAGTTCATCTTTTTCAGCTGATCCTGCACTTTCGGTTCTTTCTCCAGGATGGCAGAGAAAAGTCTTTTTTGAGCTGGGCTCACAAACAAAAGGGAGTATCTGCTAGAGCAATGGGCTGTCAGACAGGTTTTCTTCCGTCTCAAACACATACAAGGGTGCCTACTGAAAATGCCACTGGAGCAAGCACAGGAGAGGTAGGCATGGAAGTGAGCTGCCCCAAGAGTGTGAAAGTTATCCTCAAGACATTGAAGTTATGAACTTTTTCCCAGTGTGGCCCCTCCCTGCAAGCCTCACAAGAAGAGTTTGGACACCATGTCCATTCAGTTCTAACATCCATAGCCTGGGAGGAGAGGGAAACCCTCCCCTTTATGCCACGGTAATGTGCGACTCTCCTTTTCTCTCCTTTTCACTGCCACCAAAATCTGGCATTTCCTGTTCTATTATCCATTTCCTAATACTTCCCAGGGCTTGAATGCTGGACTCGGCCAAGACTCCAGAGAGGGATTAGCATGGACTTGCCTTGGCCGTGGATGACCTTCATTTTCTTTAGCATTTATTCTTTCTAGAGGATTGAGGAGGAGAAGGGGAGGGTGAGCCACAGCTAAATCCTGTTCTTAGAACTCCCTTCAGCCACTGAAGAATGAGCTGAGAGCCTAAATGAACCCAAAAGGCACCGTGGGGTGAGGCACATCACATCCAAGCCGGATGTGGTGGCCTCTTCCCAAGTTCCTGAGCTGCCACACGCTCCAGCCATGCTTCAGCAGGCAGGACAGCCCAGGGACCCTGGGGACTGTGACAGGGCTGCTGCCAAGGTTCTGAGCTCCCCTCTGGGTGACTGGAAAACAGCAAAGACACAGGTCATGAATGCTGTCTGGAGTGAGTGACCTGGATGTGTCTGCCCAGACTCTGTACAAAGAGGCAACGTGGCCCTGGCTCCCTTGCTCCCAGGGCTTTGTGCTGGAGGCTGAAGTGGTTCCTGTCCAACGTGTGGAGAGCCACAGCTCTTGCCCAGTTGCAGGAGAAGCCTCTGTGCTCTCGGGTACCCAGAGGCTGTGCAGACCCGACTGCACAATAGGCTGCTGAAAATGGATGCCAGGGAGCATCTTTGTCATCACTGCCAAACTTCCCAATTACAGACTGCTCTGCAGCCTAATGCAGCACACTGAGGGGGAATTCGGGTGCTCAGATGAGAACTGCAGTTCTCATATTGGCAGTTGTCCATGTCTTTTCACTCTTGGGGCCACTTAACCTTTTGACATACCATGCCAAACCCCCCTGTGCAGCACCACTGCTGTGAATTTCGTAGGTTGCTAAAGTTAAGCTGTGTTTTTCTTTGTGTGCTGATCATTGCTTTCTCTGTAGACTTGCATATGTGAGAATTGTTTTCCTAAACTCTTTTGCTTCTCTTCCAAAGCACACTGAATTCTCTGACAATGGCAAGAAGAACCTTGCTTACCACCCAGCTCATCCTCTCCCTCTCCCAACAGGTACTTGCTTGAAGTTTATGAACACGGGAATCAACCCCAGGAGCTCCCAGCTAATAGCACAGTCATGATCCCAGCCGGAAGTTGCTCCTGCGCCTGAAAATTGGGTAAGAATTACCTCACATACCCTCAGATAGGTCTGACAGGACAAGTGCAGGAGACATGGGAGGTTGGTCAGACTGGCTCCAGCATTGCAGAGGAATAGGGCTCAATCCACTGTATCCACTGAGTCCATGACTATTGGGTTTGCTTCTTCTCTCCCTTGTAAAATTATATGATTAAATGGTTTTTCCTGGGCATTTGCCACTCCTGAACATTATTTAGTACATTGCATTACAAATAAATGAATACTCAATTTCTGCTCTTTTTTTTGTTTGTTTGAGATTCAAATTTTATATCCCCCAATCCTTTTTTGGCAGGTTAAAATCAATGGACTTTTCCGTGTGATCAAAGGAGAAATAGAGTATCAGTCTCTTACCAAATGGGACAAGATGGGAAATGTTAATTAGATAATCTTGGATAAATATCATTTTTTCCCTGTTCTTCCCATCAGATCAGTATATGGAGTACCAGGGCCAGACAAGTGGGAGAAGCACTGCTGCTTTTGCTTCCCCCTCCCTCCTGCATACAGAAATGAGGCACCTGAGGAGATTGCAAGCTTGGATCAAAAAGGAGTGTCTGCCAAGGAGCAGAGCTGCTCCTGGAGAAACATCCCTCCATCTCTGCCATGTGGGAAGAGAGGGACTTTGGCCATTTCTTTCTCTTAGTTCTGAACAAATAGCAGAAGGCCATCACTCACCACTAACTAAGAAGCCCAGTTAATGTATCTGGTGATACATCCTGGCTGCCCCAAGGTGCTGTTGTAGAATGGAAGTTGATAAACTGGGCCAAAAAAATGCCTTAAAATCTCCCTGCTTCCACAGTAACTTAAACTCCAGGTCAGAGTGAGCACAAAGTACACTGGGCTAGAAATGAGACTTTACAGACACCATCCATTTCCATCCACATCCCCTTTTTTACCACCAAGAATTCAGCTAATTTAGCATGTCACAAACAACAATAGTTAGTGCCAGTACTGAATGATCAACGCTGCTTCTGCAACCCCCTGCATGCCAGCTGGGAAGAGTCAACATGCCCTTTCTGGGAAGGCTGTTGCAGTGATGAGAAGATGAAGGATGTGTTATTAGACCAATGTGTATGTGCCAGGTCCAAGGCTTCAGATTTCTACAGAAAGGTGGGGCCTTGTCTGACTTAAGGTTGGAAACAGATGATCTTTAAGATCCCTTCCAACCCAAACCATCCTGTGATTTTATGACTTCAGCAGAACTGGTGACGTGAAATGGTTTAATGCTGGATTTTCCATGAGGATGCACCCTTAGACTCTGTGCCCACCAGCACAGACACACCAGTGATACGTGAGAGCCCTCCCAACCTCTGCGATTAGGAAAAAAACAAGAGCTGGCATGAGATGGTAAATGCTGCCGTACAGTGTTCAGAGAAAACGTGTTTGCGTGGGATGTCCTGGAAAAATTGCTCAAGAATGGTGCATTCTCATAAGAAAAATGATCTGGCTGCTGTTCAGGTCAGTGGTTTTGTATCAGGGCTGCAGGCTGTGTGGTTGCTTCAGTATAAGGTGCAGCCGCTGGCAAAGTGTTTGCTGTGCGTGTGATCCAATGCCCCTTGCTCTGGGGTGTTGGAGGTCCTTGCCCTCACCCAGTTTTGGGTCTGGCTCCCTGTTCTCAGAGCAGCTTGCACTGGCACAGGGCTGCACGGCAGAGAGAGGCACCCTGTGTCAGCCCAGGAGAACAGGGCAGTCTGGATCAGTTTGCCGGTGGGGCTTCATCCCTTCATGGTGGGAAGGTGGGAGGGATAAAATGCTGTGCCCATGTCAATAGCAAGTGATAATGAGGATTCTGATCCCTGCCAGCAAAGCAGTGACCAATTCACAGGTGGATGAAGATGTTTCTGAAAACACAGATCATGAACCAGCATTAGTTGCTGAAAGAACTAAATTACAGGAATGTCCAGGTGTTAACTGGAGCCTCCTCCAAACCTCTGCTTGACAAGCTGTCAACAAGCCATGAAGGGACAGCCTTCACTCCATCTCCTTTTTCACCTCAGGTGAAGGGTGAAGGAAAAAGACATATGGAAGGTCTCCTGCCAGCAGAGAGCTGTAAGCACTCCCTCCCTCACTGTTCTTGCTCTCGTACCAGCAGATCCCCAGCCTTTGACAACAGCAACACTGGTCTATGCTTGGTTCCTGTAACTTTCAAGACTAGAACCATCAGCAGGACTGCCACCAGCACCAGCCAGCCCCTGTGGTTTCATGGGGTGAGGTTTAATAGGCATGTTTTAATAGGGTTGCTCAGTAGAGAGGGCCCTTTTTCCTCAACAGCATTAAACAAATTAATACAAACAGTAAATTTAATGAAAGAAAATGAAATAGCCCTCCAAGGCAGGCTGCTGCTTCTGCAGAGGATGTGCTCTTACACTGCTGAATGGTTTGGTTCTGGTCAGTCATGAAGCAGCTACTGGAAATGAGACCAGAGTAAGGTTATGCCAGAGGAAGGTTGTGTTTTAGGTTCCTTGTGCTATTGCTTTAAAAAAAATAATCCTTCACAGCAACTGCTCTTTTCCCTCTGCAAGGAGAGCTGAAACAGAGTTTGCAGTGTAAAATTTAATAGAGAAATGAGGAAGGAGCAAATTCCCCTTTTCTTGCAAACACACAGTATCTCTCATTTGTGGCTTTGTGCATTGCTGATAAGCATGGACAGCGATGCGTTAGTACAGGGAGCACTCCGTGCCACCACATACCCTTGTCCCCTCCACATCCCAGACATGTCCTGGCACACACCAGTGACATCTCTCCCTCTTGATCCCTGGTCACCTTCTCTCCAGGAAGATTCACTGCTATTTGCCCATTTTTCCAATCCCCATCCTGTCCAAATCAACCCTGCCAAGTCAACCTCCACGGCATCTTCACTATGCCATCTCAGCTGGAGCTGCAAATCAACTCGGACCTCATGTCCTTGCTGTGTCCATGCAGGAGGTCCCATGGAAGCATCGGGCATTTGACACCAGCTTTTGAGGAACAGGCACCAATTTTAGCTGTGAAATGCCCAAGACCACGAGTGCTGAAAGCTCCAGGAGGGATCACCATGTTAAACCCAGCTGGGCTCTCCTTTTAAAAAGCACAGCCCTGCCTAACACCCATCATCACAGCTACAGTAATTCCTTGGCTGCACAGCCAGGTTTGGGGTACAACGAGCAGTTCATGTCTCTTCCCCCCAAACACAGATGCGCGTTTGCACCCACATGCAAAACTGGGGTGTTAAAAACTTCCCTGTGACGGAGCTTTCACAAGCAGCGTTTCTGGGAAGGCCTGGCATTCAGATGGCAGGCAGGACAGCTGCTATCAGCAGTGCCCGTCATCGTGGTGTCAGGGCTTTGCAAAACAGGATCTGTCTTTGAATTTTTTTTTTTTTTTTTAGATTTTATTAAAGTAGCCCTCTAAGGTAAGGTCTCCCTGCTCCTGAATATCTCAGAAGGTAAATCATACCAAACCATGTTCCCCTGCCTTAGGATTATTGTACCATTTCAAAACACCAGCCCGGTCTGGTAATTCTGCGTTTTTACCCCCCTGCCAGGATGCCTCCTTTAGCTGCCAGCAAGCATCCTCTTCCCAAATTAACCCGACCACAATGAGCTGCAGCAGAATCCACACAACTGCTCTTTTTTGCTCCAAACAGCCCGACTTACGAAGGGGACATTTCCTACAGCAGCCAGCCCTGCAATACTCATGATTCCAAAGTCAGGGGTTGTTGCGGTATCTTTATGCTCAGATACCGCCTTTAATCTCGCACGCTGCCTTCAGCAGCACCACTGGCTGCAGCAGTCCCGCAAGATGCCCTCTTCCCATCCTCTCCCAGACAAGCAAGTCAAGAGGCTCCCGATGGAGCCGGCAGTCACCCGGCGAGAGCTGCATCCCCCCTTGGAGACAGGCATGCAACTTCCACCTGCGCTGGCAGGCGCGGAGCACTCACGTTGGCGGCAGCGCGGATCCCTTTCAACAGCTTAACTGCGGCTCATTTTTAACCCCGGCCAGCGGATCTAAGCTGCTCTCCGAGACCAGGGCTCAGACGGAGCTGCCTGCATGACACCGAGGCATCCAGACACCGGCTCGCCAGCTGACATGTCAAAGCAACGTCGTGGTTAGCAAACACATCAACAAATCGACTGACGACCCACACACCGGCGGGAGCGGGTCCCTGCGTTCCGTGCCGCTGTCGCTGCTCCGGGGTTTGTGCAGCCCCGTCGAATTTGGTGTTGCTATCTGGCGTTTTCTGCCGGTGTCTAAAATAGCATCAGGAACGTTCCCTGTTGATTTCCCCGGCAGTGCTTGCTGAGCGATGCCGGGGACCACGGCTCCCGCAGCCTGCCTCCACGCAGCACGTTAAAAACATTTTCATGCCTTCTCCCTNGAGAGGGGGGGAAGCCCTGTAGATGTTTTTCTGCCCAGCTACCAGCAAATCCTGACCTGAGCTAATTCTGCTATGGCTGAAAGCAGAGGATGTCTGCAGTGCATGAAGCTGATTTGCTGACTTACCCTTCATCTCTCCCAGGAATGCCAGGTGAAGAAGCCGGCCTCTCACTCCAGGAAAGAGCCACAAGAAGCCCGGCAGCAGCCACTGCAGAGCCTGCTCAGAAGTTCGCTCCCTCTGTCACAGTGTATGCAGCTTGCCAGGTATAGCCTGGATGAGAACACCCCGTGCTTTTCCCAGGATGAATGAGATCAGCACATATTCAGTCAAGGAAAAAAAAAAAATATATATGTGATGGTTTAGGACCCAGAGGAAAAGTGTTGGTCCACAAGTTGCTCTGCTTTACAGCTCAGGATTTTCTGGGGTGAATTTCATAGGGAGAGGAGTTTCTCCTCTGCATTTGATGTTGTTGGATGTGTTAAAAAGTAAGCAAATGGTGGTGATATCCATGGGGTAGGCAGGAACCCATCCTGAGCCGCATGAGGTGAAGGGCACGTGAAGGGCATCCTTACAAACAGCAGAGATACCTTTATAACTTGCAGGCTGATGCCTTTTGACTCAAACCAGCACCTTGCTGTTACAGGCTCCTCATGGGTTGTGCAGATCTGGACTCCACCGGTCCCAGCTTTCCTAAGTGAGGTTGTTCGGATTAAGCTCTCTTCCACCTGGCTGCTCCGTGACTCCCCAGGTTGACAAAGTCCTTTTATGTTGCCAGGTCCTTCACATCAAGCATCTCTCAAGGCTCATCACCTGCCTGTCGGGGTAGGGGTGTCACTGAGCTGAAATCCTGGAGTGACAGGCAGGCAGGGAAAGGGCATGAGGTGCTCGGAGGACTCAGGTGCGCTGAAACATTTTGGTGTCAGTGTTATGTCAAAGAGCATCTTGTACCTCTGTGTCTCTATCGTTGTGTGGGGGGGATCCGGTGCTCCAGTGCAAGAGGCTCACAGCATGGCAAGAGTTTTGATGTCTGCCTTGGTCTTAGCTAATGGTTGGAAACCTGTGTGGCACAAGGATGTGGCATTTTCCTTTAGTCTTGGAACTGAAGTCACTACACTGGATGAAAATGAGCTGATTTCCTCAGGATCAGACCCCAAGGCTTGTGTGGCTGGGAACCCAGCTCAGCTCCCCAGTTCCCTGGCTTTTGCTACTGCAAACCCCCTCCCTTTCCCTCTCCCAAAGCCCAGGGCTAGGAGTCACTGAGGCACTGACCTCTGCCACGGACTCTCTGCATAACCTTGGGTGCGTCCCTGCACCCTGCATCCCACTCATCTACACAAAGCTCCTGTGCAGCTCATCCACACAGGGAACGGGTTCCCTGCCTCCCACACCTGGCCTCGTTCCCTGCTGACAGCGAGACTGGAACGTGGGGTTTGATGTGGCTGAGACAGTGTCTGTGAATAGGCTGTGGGGGAAGCCTGGCTCCCCCGGGTGTCACTTCAGCACGATGCAGCAGGGCAGTGTGCTGTGCTCACCTGTCACCGTCCTAAGGCCAGGTTTGTTCTCCTGCATCAGCAGGACTCATGGATGGCTGCCAGCCAGACTCCAGGGGAAGGTTTATCCCACCTGCACTCAAGGTCTGGCACAGCCTCAGGCAACTTGTTGCTTGTCCGAGCAAGTTGGCTTCAGCTGCTGGATGTACCCAGAGTCCCACTGGGTGGGAGAGCAGGGAATGAAGCAATCATGGAGGGCCAGAGAAGATGCAGGAGAAAAGGCCATTTGAGGGCAAGCTTGGCAAGAGTCCTGGGCTGGGTTCCTTGGGCCCAGTGACCTCTGAAGTCACAGCACAGAAGGGCAGTGCTGCATGGGTCCCTCTTGGAAGGGTGGGCAGCAGGGATGGTGGACCTCCCATCACCTCTGCAGAGCTGCCTCTGCCTTTGACCCGCGAGGCGGCTGTGGGCATGTCTGGAAGATACACACAAGACTGAACTAACCTACCTCAGATAGGGCTTGGATTAATTAGTCAATACATGTTAAGTGCTGCAAAGATTTAAGGCTCTGCTTAATTGTTAAGTAACTCAATCATCAGCGGCTGCGTGGGATGCCTGAGGCAGAGAGTGGATGAATCAGCCGTTCTCTGGCAAGTGCAAGGTAACAAGGGAGAAAACTTCCCAAGGCTGGGTGACAGCAGGATGGGTTGGTTAGGGGACAGCAGCAATTACTGAGGTCACTGGGACTGACACAGGTTGCCCAGAGAAGCTGTGGATGCCCCATCCCTGGAAGTGTTCCAGGCCAGGCTGGATGGAGCCCTGAGCAACCTGGTCTGGTGGAAGGTGCCCCTGCCCATGGCAGAGGGCTGGAATGAGATGATCTTTAAGGTCCCTTCCAACCCAAACCATTCTGTGATTCTATGACTGGGAGCACTTAGGACCTAAAAAAGAGGTCAGGTCCTGCATGGAGCAGCTGGCTCTAGGAGCAGGAGTCCCTTAGGTGATGGAGGGAAAGGCAATGACTTCATAGGAGAAAGAGGTAAAAAGACCATGAAGAACTTCATTGAGCTCTTTAGGCTTGTTATGGCCAAGCTACTCCGAAAGAGGTGGATTTGGGGCTGAACCAAAATGCACTAGCGGATGTGAGAGTGTTTTTGGTGAAGTGGGGAGCACTTAGTGTGCCATGGACTCACCTGTCCTCCCTGCAGGGACTGGCCCCATGTTATAGGCTTGGATGAGCCACGAAGCTGCTGCTGAGGAGCCAGCTTGTGTCCTGCAGGTCAGTTCTCTGTGCAGTGATTACAAGCTGAGAGGGCTCCCAACAGGAATGTTGGTGCAGTCCATCGCCAGCCTAAGACATCTGTTCTCCTGCCACCATACAACATGTCCTGTCACTCAGGGGTGGGTTTCAGACCTGGACCTGTCACTTTGTTTCTGTGCCAGCAAATTGCGTCTTCCACAGACTCTGCATTTGCCCCTCCCCTTCCTGCTAAGCTTTGCCTTCTGCTTCTCTCCATGTGGGAGCTTCCCAGCTATGTCATGGAGTCTGCTCCCAAAGACCTTTGAACAGGGTAGGCATGTCCTCAGAGTCAGCGAGGGTGTTTTCCACCTCCTTGTGAAAAAATGTCCCCCCTTGAAGGTGTAACTCACTGATACTGAGGCTTTAATCCCAGGGTCAATCTCCATGCAGAGGTGACTTTCAGCCATCCATGATCATAGCACCTTGGCCAGGTAACATGAGGGACTCCTGGGCATTGTTCCTCATCCACACACATATTCCCAGAGCTTTCTGTGAGGCTGGATGTGGGAAGGACCTATCTACCTGGCATCACTCCGGCTGGAAAAAGCCTCTGAGTGCTGCCCTGGTGAAACATTCATGTTTTCGGAAACAGGGAGCGGGCAGGAACAGCCTGTACTGTTGTGACAGAGCTGCTTGCATGAGATGAACTTCACTGCCACGGTTGGGATGGTTGCAGGTGGCTCGTGTGGGATAAAGGTGTGAGCTCTGGAAGGAGACATAGCCAAACACAAGCCCCAGGAAGGGCCAGCAGAACAGCATGGAAGCATTGGCAAACAAGCTGTAACTGCTTGCTCTCTTACCCTTCAGGCTTCCACGTCCCTCATCCCAATCCGTGCCCTGCAGCTCTCCGTACAGAGCAGCACTGCCATAGGCAAGCAGCCCGGATAGGTTGCCTGGGTCTTGGATTAGACCTGCCTTATTCTTGGAGAAGCTGGAGTCACCAGCAGGCAGCCCCCTGTCCCAGCACCAGCTGTAGGGCTTGGCGTAGGTTTGCAAGGCACCCCTTGACCTCAGCATCGCCCACGTCCTTACAGCCTTGCTTTAATCCTTCTTTAATTAACTGCCGAGGGGTGTGATGGTATCAGAAGGGTGGGAGGGGGTGGCCTGGGGTGTTTTGGGCTTGGTGTGTGTGCCAGCCCGCTGGGTTTTTATGAGCCTGTCAGATCTCACAGGGTAGCGTTCCCTCTCCAGATCCGGTTGCAGCTCAGGCATTGCGTGGATCATCCCTGCAGCTCTTGCACTGCTCAGAGATCCTGCCGTGTCCCACCTGGCAGGTGCTGGCATATCAAAGATTCGTGTGAAATTGGCAGCTGAAAGGCAAAGTGACTTCTCTGACGGCACGGAATACTGGGGAGGAGGTTTGACTTCAGTCAGAAAACCCTGGGGAGATAACCAGAGCAGAGATGGAGTGGCCACGGGGATGTCTGAGGTGGAAATGGGGGTGAGGTCAGCAGTTTGTTGGTCACTGAGGTCATGCAAAAGGCTCCTAAGGGGTTTGGGTTTATCAGAGCTTGGTGGTGGGTTTTCACAGGGACTCAACAACCTGCTTGCCTGGGGTTTGACTCGAGGACAGGGCATATCCAGGCTTTCCACACCCCCTGCACTTCCATCACAGGGCACCTCAGTTGCCCAGAGTGTCTCCAGGGATCTGACGCTCCTGGGGAGAACAAGTTGCACACTGGACCCGAATGCCATGAAAGTGGCTGTCCCCAGGCTGAAAGCAGCCTCTGGCTGAAAGGATGAGGTGTTCTGGGGACAGATTACCTGCCTCTACCCATGGGTCTACAAGAAGGCAGGATGAGTGGAACTAAGATCCCAGGCTGCTGACACTACCAGGAGCACCAAAATTGTGTGTGCTGGGGGTCAGTGGAGACTATGAGAGCACATGATGTTGAGTCCTAATAAAAGTACACCCAGATAATAACATCCACAGACCTGTGTGTCTGTCCTGCACCCTCACTATGATTTCTTTGAGAGAAACTTGCCTGGCAGATGTTCATTTGGCCTTTCCTGGCCCTGAGGTGGCTCTTGGTTTTTGAACATCTGAGAAGATCTTGTGTAACATGGCCTTGAGCGGAATCAAGGGGATCAGAGCAGGGAACAGAGCACGGCTGTTCTCGGCCACTGTGGATGATGAGACACGCTGTGCCCAAAGCAGTAATGAAGTTCAGAAATTAAGGAGCTGACCTGGATGAGGCAGATGCAAAGACTTTCCAAGGGGTGAACAACACTTCAGCCCTACTGAGAAAACCAAACCATTTCCATTGATGTGGAGCAGAGGCCAGATGTGTTCAGTCAGTCTGATGCCCTCCTGGCTTTAACTGGTGGAAGCTGCAGACCACTGTGACCAGCCACCTGGGGTAGCTGGTGCACAGTAGGCTCTCCATTGCTGGAAATCTCCAAATCAACACAGCAAAATTATTGCTCAAAAGGAAATTGTGGGCTTGGCAGAAGTGGTCAGTGCTGGGTTTTGCAAGAGGGTGGATTACTGAGCACTGTTCACCCCATGTGCCTTAAATCCTGTGATTCTGAACCAGCAGCTGGTCAGTGGTCCCTCTTAGCCAGAGTCATGAGAAGCTTTGTGGGTCTGCAACATGGCCAGGAGGTGCTCTGCAGCATTGCTTACAAAATCTCTGCTTCCTGTGCACATAAATTTGGTGAGACTTTGACTTTGAGGGAGCCATCCTCATGCCTTGACTTTATGCTGACCACAAACAGCTGAGTGAAAGAGATGCCTCAAATGAGGGAGACCTGTAGATGTGCAATGTCTCTGCCTGCAACACACCTGTTTCTCTGCAAGAAAAGCTTGCAGGGGTCCTGCCCACCCCTATATTTCCTGGCCCCCTTCCTGAGCTGTTCACCTGGCACTGGGATGTGCACACGCAAAGCAGAGCACAGCACCAGAGACGAGCTTGGTGGGGGAAACCTGGGCTTTGAGGAGACAATGCTTAATCAGAAGCATGACCAGAAGGTGGAGGGTAGGGAGTTGGATGCATAAATTCTCCCTGATGCCTCATACTGCTGTCCTCTGTCAAAGCTGGGAAGTTTGGCAGCAGCAGGAGCCTTGCCCCAGCAGAGGCTCCAGCATGGGAAGAGATTGCTCAGGGCTGGGTCACCTGAGAATCCTCCTTGTCAGAAAGGTTTCAGAACTGTTTGGCCAGATGAAGGTCCCCTCAACTGCTGAGATTCCTGTCCTCCTTTTGGTTATGCTAAGGATAAGGTTTAAAAAAAATCCTGTGAGTCAAGGCCTCATGAAACCTCCCTCCAAGTACTGGAATGCTTCACTTTGAATTTTTGTTGTTGGGTTGCTTTTTTTCTCTCTTAAGATCTGCTGGCTCTGGGGTTGGCATGAAGTCAAATGCTCTTCACTGAAGTCAGCCTTTAGCTGGAAGCAAGTCCAGTTATTTATCCCTTTTTCCCCACTACAGCCAGATATGTGTTGCTCTCCTGAAGCAATGCTGCTGGTTTTTAATTCCTGCCCCTCTCTGCTCTGAGGGCATCCCTGCCCCACAGCCCTGCTGGTCTGCAACACAGAGGAGCCTCAGAGTCTGGCTCAGCACTCAGCAGCAGCTGGCTCAGCTGGTGGCAATGTGGAATTTTGCAGGCACTGGGCTGTGTGAGAGATCAGAGGTAACTCAGAGCTATCCTGCCTCTTGTTCCTGGGGATGAATCATGGCAATGTCTAAGCTTCAGGCAGCAAAAAGGGAGTGGAGCAGGGCAAATGCAGGGTCACGGAAAATGGGATTTCTTCATTCCTCAAACAGTAGTTCAGCTGTGCAGAGCTGTGGTGCTTCTTGGCTGCTGTTTCTCTGCACTCATCGTGGTTATTGCCCATGGGGCTCATTAAAAGTGCAGTGTTTGTCCCCACGGCAGTGTTGGCTTGGAGAAATGGCCACAGCTCTCTGCAGAGTGGAGCAGAGCACATGTGCTCACTTTAGTTCTGTGGCTGTAAGACAGGGTGGAGCAAAGGAAAACATAAAAGGGTGTCAGCTGGAGAGATCAGGACATGGTGGGAGGGGAAGGTCTGCCAAGCATGGGCCATGGCCACAAAACCAGAGCTCCTGACATATCCCATGGGGCTGCGGGATTGACCAGCTTGGCCACACATGGTCTGTCTGTGCTTCCTACAAGCTGTGCCTGTGTTATACCCTGACCTGTGCCCACACAGCAGAAAGGGTCTGTGGGACACAGCAGCCCTGCTGCAGACTCTCTGCCAGCTCAGACCAGGCCTGGAGGCATCAGGAGATGCTCAATGAATGCAGGCAGTGCTCAGCATGGGGAATGACAAGCCAGCAGGACCACAGATGAGACAAATGGGATGTCCCTGCCAGAGGCAGGTCGTGCCTTGGCTTCGTGCTGTTGAGCTGGTGCAGCTCTTGGCTGGTCACCCCTGGGAGAAAGGCACCTGCATTGCAGAGTGTGCTCAGAGCAAGGCAGCCAGGCTGCTCTGCACCTTGGTGCGGTGGCACTGGGGTGTGTATCGCCTGTGGTGCTGTGTCACCACTTTCAGTTCCTCCCCACAGTGTCTCAGACAAAGGGAATTGTGCTGCTTGCATTAGCACAGAGAGCTGAGGAAGGCATGGAGAGTTGGCAGGGGAACTTTTTTATACCCCAGAGCTGATGGCCAAGTCAGCTTTGCAGATGTTTCTCAGGTTGTCCAGAGTGGAGCTTAGGCCAAAAAGATGCTCTGAGGGATGGAGAACCTCTGCTATGGAGACAGGCTGTTAGAGCTGGGGTTGTTCAGCCTGGAGAAGAGAAACTGGGGCTCTGGGGAAACCTTAGCGCTCCTGCCAGGACCTAAAAGTTCTATAGGAGAGCTTGAGAAGGAGTTTTGACATGGGCCCTCAGTGACAGGACAAGAGGGAATGGCTTCAAACTGACAGAGGGCAGATTTAGGTTAGATGTTAGGTAGAAATTCTTTACTGTGAGGGTGGTGAGGCCCTGGCACAGGTTTCTCAGAGAAGCTGTGGTTTCCCCATCCCTGGAAGTGTTCAAGGCCAGGCTGGATGGGGCCCTGAGCAACCTGGAATAGTGGAAGGTGCCCTTGCCTATGGTAGGGGGTTTAGAGCAAGATGATCTTTAAGGTCCCTTCCAACCCAAACCGTTCTATGATTCTATGATGACACAAAAACAAGATGTGAAAGAGAGCGGCTTTTTAAGAGCCTTGATTTTTCCCGTAGAAGTTTCCTGTTGTGCTGGGTGGAGAGGCTGTGCTCTGGGACCTTGGTCTGCAAGGGCCACAGGAGGGGAGGAGGCAAAGGCAAGCACAGGGATCCTGGCAGGCCTTGAAAACATGAGAGAGAATTGCATCTGCTCAGTGAGAAGGAAGAGCTGGCAGGGAACCTTCCCCCTCCCCTTGCATCTGTCCAGCGCTGAGCAAACACCAACTAATCTTCCTGACACTTCCAGAAGACAAGGAGGCGTAACAGTGCCGTAGTGGTCAGTCAGTGAAAACCACAGCTGCAGTGACATATGCTGCATAAACCCACCCCTCAGGCAGGCTCGGCCGATCAGGAGGAGGGCCGAGCTCTCTTCCCCACAGGAGGCCAGGGACAGAACCAGAGGGGAGCCCAGACATCCTGTCTTGCAGCCTCCTGCTCTTGCTTCTGGGCCACAATGAGTTCAAGCAGCCAGGGCAATAACTTCCCAAGGGGGCTGTAGGGGTAAGGAAATAATTAAAAGCTGATCTGGGCCCCTGCTTTGGAGAAAGAAAACCCCCTTTGCTTATTTTCCTCATGATTTAGAAGCATCCTTTCACCTCCAAACCGGCAGGAACCTTCTATTGTTTGTTCTCTTAGGTTTGCTCCTAATCAGCTTTTGCTCAGCAGAGATGGAGATGTGGAAGCCAATTTATCAGGCAGAGCAGAGGAGACACATGAAATGGAGTGGAGAAAGTGAGTTCTCATCAGCAAATACTTAAAGATTTGCTGCCAAAGGTGCAGGAGCTTGTTCTTTTTGCTCACGCAGATATTTGACAAATTTGGAGGTATTTGTTGGGAGTTGATTAAATTTTAAACCCAAATCAAAACAAAAGTTGTTATCATTAATTGCATTCAGACCTTCATGCCCACAAGCAGCAGCATGTACCCACCAGTTTGGCACCAAAACACTCATGTCCAAATCATCTGTCCAGGGTTCCCTGCAAAGACATGGAGGACAAGGGATGTCACCAGTTGAACCTCTCCATCCTGTCCCATGTCTGAAAGTCACCAGGATTTACTCACTGGCCTTTGTGTCCTGAGTGTCCTGAGATGCGCTGGGATCTTGCTGGCTTCTTCTGCCAGGTGCCACCAGAATGTGCTGCTTGTGTAGCCCTTCCCTGCCATTTGTTCCTTCTGGTGCATCCACACAGAACATCCACGTTCCATCCAGTCTGAACGTTTCTGTTATGGAGCCTTGCACGGCAAAGGAAACCATTTTCACTTGGAGAGGGGTAAGCACTGGAACAGGTATACAGGACACTGTGCTATTTCCACACCTGGAAATAACCAGAAGTCACCTGGGTAAGATCCTGATCAAAGTTTGAAGGAGATTGGACTGGAGATGCCCAGAGGACCTTTCTGACCTAAATTATTCCATTGTCCTCAGGTCGCACACGAAAGAGAAGGTCTTTGTTTTGACAAGAAGAGGAAAGGAAAGAGAAGGGGGAGCAATGACTTCAGTGTCCTTCATTGACCCTACTGATACACTTAGAATCGTCAGCTGCTGTGTACATGGCACTGTTGCCTGCTGGCTGCAAGAGAAGCTGTGCCCTTTCCCTTCTCAAGGGTCACAGGAATGTGACAGGCTTGGGATGGCTAATGAACAACCCCTGCCTCCTTCAGTTGATTTCAGAGCCCAGTGTGGGGACAGAGCTGTATCCTAGTTTCTGCCAGGAGTGGAGGCATTAGGGAACAGGCAGCTTGCCCAGCTCTGCAGTGATGCACTGGCAGCAGCCAGACTCCTGTCTCCCAGCCCTCTCCATCTCCAGCCAGGCTATCTCCAAGGATAGGCCTTTGCCAGAGGGCAGATGTGGTTCTCTCCAGGTCCCTCCTCTGCACAAGGCCTCAGAGTGCTCACCAGGGTCCCAGAGCAGGCCTGGCCCTGGCTGCAGGCAGACAGAAATTGTCCCCACCAGATGGGAACGCTCTCCATCTCCTGTCCTTCTCCACAATCTGAGGTGTCTTTGAGGGTGGGCAGCCTCCAGCTTTTCTACAGGGACTTGTCCCCTCCCCTGGTGTTAAGGAGGGGATCCCATGCTTTGCTTAAACCCTTTGATCCCCAACACCTCGCTCTCCTCATCCATCCATTTTCACATCACGTGTTGAAAAAACCTTTCTTTGGCCTTCTGAGAGTCCTGCATTGGCAAGGTAAAAATTGTTGGTGAGGAGCAGAGTTACAGTCATGCACAGCAATTGCATAAGGGGATTTCCTGGCCACTTAGGAAACCTGGCAGAAATACAAACTCGAGCAAAAAAACCCTTTCTTGAAATCAGGTTCCTCAAAGAGCTAGGGGATGTGGTGACTGGGCAGGACAGACACAGACACAGGCCCTGACCTTGTCCCAGCTCAGCCACCCCAGTTCCCTCGGGCACCCTCCCAGCCTGCCCTCCAGCACCAGCTGAGTTTCGGGTCACAGCAGGGTTTTATCCCCCACCTGCCTCAGAAAGTTTTAGTCATCACCCAGCTGCTGAATAACCCTCTTGTCTGAATTCCTCTGAAGGCCCAGAAGGACTCTGCTTATCTACCGTTCATTTGACCGGATAATTTGAAGGCAGTTCCAAGCACTGTGGAAGTGACCTGCTCTAAGTCAGTTCAGCTTTTCAATCCCCGTGGCTGCAGCATCAGCAGTTTTCCTTGTATTTTTCTCTTCTGCCTAGTGCAGGCTCTGATATTTCTACTGTCCCAAGCATCATGTTAACCCTGCTGGGACTCAGAGGATGAATGGTGACCCCGGTTCCCAACACAACCTGTGTGTTACCTTCCCTAGACCCATGGAAACTCCATCACAGGGGATCTTTTGCAAAGAGTAATTGATCTTAAAAGCCTCTTTTTGTCTCATCCTAGAGTGCTTGAAAGTGGCTTCCTAGAGCAGGTCTGACCTCTGAGTACAGTAGTAACAGCTTGTTCCTGCACTGTCTCCTTTTTGGGTGTTATTGATTAATCCTGCCGCTGTTTGCTGTTTTGCTGGACGGGTTGTGTTGCTTTCTCGCTGCTGAGGAGATAAGCTGCCGCCTTGCCGTGGACAGAGCACAACAGGTATTTAGTTCCAGTGCTAATACTTTCCAACAAAAACTTTGTTTTCTGCGACCAGTCTCGTGCCTGGCTTTGAAACACTTTCAATGGGTCTATTCACTGCACAGCTGCCTGTGTGAACGTATGTGAAAGTTACTCAGACAATCGCCTTGTGTTTGCTCTCCTCCTCCCACTGGTTGCCCAGCTTTTCCTGAAAATGCTGATGGGAAGTGGCAAAATCATCCTGAACCTCTGAAATGCCTGAGCCATCTTTTCATACCTTTCAAGGCCAGTTCCTGCAACAGCAGGATGCCACAGTCAATAGGTAAGGATGTTGATTCCTTATGTACTGGAGATAAGAAGCTAATACTGCCGGGCTTTATGTGCTTTTCCCCCTTCACTCTTCCATACCTTTGAATCCTTTCCCATTTCAGCCAAGTCTGGTGAAGCGCCAAAGATTGTAGATATCAAAATTCCTACCAATTTTGCAAATATTAATTGCTGGATAAAGGAAATGTCTCTTTCAGTGCCTCCAGTAATGGAAATACAATGCTATGAGGACACTACGTATTACCCCAGAGCAGAAGTTTATAAAAATCGCCAAAATCTCTCTGTAAAAACCCTTCCAATCTCTTTAAAGTGGGTTTCATTCATCCACTTCTCCAAGGACAGCTTGTTCATTACAGTGAATGATTTTCAGGGTTTTTTTAGGTCCTCTCCCGTACCCTGTTGCCCTTGTAGTTCCCCAGTCTGTGAGTCTTGGACTAGATAAGCTGAGAGACCTCAAAAACTGCCACTGCAGGAGGATGGCTTTGTGGCTTTGTGGCTTTGTGGCTTCGTGGCTTTGTGGCCTGGGTCATGCTGGTGATGGGAGGGAGGACCACAGCAGTGTCCTCCAGCCTTGGTCTCTGTGCTGGTTAAATCGACTCCTTTGCCACTCATGATATCCAGCTGTAGCCTCAGAAGCAGGGATTTATTTTCTCAAGGAAAGTACTGAAGTTGGATGGGTTGTGGTAGGGGAACAGGGAGACAAAGGGCAATGGCTTTAAACTGAAAGAGGGCAGGTTTAGATAAGATATTAGAAAGAAATTTATTACTGTGAGGGTGGTGAGGCTCTGGCACAGGTTGCCCAGAGAAGCTGTGGCCGCCCCATCCCTGGACGTGTTCAAGGCCAGGTTGGATGGGGTTTTGGGAAACCTGGTCTAGTGGAAAGTGCCTCTGCTCATGGTAGGGAGGTTGGAATGAGATAATCTTGAAGGTCCCTTCCAACCCAAACCATTCAGTGGTTTTATAATATTGCATTGTTTTAGCCTTGAAACCCAAGGGGCCTGAATTGAAGCCAGAGAAATGGCAGTGAAAGATAACATGGACTTTTAGATCACAAGTGGATGAGCCTAAATATGTGGTGGGATCTTATCAGAAATAAACTCATCTTGTTTTATGTTTTTGCTCTGTAGGTAAGATGGTCCCTTTAGGAGACCCAAACACACCAGCAGGTCACAGCTGTGCTGTATGTCTGTTGTATGTCTGCCCCTGGTGGGCACTCTCTGGGGATATCCATGTCCTGCCCCTACTTCCCTGTCCCAGTTATTCCTTGTTCCAGCTCTTTTTCCTTGTGCTTGCTTCCCTTCCCTTTCCAGCTCACAACTGTCCTGAGCTGTCTTGCAGACTCTGACCTTGCCATCATGGCCTCCTTCTCCTTGCTTCCCATTTCCCTTCATCCAATTATCATGTTACCTTCTACTCTCTGAGAGGAACTCTGCCAAAAATCCCCCCTCCGTGCTATGTGCTTGCCAGCTCTGAGCAGGAAAATACTGTTTCCTGCTATTTCATTATCAGCGGTCAGGAAAGTTTCTCCCGCTGAGGGAAGGCACTTCAGTGAATTACATCCCTCCTCAGCTGCCTCAGAGGAGATCATGTGCATTAAATCCGGTCCTTTCTGTCCCTAATCTTCCCCTTGTAGCTGCACCATGGATGGCAATAAGAAGAACAGAGATACGAGGCTCATCCCAACTCCTGATGGGCATCCTCAGAGCCCCTGCACAATTTGTCCATATCTCCCTCGAGGACAATACATTTGTCCTAATCTGAGCTACCAGCTCAAGAGAAAGCCCCAGCTGAGGGTAAGAGATGCCACAGCTTTCCTGTGAGGGAGCAAGCCCAGGCTCTCCCAGGGTCTCTTGTTAGGGAGCAGGCAGCAGGGATCTTTTATTCCAGGTGGGTTGGCACATTTGCTGGTTCTGTAACTGGAATGGTTCTTCAGGACACGCATAAGCCTCTTGATATGATTTTTCCTGGGACAGCTGCTATGTGTAGTACCAGGAGGTGGTGACAAAGGTGCCCATTGCTGTATCTGTTTTAGAACTGATGCAGAGGTGTTGCAGATTGTGACAGTTTCACCCGCCATAGTCAGAGGGAAACAGGCTTTCCCAGGACATCTCATCCTAGGGAATGTCTCCTCTTGGATGCTATGGAATCTGGATGAAAGGTCACGTGCAGGCACCTGCTCCTGTCTACTGCCACCTTAGGATTCAGACAGGAATTGCCTTAACTCGCAGATCTCACTGCAGCTTAGGATAAACTGGGAACTAAGGGACCCTCTGGCAGAGAGAGCAGCAGAACTACTAGTCCCTAAGGGAGCTTGGCTGAGCAGGATAAATTTTGGCAAGCATCTGGTGAGGTTTCTTTGGCAGTTCTGCAACTGCAGGTATTTCAGCCAGAGTCTTGCTCTGACCCATTCTCCTCTGCAGGCAGAACCCTTGTCTGTTATAAAGGACGTGTGACTATATGCACAATGTCTGGCATGTTGGGGTCTATGATTCATGAGTCAGAGCTAGAAATCAACCAAAGAGAATAGCCAGCAGGGGTGAGTCACTGCAGGGTTAAAATCCTCCTTCCAGGTAAATCAGGCAATACAATCCAGCCACCTTCCCTTCCTTCCCATGGATGTGTGCTTGTGCACTTACAATACAGCATCTTATTTAATGAAAAGGTTTTATTTTGATAGATGAAGGCTTCTGGTTATGTAATTGCCCTTGTAAGGAAGCACAGAGGAGAATTTTAACAATATTGCTGGCTCTTATGCAAGAGTTTTGCCAGTGTTTACTCTGCAGACATGTGAATCTCCTCTGTCATTTGGGCAGAAAATTATGCCTTAATCTTCTAAGACATTTATGAAACATTGGATTACGCCAGGATCAGTGTGCTATCATCTGTTAGAAATATACTGGCTGATTGGATTGCACAGAACTTTTCAAGGCAGGTTTTATATTTAAACTTTGCATTTCCCTGCTGGAAGAACAGCAGACATCAAGCTCTTAAGAGCCTTGGATAAATCATGAGGTCGTAGGTCTCAGCAATTACTATCAGCGGAAAGCTGGGCTTGTGCATCTGTCAAGAATAGAAGCTGTATGGTTGATTACTGGTCTCCTAGATACATTTTCATCATATTTCTCGGCTAAAGGGAATTAAACAGACCTAAATTGCACAGTAATGCTGAGAGGCCATCCTGAATCTTATCTGTTCCCTGGAGAGCTGTGAGATGATTTAATGAAACAGGTTTAGTGTATCAAGTCACTTGCTGAAGCAGTGACTTCAGAGCTAAATTAGGAACATAATAAGATATAGGACACCAACTTTGGCTAAGTTTGCTCTGGCAGGTGCTAAAACTATTGTTCAAATTTGAGAAAAAATCCTTTTTGGTTTTGTTTTTTTCTCCCTGCTCCTTTGGCAAATTGGAGGTTTCTGAGATGTGTGTTGTGATGCTGTTATGGTGCAGGAGAGCATCTGGGGTTAAAAGCCTGGTTTTCAGCCTCCTTTTGTTCATGGTTCCTCATGTTTTCCAGCAGAGGTGCAGCCCATCCATGGTTTTAGACAGCTGAAATAGGTTTGTGCCTCTGCATGAGCCCCAGCACACAAAGGTACCCACAGCCCATGTTGGAGCTTTGTCACCTCCCATCTCCAAACAGACTCGTCTTGACCAGAGACCTGAACCCACAATAACCAGTTTTGGAGGCTCAAGATGTCTTTCAAGGCAGTAGAATTCAAATCTTGAAGTTGTAAGTGCCATAAAAATGCTGCCCTTTTAAAAACACCCTTTTGAGTGTACTTGGAATCATATGCTCACACAAGTGTCAGATACATGCAGTGTTGGACACAAATAATGATCCTCTTGCCACTCTCCTGACTGCAGTAGGATGCTGGCCTAATCTACCCGATGTTGACCTTTCTTAGGAAGTCCAGCTCTGTGATTCCCACACTTCTCCATGCCCAATAAAATAAAAAAGCATGGCTTGCTACAAGTCAAAAAGAGATACCTGGTATCCTTTGGAAATGTAGTCACAGTCCCTGCCCACAGGTACACAATGTTCCAGGCTTATTTACTGCTTTTCATCAGATGTTTGCGAATCATCAGTCACCAGCCAAAGGTTTCCCTCCCCACTTTTTTCCTCTCCAGTAAAACAGCAATGGATTCTCTGGTTGTGGCCATTCCTCCTTTTACAGGCAGGGAAACTGAGGCAGGGACTTGGCAGAGCTGGAGGCAACAAATGTTGTGGGCCTGGATGTTCCAAGGGCAGGTTAAACTGAGAGCTCTCAGGACTGGTTCAGGCATGCTTAATCTCGCCTTGGGGCAGAGGGAAGGACGAGGTCCCCTCCTCGTGTCCTTCCCAATCCCGCTTTCAGTGGTTTGAAGATCCACCCAGTTACTTTGGAAACAAGGCCCTCCCACCAGTGACACACAGGTTCCTTACAGTCTTCTTGTTTATGTCTTACCGATGCTCTTGTTCCCACAGTGTTTGCAGTGCTTGGGGTTCTGAGGCTGTGAGCGCGGGATTCAGGGAATGACGTGCACGGAGATCCTCGACCAAGGCGCTCACCCACCACGTGAATGCCCCCAGTGCACGGCAGGGGGTAAGGGAACTGCAGAAGTGGTCCTGACCCCAAGGGAGGGACTGGGATGCCCACAGGCACATTTTGGGGCGCAGAGCGAGTGTCAGCATTGTGGACAGAGATTGTATCACTAGGGAATGGCCAGGGCTCCCTGGGTGTGACAGGGAGTCTTGCCGTGGGTGGGAAGGAGTTAATTTCTCCGTGGGTGGGGAGGGCAAAGAACTGGGTGTGGGTCAAGTAGGCACACAGTGTGAAACAAAAGAATGGCATTACCTGGGAGATCTGTGGCTGGATGTGGAGTAAACAGTGTTTTGAAACCCCCTCGTATTAACTCAGCCTTCCCGAAGAGCTCTGCCACAGCAGGGGTGAGTCCCCGGATCAGCCTCGTGTGGGGTTGCAGGAGCAGGATGGGCAGGCTGGGAGACCGTCCGGTGTGACACCTCCCCAGGCACTGAGAGCACGGGGACACCGTGTCTGCCGCACCTTTGCCCAGATGTAAATGACTAAACAGGGCACTGAGTAACAGAGTCCTTCCCATGGCCCTGGGCCAGGAGGAGGAAATCACAAGCTCCATCCCACAACCATCACCAAGTTAATTCCTGGAGTGGGGATTCAGGCTGGTTGTGTAGCCATAGCCCAGGGCTCAAAGTCACCAGCTTAATGAAGCACATAAGGAAAGGCAGCTGAAATAGAATCGACAGAGTCATACAGGTTGGAAAATACCTCCAAAATCATTGAGTCCAACCACTAACCCAGCACTGCCAACTCCATGACTAAATAGTCTCCCCAGGTGCCACATCTACATGTCCTTTGATTCCCTTCAGGGATGGTGACTCCACCACTTCCCTGAGCAGCCTGGTCCAATGCCTGACTACACCTTCCGTGAAGAAATTTTGCATAATATCCAACTGAAATCTCCCCTGGTACATCTTGAGGCCATTTCCTCTTGTCCTGTCACCTGTTACTTGGGAGAAGAGACTCACCCCTACCTGGCTATATCCTCCTTTCAGGGAGTTGTAGAGACCAAGAAGATCACCCCTGAACCTCCTTTTCTCCAGGCTGAGCCTCAGCCATTCCTCACCCGATTTATGCTCCAGACCGTTCCCCAGTTCTGTTGCCCTTTTCTGGACATGAGTTAACTGCTATTTATCCGTCTGACTCACAAATAAATACTGATCATGGGTCTTGTTGTCAAAACCCCTGTTCAGAAGCAGGAAGGTCAATCACCTGCTGGAGGGGGCCAAAGACAACACTCTGGCCCCGCTGTGCTGTTGCTCGGAGCTGGATGGAGGCGGTGGTGTGCCTCAGCCATGCTGCTTTGGCAGGAGTTCCACGTCCAGGTCTGGCCAGGGCAACCTGATGTCTGCTGTCAAGGCAGAGCCCCCCAGGCCTCCTGGCACAGAGAAGATAAGAGAGAAGGACAAATGGCACAACTGATATTATTCCAGAATCAACAAAAAACTGCCCCTTAAAGAACCCTTCCTGACATGAGGCCACACTGGTGGGCACAACATTCACATAGTAAATCCATGCTTTGTTTCAGGAGTCTATGACTGCAGGATAATTCAGGTTGGAGTGGACACTGGAGGGTCTCTAGTACAACCTGCGGCAGACCTGGGGGAAGGACAAGGAGTCTCATTTGTCATGTGTCACTCCTGGGGAGCAGAGGGCGGCCAGCAGGACCAACACTGGTTTCTGCAACGTTCCTGACTGGAACAGTGAATCACTGCTAGAGATGTGGTCAGCACATGTAGCTGGGCTGTCTTCTCATTCACATATCTTATAAGCTTCCAGGATGGGTTGAAGTATGTAAATATATCCAAAATATAGATGTAGTGTTTGGCTCATCTCGAGATTTCCATCCAGATGTGCGATTCATATAGAAGCCCAGACCTGTGTTAATCAGGTGCTGAGCATTGTGGCCTTGCCACAAAGCAAAACTCTTATGTTGTGACTGATATAACTGATGTCTCTCAGTCGAGCGCAGAGCTCTGGGCTCCTCTTATTGGGGGGGCTAGCATGTCAGAACACGTGGCTGTAGAGGAGCAAGCTGTAACATCTCCATGTAGCTGGTGGGGAGCTGCACCATGAAGAGATTCAGTGGGTTTCAGTCAGAGATACATCTAAGCATCTAAAATAACGTGTGGTGCTTATGTTTAGGCAAATGGGTTAGCTGTACATTCACTCAGTTAAACTGCTAATTAGGCTGTACTGACAGTGCTGATGAGCTCCTTGGTGGCTGTAATGTGAGATCAGGCATTAACACACAAGGTGACACTTGCAATTAAGCGTTGTAAGCTGCATCTGCCTCCTTTCTCCAGTGGCTTTCCAAATACCTCCTTGGAGGTCACGCAGGAAGGTTGTGATGGAGATGGGGAACCCTTCTGGATCTCCTGACTCCTCAACTTGCTTGCTTTCACCATGCCAGGGTGCTGACATGTCTCATGTCCCCACCTCTTCACCTCCCTCAAGCATCTCCTCAAGCAGCCTCTTGGCTTGTGCTTTGAGGCTCAGGCTACCATGGCTGGCTTGGCTCAGAGAAAGCCTAGAACAGCAGTGTCCTTGCCCATGATGAGCACTCTGAGGTGCTTCAGGGTTACAGGTCAATGACAACAGCATATAATATCAGCAATAACTCTACTATTCTTCTAATTGACAGAGGAATAACAACAACTACTATCATTAGTATTCATAACAATGGAAGTAAAAACAGGTGTTAGTATGTACTATTAATTACCATTACTGTGCGAACTTCATGAAGTTCAGCAAGGCCAGGTGCACAGTCCTGCATGTGTTTTGGGACATTCTCAAACACAAATACAGTCTGGGCATAGAATGGATTGAGAGCAGCCCTGAGGAGAAGGACTTGGTGTGCTGGTGGATGAGAGGCTGGAGATGAGCTGTCAATGTGCACTGGTAGCCCAGAAAACCCCTGCGTGCTGGGCTGCTATAAAAGCAGTGAGGGCAGCAGCTGAGGGAGGGGATTCTGCCGCTTTGCTCTGCTCTGTGAGATTCCACCTGGAGTGCTGCATCCAGCTCTGGAGTCCCCAACATTAGAAGGATGTGGACCTGTTGAAGTGAGTCCAGAGGAGGCCATGAAGATGCTAAGAAGAGGTACTGGAGTACCTCTCATATGGAGACAGGCTGAGAGAGTTGGGGTTTTTCAGCCTAGAGAAGAGAAAGATCTGGGGTGACCTTACGGCAGTGTGCCAGTACCTAAAGGGGCTACAGGAGAGCTGGAGAGGGACTTTTGACAAAGGCAATGATAGAACAAGACGGAGGCTTTAAGATGACAGATTAGATATTAGGTAGAAATTCTTTACTGTGAGGGTGGTGAGGCCCTGGCACAGGTTGCCCAGAGAAGATGTGGCTGCCCCATTCCTGGAAGTCTTCAAGGCCAGGCTGGATGGGGTTTTGAGCAATGTGGTCATGCTGCAGTGCTCTCTCCAGCTAGCACGCTGCCCTAGCACCGGGCAATGTTCTACCTGCCCCAGGTGGGGGGACGGAAGCCGATCGCGGTGCTGGAGGGCAGGCGAAACACCTGCTCGGGTTCGCCTTGCCCACCGACGGCAGGGTGCGCGAAGGAGGCAGGAAAAAAGTGGAGGGACTTCCTTGTGGGGCAGAGGAGGGTTTATTGGAGAGAAAAGCCACGAGGAGAGCCGATAAAATTAGGCGGGCATGGGGTTTTATACCCCTACATAATAGGCATGGAGAACATATAATAACCAATAAAATATTAGTTATGGGGTGTTACAAGGGGGGGAGAAGGGATTAGGGCAAATGGGAGAAGGAGTGGGGGGTAGAGGAGTAACAGGGGGGCCAATCAGCTACCAAGTAACATAGAGCTTTCTGGAGAAATAACCAAATATGAACCATAAGGGGAGGGGGGGCAGCAGCCAATGGTCAGTGTGCTCTACGCAGCCTTTTGGGTGTTCACTGTACCTTCCAGCCCTTGTGCCGTGGAGGCATCAAACCAATGGACCTGTTGGTCTGCTTGGTCCAGCTGACCATGGCTCTGGCCATGGCTCACCACAACATGGTCAGGCATCGGAGCAGGCTGCCCCTGGAAGTCACGGAGTCATCATACCTGGAAGTATTTAAAAGATGTGTAGACGTGGCACTTAGGGATATGGTTTAGTGATGGACTTGGCAGTGCTGGGTTAATGACTGTAAATGATTGTAGAGGTCCTTTTCAACCTAAATGATTCTGTGATTCAGTGATTCTCTGTGCAGGCATAGCAGGGATGTGGTGACAGGGGAAACTTTACCCACAGTGAGGGACAAGGGTTCTCTTGGTTCCCATTAGCAGGTGGGTCCTGCAGGTGCAGGAGAGTCACTACTGTGGCCATATCCCATCCTGACTGATGTTCCAGTAATTCATATCCTGGGTGCTTTGGAAATGGAGCACTGAAGATCCATTTTTAATTGTTTGGGGATTATGCCAGCTCTGGGATTGTATCTGAAGCTCAGCAACGTTGCAGCTTGCAAGCTGCACTACTGACATCTGCCGCTTGCTGCTTCATTTCCTGAATGAGCTTTGGATAGTGCTGCAGAAAGGACAGCGTGTGAAGGGAAATATCCTCAATTCTCATCGCAATGATGGAGCTTGAGCACTCAGTACTGCCAGGCTGGTTGCTCACTATGGATAATTCATCACTACAGTGTAAGGATGCCCATAACCATGCTCCCACTCCACAAATTGCCCAGCAGTGCCATGTGCTGTGAAACTGGTGGACATGGAGCATGTTACAGACCTCCCCAGGATGGGGCAGAGAGAGCTCTGTGGAATGGTGCTGGAGGGGAGGAAGGCAGGGTTACTATTGTCTTAGCCCTTCCTGGAATAAATTCACACCAATCTTTGCCAGCAAAGAGAAATGTTCCCCTAGGGACGGCTCGGTGAGAATATGCAACCCTTGGCTCAGGGTGTTTCTTGGTTGATTACACCAGAGTGGCTAAAAGTTTACAGTTGTTACTAGCAAAAGGATTTGAAGAGCAGTAGCCTGAATTTGTTGATCCTGCAGTATTTCCCACAGGAACTTGGGACTCTGAAATGTCTCAGGTGATGAGGTCTGTGTGGGCAGATTCCTGTGTGGCAGCATCTTGTCCCATCGTGAAGGTGTTGTGCTGTCAGTGAGAGAAGGGATTTTGTGTGTATTGGGGAGTAATAATGGAAATGTTGGGACTGGAAAGAATGGAAATTGGATGAGGATTGGTGTAGAAGCACCAAGAAGGGACAAACAGCAGAGGGCTGCAAAAATGGTGGGTGTAGATGGCCACTAGATGAGCAAATCAGCAAGATCCCAGTACAGCTACGTGCAATGTCTCAAGACACCCAGATTGGTAAAAAGTCAGTTAGTAAATCCTGGTGACTCACAAAGGTTCAGGTAGGAGAGACCAATCACTAGCAGCTCCTTCAGGGATAAATAGATACATCCAAACCCAGCACACTGTCACCAGTCTGGGAGAAACCCAAGAAATGTGCTGAGGGCTTGATAGCCATAGCCCCTGGTGCCTGGAGCAGAGAAATGCTGAAGGGTGATGGATACTCATGGCTTAGGATGTGACAAGATCCCAAGAGGGTGCTGCAGTGGGAGTAAGCCTCATCCATTCATATTTCTGTAACCAGTGAAAAGTTGTCCTTGGATATAAAATTGGATGTGAAATTGCCTTTGCCTCTGAGTCATTCCTGAAATGTCTCCCCATTGCTATTTGTCAGATGCAATCACTCCACAAATAGCAAGTAGTGGCAGAAGCAGCAGCTGTGTCCCAGGGAATACACTGTAGACTTCAGCAAAATGGTGTCTGTAATGTGCCCAGCTGATGCAGAATTAATCAGGTTTGAAAAAAGAACACGGCTCTCACACCCTGAGGGACTGTACCTAAAAAATTCCTGCCTATGCGGATCTTCCCATCGTGCTCCTTGACATAACTTCTAAGAGAAATAACTGAGTTTATCTCCCACATTGCCTGCAGACCTTTCACATGGAAATAGTGGGATTAAGGAGATTAAGATTTAGCTTCAACTTGGATAAAGAACGACAAAGAATGATTAACACTTGAAATGGTTCCCAGTCATTAGATCTGAACTCCAGTCTCCCTGTATTTCCTTCAGTGAAGAGCTTTTCTGTTGTGTTCACTGCTGTCACATCTGATCCCATAAGACAGCAGGAGTAACCCAAATGGTTCCCTATGTTGGGATGGGCTGGCTCTAAAACACCCAAGGTTTGGGCCATGGAGGATGTAGAAGGCATGGGAGAGAAAAAGAAGTCTGGTGAGGTTTATGGGATGGATGTAGGAAAGGCTGCTCTTGAAAAGGACCAGGAATCAAGGAGAGCAGGGTCAAGGAGGTGGAGGGTAGAGTCTAAGTGTTGGGGTCTTGGTTTCAGGTGAGCAAGAAGGAGAAGAAGGTGGGAGGCCATAGGCTTGGAAGGGACCTGAGTGACTGCTGGGAATTTTACCATTCAGAGGAGATCCTACTCCTGCAGGACTCAATCCTTCCTGCAGAATCCAGGCTTCCTTCCTGAGAAGCTGGCTGCTCACAAATGGTGATGCTCTAGCACTCTAACTGAATGCAGCACGTGAGGTCAGGAAAGGGCATGTGATCCCCATTCCAGGTCTTGCACATTCTCATACATTTAATAGTGTTCTGGAGACTGCAGAGCACTTCAGACCAGCTTAAAACCTTCCTTGTTTTAGCCTGATTATCAGAATAACTTGGTCCCTTTTTGTGCTGCCCCTTCTGTTAGATGAGACACAGAGGTTTGCTCTGACAACAAGACATTACCACAGCTGTAGCTGTCAAGAAAGCTGGTGTTTTTTGCATCTGGATCAGGGAAAGTTAAAGTCTTTAGCACACTTCAAACCACAGAAGTTCATGTGCTTTTTTGGGAGTCTGGGATCAGGCAGACAGATCAGTCCCAGCAAAGGAATCTCTCTCTGTGACTAGTGCAATAATAAATTGAGTGAAGGGGCTTTGAATCGCTTCTTCCCCTGCCCAGCACTGCCTGTGCCTGCTCTGCCCTCTCTGCCCTGCCTGTTTATTGTACTTGGGGTCAGGGAGTTGCCTTATCTCCAAAGGGCAGTACAGCAGGGCCTTGCTGGCATCTGAGGTCTTCAGGTGTCACTGCAATGGCAGTTCTAGGGTCACCCCATGTATGTGTGAGTTGTATTTTCAAACACATGGGGGAAAGGGACTCAGCTTTTCCCTAGAAAAACAATTTGTGCTACTGGCTTTTATGATATGGTGACTTACCTGCAGGATTCAACCTTCACAAAGGTCCCTGGATACACCTCTTTCTCACTCTCAACCCAGCTGGATTCTCATATCCCACTCCTGTCTGCTCTAGCACTCACCGTGGTTCTGTAATTTACAACTCTTTGTCAAAAACAAATAATGTTTATAGACCATCAGAAATAAGTCATGAGCTTTTAAGCCAGTGCAGAGAGGCAGTCTGCATTTGCCACTCAGAGCCAGAGCCAGGTGAAGGCAGTGACAGACAGCATGGGAAGAAATGGGAAAATGGCAGGAAGAAGCCAAAAAAATTAGATCTCTTGAGCAGAAGTAATTTTCCTTGTCCGTTGCTGTCATGCTGTCTAGGCAGTGCAGATGTGGTTTCTCTTAGGGAAGAAATGCGGCTCCTGGAACACTTCCTTCTCTTCACTAGGAAAGTAGAAAAGAGCCTCTGGGACTTTCAGGGGTTTCGTGTGTTTCATTTAGAGGAACAACACAGGATGCAAGCAATGTCACTGCTCTCTGCCATAGGTGTGCACTGAGAGCTCACACTCTCACACAGGTATTAAAAGCCTTAAAGTAAGAGGGTAAGTCTGAGGATGTTGGAAAAAAGAAAGGGAAAAATATTGAGTTAAATCTGTGTACACGTAAATAGGAGTCAGAGAAGTGAGGGAGAGTGACTTCTTGCCCTTATAAGGAGGACATGGAGGTCTCCAGGGTGAAAGCAGAGGAAACGGTCCGTGTCCGAAGGGAGATTTGTATTTGGCTCTCCTGGAGGAATAACCACTGCAAACCTAAAGGAGGGAAGTTATCCATAACCTAGAAAATACAGGGAAATATTTTCCATGCCACTCTGGGAGACCAGGAAGTTATTTTTGGTTTCTGTAGCACAGTGAGTGTCGTTGGGAGCATGTGCAACAACAGAGTTTTCAACGGCTCCCATTGTAATTGCTCCCATTGACCTTATCACTAATAAGTGCAGGATGTGAATTATAACGGCAAAGATGTAATCGGAGAGGCCTGGAGACAGCTCGTCTGCAAGGGACGAGCAGTTGCCATGACAGAGCCTCTCATGCTGCTCCTTCTCAAGTGGAACATCAGGTAAAACAGGGACTCTGCTGCTTCTGTTGATTTCAGTATAATTGAGGGGATAAGTGACTTCACTGTTTCCCTGGATGTGGGAGGCGAGGACATTTTTATGATCATGAAGGACAGAAGAAAGTCATGTTATTGCACTCCTGGTGAATTACTTTGATATTCTGCACAGCACTCAGGCTGGGAGACTGAATGTTATTCTTAGTTATTGCTTATAAAGTCACGGCACATGCAGGGATGCATCAGAGGCAAAGGATCCAGATCCTTCCTGATTTGCAGCAGCTTAAACACCTTTGATGGTGCTATAGCCATTTGCACCAGCTCAGAGTCTGGGCCAAAGTTTCCGTGAGGTGTAGCACTAGGGGTTTAGGAGGGGAAAAACAGGCAGCCTCTCATCCAGCACCTTTCCCTGTGCTGAGCAGCCCAGCCAAGTGAGTGAGGAGTGCCTGACACTGATATCCTGTCTTATAAACAGGCTGAGGGAAAAAGATCTGGAGCTGTGCAATGTGTGCTTGATGTCTGCTAGAGGAGCAGTACGTCCATTCAGTCCCTCATGGCCCAAGGTGTGGTGAGAGTGCTCAGCCAGGCAGAGATGTTCCACAGGGTTTCTGAGGGGCTTGGAGGCACAGGTGTCTTCCAGATGCCTCTGCTTGGTCCTAAGGGCTGTGGTCTTGGAAGCTGTTAGGGAAAGGAGCCTCTGAAAATTTCTGTGAGCATCCTCCTTCCTTGGGTTTTGCCTCTGCTATGAAATCATCTTTGAAACAACAAGAGCTGCCACTCTTATGGCTGTGGAGCCATAGGCCATGCTAAGGGCTGGTGGGAACCTGCAGTCCCTAGAGAGAACTGAGAAAGATGGTCTAAAATTTAGCAGCAGTGATGGATATAGACATTTTTCCAGGGTATAATGGCTTGAAAGGAAAGAAGAGGTAGAAAACATTCCTTGAAATGATACATGTGGGGGTACCTGACTGTCTCTGGGAGGATTTATCAGAAGATAGGAAAGTGGGATTATAATCTGCAAGTGTCCATGTGTCCAGAAGGACAGTGGGAAAAGGGAGAGATTGAAGGGGAATGGGACCAGCAGGCAGCAATATTGTAATTGTCAAATATATCAATGCCAATGATTCTTGTTTTAAAAGCAAGGGACACCTTGTCATTTCAAGAGGACAGATTGTTATTCCTTGACAGTATCTGATTCACATTGCAGCACTTGAATCCAAAACTGAAGACTTTCAGATGGAAATGAAAAATCAGCACAAAGGAAGTTCTAAACAAACAGAAATGAGGGGGTCTTGGGATTTCAGACCTTGTGCACTTGGAATAAAAACAGCCTAGCCTCTCCTTTTGATCTGAGAAATGCTGTTGAACTACCACATGCATAGATCAGGTAAACACGTGCCAGGCATCTCACTGTGTCTTTTGCCAAGACCCCACAATATTTCAGGCACATCAAAAGATCTTGATGTTTATCTGACTGGTTTTGTAAGGAAAGAGACAAAAGAGTGTCTATGCAGACATCTGCTGTAGCTCAGCCTGTGCTCTCCTCTGAGACAGATTTCTGCCACCTCCTCCAGCCATCATTCAGTTTGTATCACTTTTATGGATCACTCAAATTTACTGAGTGGGTGTTATCCCCAAAAGAGGAGAATGAAGGCTGGTATCTCTCAGCAGAACTTGTTCTCCATGTAGGCCACCTTCCACTTTTGGCCTGTGTCTGCATTCCTTTCGCCAGATCCCAAGAATCTTGTCACTTGCTGAAGTTTTGTAGCACATCACTGGTGATTGCTGTGGTGAAGCACAGGGTGTTGTGCTGAACAACATCATGGAAATCTGAGAGGGCACAAGGCACGACTCTGTCCTTGTCTGCATTAAGTAATTTTCTCTGTGTGTTTTCTTACATCTGCACGTTTCAGCAAGATATTGCTGCCAGTTTTAGGGCACTGCCATAGACATGTGGCCATGATACACCCATAGCTTTATTTTGCAAGAATGAAGAGATGTTGACATTGCTATAAACAAACTGCATCACCAGCTTCTGCACGTGGTTGCAATGAACCAAACTCCCAGGATCTCCAAAGCACCACTGACTTTTCCAACTGCCTGTGTCTCACAATGGGAAGGCAGTGGGACTCAGTGGGTGAAACTAAATCTCTGAAGACAGCCCCAGTGACCTCTGAGCCATAGAGCGCTGGGAATGATGAGGGTGAAGGGAGCAATTTGCAAGCATTCTAACTCTTCACCTGTAGTGACCCTGTGTCATATGTCAATGCAATCTCTATGGACAGTAAAGTCTTGTGCTGTGTGTGGAGGGGCTTGCATAGAATCATAGAATAGTTTGGGTCGGAAGGGACCTCTAAAGGTCATGATTTAATGTAGGCTGCGTCTGAGTTTTACAGCTCAGTAGCAGGCTCTTATTTTTATTCCTATAGCCTTAGTAGCCTATAAATACCATACCTATTTATTTTGACCATTTGGGCTTTAAAAGCCTGTCAGAAACACTTCTCGCCAATTTGCTGTGGAAATAGGAAGAAGGAAGGGAAGCTGATGGTAAGTGCTCATATATGCCTGTTGTCTGCATAAATGTTATGTGAAGTATGGGCTAAAACTCAAATGCAAATCCATGGTGCTTGATCCAGTGCCAAGGGAAAGCTTGAGTTCAATTGCTTCAAGGCATGTCTGTGTAGACAGAGGCAATTTGAGGTTAACTGAGATGAAGCCACTGCTAATTTCACTTATTGGTTATAACCTTGGGCAGACTTGAACCTTCTCCCAGAACAAGAATGTCAGCTGAAACACTGTGGCTGCCTGTACTGCAGCAGAAGGGTGAAGTCTCAGAGCAGTTTGTCTCAGCTGGGGGGGATTTTGGAGAAGTTTGTGTCTGGAATACACAAAGGCTTCCTTCAAATGATGCATTTCCTTGGTTTAATGAAGACTAAGCTTTTATGGAGATACAGATCAGCTTGGACATTCCTGAGAATGCAGTTTTCAATTTGTGGGAAATATGATGCAAAAGCAGAGGCATAATTTACACTTAAAAAAAAACAGTACCTCATTACATCTCCCTGTGAGCTTCCCTTCGCATACTTAATAGCCCTCCTGAAGACATCCATCATGTTCTCTGTCTTGGTAGGATCTACATGCAACACAGGCTGGAAACTGGGCAAATGTTGTCCCAGTTTTCAAGAAGAGCAAGAGGAATGACCCAGGTAACTAAATTGGGAGGAGCTGTTGATTCCCTCAAAGGCAGAGAGATTTTGATGAAACAGAGGGCTGGACAAACACCAACCATATGAAGTTCAACAATGGCAAATGATGGGTTCTGCACATGGGATGGGAGAATCCTGGATGTATGGACAGCCTGGGAACAGTGCTGCAGAAAGGGACCTGCGTGTCCTGGTCGACGGAAAGTTGAATGTGAATCGGCAGTGGCCTGGCAGCCAGGAGGGCCAACCCTGTCCTGGGGCCATCAGGTACAGCATCACCAACTGGGCAAGGGAAGGGATTGTCCCGCTCTGCTCTGCACTGGGGCGGCCTCACCTTGAATATTATGTGCACTTTTGGGCACTGCAATTCAAGAAAGATACTAAGCTGTTAGAGAGCATCCAGAGGATGGTGAAGGATCTGGAGGGGAAGTCATGTGGGAGTGGCTGAGGTCATTTGGCTTATTCAGCTTGGAGAAGAGGAGACGGAGGAGAGTCCTCATCACAAACTACAGACTCCTCACAAGGGGAAGCAGAAGGACAGCACCAGTCTCTTTCTTCTGGTGACAGTGACAGGACCCAAGGGAATGACATGAAGCCAAGTCAGGATATTCTATGATTCTGTGATTCTAAGCTTTGCTGGCTTCTGTACTCTCAGCAAGGAAGATTATTTGGGATGCAGCAGGGCCTCTTCATGAAAGTCACTAATGCCTTTTCTTCTACCTTGTCTTTGGCTGGGGCCGCCCTCTCCTGATGAGGTTGACTTGGGTGTTGTCTCCCCAGGGAGGGAAGGAGGAACCGCTCCCACTACATGTCTGTACATAGAAGGATGGACTCAGAGTTTTGAATGAGTCTGACCAGAGCACCCTATCTATTGCTCTCTGAGCTGTTAGCACTCTCCTCTTCCCTTAAAACACCACGGCCTCAGACTTGCCAGCCACCCCATAGTCTCAGAAGGACACCTCTCTACCCAACACCCCTGCCCCATCCATTCTGCTCCTGCTGGCTTATGCCAGCTGCTCTCCCTGAATGGCTGTAGCTGTATTTGCCCTGCTCCCCATGTCTCTCTGCCCTCCCACACTACAGCTTTGTTATCAACTCAGATCTAAAGGGTTAGGCTCAGCTCACCAGATGGATATGAGTGGGAAGAGGATTAGGGGTCCTGTGTGGGTCCTGTGTGAGCAAATGCAGGGGAAAAATAAATACAGTCAACTTTCATGTTGAAATTGTCTCAGCTATAATGTAGATAGCACCCTACAAATACTAGCCAGGTTAGTACTTCCTGCTGGTGTTTCCAGAGCTTCCACTTCCAGAACCAGGCTAAACTAAAGCACAGAGAAATAAGCCTGTGATGTGTGCCAAGGCAGTAGCACAGAGCAGTTAGGTGGGAGCTCATCTCTGCAGAGACATCTTTGCATTTTAAATTGACTACCCAAGGGGTGAATTGAAAGTGCGTGCATTAAACCAGGACAAAGTGAATGAAACTGCTTAGAAATAAAGTTACTTTAGTTCTCACAGTGCCAACATAGAAACTTAATGTGGTCTAAGCAAGGTGTCAGTATACTGAGAAAACCATACTATCTACCAGGGTAGGTTAATGTCTTAGGGTAGAGGGTATAGGGAACCCCAGAGCCCTGCTGGACAACAGTGCCAAGGTGGTAATGATACCATTTCTCCACATGGATATTTAGCCAGATGTAGCCACTCAATGCAATTCCTCCATGGAGTCCACATTTCATCTGCAAGACTGGGGACTCCTCTGCATCTGAAATAACAGCCTATGTTGACCTATGGGACACAATTCTGCAGAAAAGAGGGGAAGGGGCAAGTTTTGGAGTTGCCTGGCTGCTGCGCACAGCTCTTTCTGACTGATGCATCACCATGTTTTTCTGCATTGACTTGTCACTCAGAAACAGATCAAATCCCCAGCCAGGTGAGCTGCCCCCCTCCTTAGGCTGGGTTGTAATAGAGGCTGTTTATGTCAGAGCTGTGCTCTGTTTTGGGCTTGTGTGAATTGCTGTGTCACCATTTCACTGTGGATCTATTTGGAAACAACTCTGCAGCTGCCTCTCCTTCTTCTGTTTTACTTGGAGCGAAGCAGTGGAGATCTGTCCTAGGCCATTTTGAGTGTTCTTCCTTTGTGGCACTTTGCCTGAGAACGAGATGAGTCACAGGCAGGTTACATGCCCTGTCCTTGTGAGCATGAATTAGAGGGAAAGGCTCCTAGATTAGTGGTGATTCTCTCCCTGAGCACCCCACCAAATTATGCATTTCACAGGGCTGGAGGCTGACGTGGCCTCCTGGTCCTTTGGGTCCTGCTTAAAGGGGGATGAGCTCTTCTGTTCTGCTCTGCCAGCTGGGAGCAAAACCTGTTAGGTCTGCCTGACCTGTCAAATTGTTAGGGTTCAAATGGATTAGGAAAGGAACGTCAAAAAATGTTCCCAGCATATGGATGCCTCGTGGCTTTGCAGCAGGCTGTGTGTCACAGAGAGAGATATGCGCAATGAGGGACAGAAGTGGGATAAGAGAAATACTGTCTCCTTTGCTGCATTTTGAACCATGGAATTTTCCATTCCTAAGGAAAACCGAGGAGGAATTAATCACCGAGGGTTACAAGCAGGTCCACAGAGTGCAGGACAGTCTCAGGAAATTCAGACTATGCTTGGATCACGGAAAACGAGATGTGTTTTTTGTTGCAAGCATATGAATCACTTAGTCAACCAAAGCTGAAAGATGCTGTTTGTAAGCAAAGCAAAAGAAGTCTGGATGAAAAAGAAGTATTTATATTAAATATATTGTGGTAAAAGAGGTATTTATATTAAAAGGTAGTACCAGTGGACGATCAAGTGGGAATAAATTGGACATGGACATCTTCATCTTGGGAAGGAGCACAGTGTTTCTAAGCCTCTGAGACATTTTAGGAAACCTTCCCAAAGAAAGGCATCAAGCCTCTTTCAGTGTGCAAGAGGTAAAGTTGAGGAAAGGACTGCACAGGGACTGCCAGAGTGAGGGTGTGGAATTTGTCAATATTCTGAGGAAGGTGTTGGAAGATGATCATTGCTGTTCTCAGTTTGTTACTTGCCATTTTGACTGTGTTTAATTATTCCCATGTTTCAGGGTTTCTGCCAAGAGGAATGCAGAACTTAGCTTCGGGTTCAGTTTGTTCCTGGGATTTTTTTCTCTCCTTTCTCAGTCAGCACTGAACTGACCCAAGTCAAAGTCAGCTTAAGGCAAGGTTGAGCACTCCACTTGTGCTTTTAGAAGAAGAAAGAAATGTTTCAAGTGCCCAGCTCATTCTCACACCCAAAAATTGTCCCAGAGTCAGACCTAACGTCAGAGAGGAACTGGGCTGGGTCCTTCCTTCTCTGTAATGCAGAGGGTGGGTGACATCATTTGACATGGATCCATGACCTTGGCAACTACTTGCTGTCTCTTGCCTTTTTGCCACGGCACACTGTACTTGGAGGCTTTTAAGTCCTTTACATTTCAAGTCTTTTCTTGACTGTGAACTGCTGGGGATGCCCATGAAAGGCTGTAGTTGAGCAAGACCCTGAACAGAGCTTTTTGGGGGCTTTTCCAGACATGCAGCTACTGCCTGGTGCTCCAATGTAAGTGGTTCCCAGGACTGGTGCGTGGTAACTTTATTTCCATCAGAACCTTTTCCTTCCGTAGTGACTTGGTAACCCAAAGGAAATTCCTGATGCAAGCATTGCCTAACCAGGAGCACTTTGTGTTTGAGAATGGAAGGGATAAGTCATAGCATTTTTCCCCCCTCTGATTTACTAGCAACTCAAGAAGATGACAAATGAAACAGTTTCAGACAGGAAACTGTCAGAGTCTAGGTGCAGTGTGTAACTGTGCAGGTTTGTATTGGAGCTGAAAACATTCCCATACATGCTCCAGTGATGTGACTGACCCAGAGCATTTCCCAGTCATGGATCCAGCAGTGCACCCATATCCACAGTTCTCTTGGAGGCCTGGGCTTGGACCAGATGTCCCTGGAGTGGATGCATTCCAGACCATGACAGCAGGTCTAGCCAGGTGTTTCTGGGACACTGAACATGGCTCAGCAAACAACTCGAGACACAGATATTGAGCTCATCATGTGGCTACAGGATGAAAGGGGTCATTTGGACCAAACCGGGGCTTCAGCAAGTACAGAGGAAGGAGTTGTAGTGGGAGAGGTTATCCCAGGGGCATTTACACAAGCATTTGCCAAGGCAACAGGGGAACCCTTCTTGTAAAGTTGCCAGTGCCACCCATACGGGAGATCTGCAGCAGGCTGACACCCCTTCCAGTGCCTGGCTAGAGGAGCTGCTCCTGCACAGCATCACCCAAAGCCAAATCCCAGCTGTGACCGTGCCCAAAGACAACTCCCAGCCCTGACCATGTTGCATGCCTGGCTGGTGCTGGTTTTGCGAGCACTTAGACTGTTCAAGGCTCAGAGCAGCTGAGTGATGGGGCCACAACTCAGCTATGTTATGTGTGGAGATGGGCAAAGAGAGGAGCGTGTCCCCTTTCCTTTGTCACAGGCTGAGGGAAGCAGGGTTGCCCAGAGCATCTTTGGGCTCCCTCCGTTGCTGAGCCTGGGCTTCTTACTACGGCCATGGTCCCAGTGGTTTTTGCCTTGGCCACAGCCATCAGTACTTGGCCTGGGTCCTGCTCCTGACTGCAGGTAGCTGGAGGAGTGTCTGGAGAGCTCCAACACCCTGGGTCTGGTCATCAAGGGGACAGAGTGGGGGTCCTGCCTCTGGGGGGAGGAGGTCTGAGCACTCCACCAAGGGATGGAGTAGGGGTCCTGTCCCTGAGGGGACGTGGTCTGAGCTCCACCATAGGGCAGGGGGCTCCTGCCTCTTAGGGGACACTGAGCACTCTACCGAGGGTCTGCAGGTTCTGGCTTTGAGGGGTCAAGGTCTGAGCCCCACCATAGAGGTCCTGCCTCATGTGTGTCTGAGCCCCATTGAAGAGCAGGGGGATCCTGCCTCTGAGGGAATACGGTCTGAGCCCCCCCAGCCAAGGGCCAGAGTGAGGGTTCTGCCTCAGAGAACGTAGTCTGAGCCCCCACTGCAGAGAAGGGGAGTCCTGCCACTAAGGGGACTGGCGTCTGATCACTGAGGGGACGAGGTCCGAGCCCCACCACTGAGGGACTGGGGTTCCGGTCACTGAGGGGACGCTGAGCTCCGCATCAAGGGACTGGGGGTCCTGTTACTGAGGGGACGAGGTCCGAGTCCCAGGATAGAGGAGATCCCGTCGCCGGGGGACGAGGTCTGAGCCCGCCCTCGAGAGGCCGCTGTCCCGTCCCTGAGGGCCCGCGGCGCTCCCGCCTCGGCCTCTCCCTCAGCGCCATCTCGCGGCGGCCGCGGTGCCCGTCCCGCTCCGCTCCCCTCGGCCCGGCGAGGCCCCGGGTGCAGCCGGGAACCAGCGCCGAGCTCCGGCTGGGGCAGGGGCGGAGGAGAACGAGGAGCGGGGACGGCCCAGCTCGTGTGCAGCACCCTGTCAGAGTGCTGAGGAGCCCCAGGGGGGACATGCCCTGCAGCTGGCCCCCTCATCAGCCTCTGTTGATGAAGGCTGAGCATCAATACCCTCCTACTGCTGTGCCTGAAAGATGCGTTGTCCAACACCAGATTGCTCCAAGCTCTGTTCAGCCTGGCCTGGAACACTTCCACAGATGGGACAGCCACCCCTTCTCTGGGCAGTCTGTGCCAGGGCCTCCCCTCCCTTTGCCTTCAGCTAAATGTAGCCCTGGGGACCATTTCCAGCCATGCCAGAGGTCCTGAAGCAGGGACTGCCCTGGGGGTAGTGGTGACTGAACCGCAGGGATTTGGGGACAGGTGTACAACAAGCTCTGAGGGGGACTAAATATCATAGAATCGTTTAGGTGGAAAATGACATTTAAGATCATTAAGTCCAACTGTTAACCTAGCACTGTCAAGTCCACCACTAAACCATATCCCTAAATGTCACACCTACTGTCTTTTACATGCCTCCAAGGACTGTTGACTCCATCACCTTCCTAGGCAGTCTTTTCAAATGCTTGACCATCCTTTTCATGAAGACATTTTTTCTAATATCCAACCTAAACCTACGCTGGCACAACTTGAGCTCATTTCTTCTTGTTCAGTCTCTTGTTACTGGGGAGAAGATATTGACTCCTACCTGGCTACAAGCTTCTGTCAGAGAGTTGTAGAGAGCGATAAGGTCCCCTCTGAACCTCCTTTTCTCCAGGCTGAGTGACCATCGGCTCCCTCAGCTACTCCTTACAAGACTTGTGCTCCACTCCCTTCCTCAGCTCTGTTGCCCCTCTTTGGACTTGCTCCAGCACCTCAATGTCTTTCATGTCATGAGGGGCCCAAAACTGAGCACAGAATTTGGGGTACAGCCTCCTCAGTGCTTACTGCCAAGGGTCATGAACAAACAATGCTGTCTGTTGCCAGCAGGGAGCTGGAGTTCAGGGACAGGAGACCCCAGCAGGGATTTCTGTGGGGTCCAGCACGCCAAGGTGTGCATGAGGAAACACCCAGGGCTCCTTGAGCTCTTGTAGTGAGAGAAACTGAACCCAAACTGTGTTAGTTAACAAAGTGATTAATATTTTGAGGTTGAAGGAGATACTTAAATATCCTGTAAAGATGCAGCAGGGCAGCAGGAATACAACACGGAAGCCATGAAATATAGGATTTTGGCAGCTGACCTGAAGGGAACACGCATGATCTAAGGGAGTAATTTGATTTTTTCCCATCCTCCCAGCAAAACAAGATTTCAACCATAATTTTCTGGACCACTGGGAGCTCCGTGGGGATTCCAGGCTGCGTTCAGCAGAGGGCAGTGGTTGGTTTGGTCACTGCTTGGCTGGCAGCATCAGACCATGGACTTTGCTATTTGCTGAAATCATTCTTCTGCAGAATATCCAAAAAAGCTGCAGAAAAGGATGGTGCAAGCAGATCCTCTCTGCCTTGCATCCGTGTAATGCAGAGGTAATGGTGGGTCACTGAAGTCTCTTGGGGAAATTCAGCAAACTTCCCTCTTCCCATCTTGTATGAGTTTATATATCTAAAAGAGAGTTTCCAAGGAAAAGGATTATGATTCCTTGACCTTGTTTAAATCTTCAGATTTACTGCTGGTTTTTTTGAGAAGTTTGGCCATTCTTTATCCACAAGCATTTAATTAAAATAAATAAAAAGAAAGGTTAAACCTGGTGTATGTGTTTATAGAATTTCCCTAAACAGTAATTGTAACCAGTACTGTTCATATGAGTGAAGGATACAATGCAGTGTCTTGTCATTGGAGCATCCTGTTCCCGTGGGAAGGGAAGAGATGCGGGAAAAAGGAAAGATTCCTTCAGCACAGGGATACCAGCCACCTGGACCGAGCAATGTTTCCTAAGTGGTCCTGGGAAAGTTACTTAAACACAGCAAAATTGGTGTGGAGCTGCTCTGAGCTGCTTCAGAAAGCCTGGGAAGGGGATGCTGGGGAAACAGCTCCTGTGATGGTCTCCCTGTGGATGCTGGCATGGCAGATGCTGCTGTGGGAGGGAAGTCAAAGCTGGGGATTCCTGGCAAGTTGCTGGGTACAGGGCTGGTGGCAGCTGGCATGACATCAAACTCACGGGTGCAGAGCAGCCTTGGGGTTGCCCAGTTTTAGGATCCCACCTCTGTGCAGGAAAAGCTGGGTTCCAGTTCACTGGATGCTCTGGTTTGAGTAAGGATGGGTGAGAGGAGAGGGGGGGATGACTGGAACACAGGTGTAAGTGCAGAGCAAAGCTTGTGAAGAATTGGACACTGGGAGGACTGGAAGTGAAGTTCAAAAATAAAATCAAGCCCTTGGTCGTGATTTGCCTGCCCACCTGGAGCCCTTTATCCCACTGTGTACCTGCCATAGTCCCCCACAGGTGTATGGGGGTTTTAAAAGTGATACCTGGGTCAAAATCCTGCTCAGGAAAAATTAACTGTACATGTTATTCAAAATCAGTATGTTCTATAGGTTCCAGCTAGGAAGGGCTGTGAAAGCACGGAAAGGTGAAAGGACCTGGAAATGCAACATCTGCTCTGGTGCAGTGCCCAGGACAGGTGTAACACCAATTCTGCCTGGAGCTGAGCATCCTCTGGTCCTGCTGCAGGCAAAAGGGATGAGACTTCACAGCATGAAGCCCAAGTCTAAAACTGATGGGATATTTATGCCTGTGTCCCAGCAGCTTTATCTTTTCTCCAGTTGCTGAGGAAGGCCCTCAGGCAGGCTGTTTCCTGTGATTTTATGCACTGCGAGCTGGACAAAGAGGCTTCCCTGGAGAGCTATTAGAACATATATAATCTGTGAAAGATTTTTGCTGATGGCAGGGAAACAAATTGTACCTTGCCATGTACGGGAAAGAAACTTTGTCCTTGAGGGGAACTGGAAAGACAATGAAGGGCTCTCCTTCTTCACTGAGATTGCATTAAAAAGCTCCCTCCCCCACAAAAGTTATCTTGTGGTTTTCATCTGCTCATGTCACCTGCTGGTGCCCATGCTGCTGTCTGCTCTCCCATCACAAACACTACTGGCAAGGGGGAAACTCCCCAGACCCCATAAGGACACCCTTGGCTGTGGCGTAGATAAACCCCTGACATTTTTCACTGGAATCTGAATGCAGAGACTGTGCCTTAATTTCCTTCTCGCTTTCACCCCACACCTCCTCACTGTACCTGTGTCCTGCCTCTCATCTCCCTGGTCTCTTCAGGGTTTGTGCCTTCATGGTGAGGGTCTGTGAGTCCTCTCCCCAGTCACACTGAATTGTTTCTTTCTCTCACCACAATCACACACAAACACATTGTTGCACAAACTTGTCCCTTTTGGATTTATGGCAAATTTGTTTTCCTGCTTTTTAGGTGCTTGTGTCCTCAGGTGTTCAGCCACATGCTGGAGTCCACAGGCAGGAGATCTTGTAAAGTTCCTAACTGCACCACACCACTGGAATGGCACGTGAGAAAGACTTCCAGGAACAGCCCAGAACAGACACCAGACACTCCTCTGAAATCTTCCCTGGCTGCTACTGGGTGCTGGATTGGGATCTGGGTGATGTCTTATTTGCATCACATAGCAGGAATTTGAGGGTGTATTAAACAACCCACAGGCCCCTGCTGCCTGCCACAGAGGAAGAGACTTCCCCGCCTCTTCCGTGCCGCTGCCTCTGCCAGATCCTTGCCCTGTTTTTCCATCACATAGTTACTACTGCAAACACGCACTCCACATTTACCACCCTTACCTACACACCTATGTCCTGTGCAGGTCTCCTGCCCTCCTCTGTGCATCCCTCCCTTGGGATTCTGCTGCTCCCTCACTCAGCATTGCTGACAAATAACCCTCCAGGATACTCATGGCAGAACCAATTGATTTTTCTTCCCTCCCAGCATCTTGCAGGACAAACAGCTGTGCTGTTGTTCGGGAAAGTTAAGTTACAAATGGCACATCCACATCCCTTGTACTGGCAGCTGCTGCTGTTGGTATAAGACATGGCAGCTGCAGAGACAACGTACAGAGAACACCCTCGCACTCACTTCTCCAATCCTTGTGGGCTTGGGAGGGCTTCACACACGACTCCCAAATGCAGAGTATGTGGGCTTTGCTGGGCAGATCTAGACAGATAGGGAGGTGGCTGAAAGGAAGCCAAAAATGTTAAGGATGCTCACTGGTGCTGGCAGATCTGGATCACTGGGTGGTGGGTATGGAAGCACCATGGTCCTGTGTCCCGGAACATTGACTGTGTCCCTCGGTCCATTTGTTTCACCCTGCTTCTGCCCCAGCATAAAGAAGGGATTTAGCCTACTTTAAATCAACTGATGGACTGACTCCCCTCTGTTCCCCATCCCCATCTTTCTTCTGATGCCTTGATGTGGAAAAGGCAGCTGAAAACATCTGAAGAAGCTCAGAAAATAACCACCAGAAAGCCTGACCCTGGAAACATGCTTCATAGGAAGAGACAGAGTAATTTAATTTTTTTTGGAATGCAGGAATAGAGGGTTGTTTAGAAATACCTTTGCTGGGAAAAAAAAAGGTCTGGCATTTCAGGGTGTGGTTATCTGTTAGACAAAGCGCAAATATCTGTGGCTTTGGAACATGGAACGTAGCACTGCAAAGACAAAGAAGGAGCTGTATCTTCTCTGAACCTCAGAGAAACTAGAGCAGAACTGCAGGCTTTCTGGAAAAGGGGCTCCAGTTTAAATGGGCTAATGCTGGGATGACTGGCAGAGGTTTTCTCACCTCCGTTAGGCAAGCAGTAACCTTAGAAAGAAGTCCTGCTGGCTTTCAGTTCCTTCCAGCCTTGAGAAACAGCAGGGTTGTGCCTGTTTTGATACTCCATGGGTTAATACACCCTGCAGTGACTTACTGAAAGCTCTGTAGGTCAGGTACAGCGCTAGCAGTGGCAGAACTGTTAGGATTGTATGGATAAACTATCCAATCGTTTGCTTTAATTATGACAATACAAATCTGTTTGCTTTATGCAGTGTTTGTCGTAAGATGAATCATGGTTACCAAAATTATCGTGTAGACGATTCTGTGTATAATAGCAGGCCAAGAGGTTAGAAGAGGAAGGGTTTCCGGGTTGGGCTGGAGGCACAAAGTAAAGCTACCAGATAAACAAGCCATAACTTCTGTCAAGAACCTATCAACAGATTCCCACCACATGCTCTGCAAATGGGCAGCTGTGCAGAGAAGTCCGTCTGAACCGGCGTCTTGAGCTTACCGTGTTTTCCAAGTGATGCAGGCAGGGCGGCATTTCCAACTCTAAATACAATCAGTCAAGAGAGGCCTTCCCTGGGAAGACAGGATTTGGGCAGTCTCCAAGCTATCCAAAACATCAAGGGGTTGGTACTGGCCTTCGGTCTAGGCTGCTGTCTAATGAACTTCAGGAATGAATTTATAAGGATCCCTCTCTGGAGAGATGCTGACTGTGGGATCAAAGGACAGATGAGCCAACAGCTGGGCTCTGGCCCAAGGCTTTAATGCCATGCCCTACTCCCATATGGACTTCCCCTGCGCAAGTCCCTTGGGGGAATCTGTTTAACTACTCTGCAGCAATTTCCACTTTTCTTCATCTGTAGAGACAAACAAACTCTTCTAGGCCTGTTTTAGAGTCATCTTTTGGAGGAGATGGAAGTAAAACTGCTCTAAACAAAAACCTTTGCTGCTATTTTGCTCCTGGGTACTTGAACTACATAGAGGGAAATTTGTTTGGTTGCTTTAAGGACATGTCAGGAAAGTCTTATTAAGGTCTACTTGAGGGATCAAAGAGAAGCCAAGAGGTCTCCTGCAAGGCCTTCAAGAATGCTTCTTTTGGGACTGGAGCTCAGACTAGTCCTTGCTCTTTGGCTTTTCCTACTGAGAAGAGCACAGGTGATATGCTCGGAGGAGATATGTTTGGATCAGAGTTCTTGGTACATGGCGTGTGGCTCTTGGGGATGGTCCTGTGCAGGGCCAGGAGCTGGACTCAATGATCCTTGTGGGTCACTTCCAACTCAGGATATTTTATGATTCCATTATTCTACTACCTGCTCATTGTGATGGCAGAAGCTCCTCTCTGTGAGCTTTCCCTGGGATTGCTGTGAGGTGAACATTCTCCTCCATGTAAACTCGGCTTTATTTCATCTGATAGGCTCTTCTTTGTTCCAGATCAGCTGGAAAGAAGAACCTCAGTCCTGAGTTGGGCTGTTAGCTCTGCATACAGCTGTGAAGGAAAAGCAAAATCACTTGTGTTAGAACTCAGACCCATACCTACATACCTAAATTAATCTGATCTCTGACACTACAGCAAAGAATCATGAAGAAGGATAGTTTCATGAACTAAGACCTTGATATCCTGCCAGCACTGGTTGCTTATAAGAACACTTAGAGAAACTCATATCTCTGCCAGGGAAGTTTGGGTGCTTTTTGACGCATTTGAAGAAGAAGGAATCAGAAGGATGGGAAGTGTATGAATCATCATCCCATGAGGTATTTGAAAGATGTGTAGATGTGACACTTAGGGACATAGTGGTGGCCTTGACATTGCTGGGAGAAGGGTTGAACTTGATGATCTTGTAGGTCTTTTCCAGCCAAATGATCCTATGATTCTATGGTTGCAGTGGATATTCTCCCTTGCATCCCTATTAGGTCCCAATAGCCGAACAGGGCCCAGCACAAAGCACTGAAATACTGCAGTGAAGTGATCGATCATTTCTGGTGCTTGGGGACATGCTGCAATCCCAGTCTGCCCTGCCTGGGATGCCCTGCAGAGCATGGGACATGTGCTATGATGTGACATTTCAGGTGGCACCATAAGCATCACCCAGCACTTCCCATGACAATCCTGCTCGTCATGTAGCCAGCATTTACAATGGATGCTGATATGAGTCCATGAGCACCCACACCACACCAGATCCCCTCCTGCATCCCCAGCACTCTCTTCCTAAGGGTGTAGGGATAAAGACACTCTTCTTCTTTCCCAGCACACAGGAGGCCTGCCTGTCTTCTACTGCAAGACCACAAAAAAAAAAAGCTCAGATGAATGTGGGGAGATCACCCTCATCCCTTTCCTGGGCCTCACCATGGGAAGGCGGTAAAGTGCTCTGCTTTTAAGCTTTTTCTTCCTAAAATGGGAGTCTTCCAGCTCTTATCCAAGCACTGGCATCCTCCCCAGAGCTCCTGTTTTGGGACTAATTGTGTCCAGAACAGGAAAAGCAAGCCAGCCCTCACTTGTTTTCCTATGTCATCCTTTGCTGGGTATCATGTCCCTGAGTTCCCTGTCTGTTTTCCCCTGTCCTACCTTCCTCATCCTTGTTCTTACTAGCCCTGCCCTTCATGGAACTCAGCTTGTTGTTTAACCTGTTGAGTCCCTGTCCTTCCCTTCTTCCTTTATTACTTTGTGGCTTAGGTTCCTCTGCAATGTCTTCCTCATCTTTCTCTGTCCCAGAGTAGCTGTGGAGATCAGACCTGTCCTCTCCCAAATCCTTGCCCAGAGCCACTCCTGCCCTTACACCTGGAAGACAGGTACAGAAGAGGCAGAGTGACCTGTGCTCATATGCCTAACGTGGCAATTCCACTTCCCTCAGCCTTTCTGCTCACAGAGCCCACACCTGCTAGCAGTGCTTATTAATGCTGATTAGCCTGACTAATGTGACTCTTGTGCACACATCTTAGAGAGACCAAACCCCAGAGGGACAAGGAAGGAAGAAATTGCCCTTGCATATGGCTGTGCTATTTCCTCTTGGCGGGTGGTTGTGGAGGGAGGGCAGAGCTTGCTCAGAGCCCAGGAGGAAGCTAGGCTGGCAGATAACCCCACACTGGAGTCAGGGGCTCATTTTCTGGTGCAGAATTGGAGATCTTCAGCTTTGCTGGGCCCCGATATATTTGCAGTGTGACTGAGGGCTGGCTATTCTGCAGCTTTGCCTTGCTACAGTTTTCTGGGCTGTAACAGGAAAACCTTGCAAGACAGAAGTGCTTTGAATCATGGGCTGCGCTGGATGCAATGCAGGTGAGACACACAGCAGGAAGAGAAAGAAATTCAACTGTTTCTGGATACTCATCCCCTGGCATGTCAACAGGCTACAAATACCTGTATATTGTGACTCAGGCTCAGGGTTAGCAAAGATTTTGTGTCCCAGGCATGACCAAGATCTCAAGAAATACATGAGAGATTTTACACCATCTTTCTCTGCTGGCCTCTGGGCAGCTGGTAGAAGAGGATATTTCTAATTCGCTTTATAGGATTTTAGATGCACAAGAGAAGCACAGCACATCAAAGAGGAATGAATGCTGTAATTCCCTGAAAGGTCAGGGCTTTTTACAGAGCTCTTTATTGCTGTTAAGCTCTTTAGGGAATGCATTCTGTCTACCATAGACTCGGTGGTGGTAGTATGACATGCAATGCCCATCCATCCCAATTACTATTTCAGCCTCTGGGGAATGATCCAGCTCCTCAAAGACTGCTAAGTACTGGATTTAATTTGAAATCATCAGGAATTTGGCATCTAAATCTTTAAATACTCTGCATGAAAGACTGCCCTGCAAAAGCTGACTTGTGTGTGCTTTACCTTTGCAGTCTCTGCATGTATTTAATGATGCATGGAATCACTCACATTGCCCTTGGAAACTGCTATATTTTGTCATGTGTGGCTGTTCTCATCAGAGAAAGGGCAGGTTGGGGTAGGAGCAGGACAATTCCAATTCCTGTTGGTGTTCACTAAGAGGCAACCAAAGGAGATACCCTGAGCAGAAGGATGGTGCAAATCGAGGGGTGAGAGACCTTGCCCCAGTCTCCAGAAACACAGAGAACTGAGAGATGCTTCAGCAGCAATGGGAACTGGCTAGTGGAAGGTGCCACCCAAAACCGTGCCGTTTGATAATAGCTGAGTTTTTGGTTCTGGTTTTCAGCTTTGTGCCCTGAGCACAAATGGGTGATTTAAGATAGGACAGAAGTTTAGCAAGTACTGCAACCTGAGAAAAAGCAAGATGCGTAAACAATATGTGCTTCAGGTGCCGTTCTGGCTAGCTCAGTGTCCCGGCACCCAGCATTCTCTGCCTGCCCGGGCGGAGGCTGGACGGAGACCGATCTCAGCGCGGGAGGACGGGCGAATCCCCGGTCAGGTTCACCTCGACCCCCGATGGCTATAGCGTGGGAAGGAGGTAGGGAAAAGGTGGAGGGGGTCTCCGTGGGGGAAGGCGTTTACTGAAGCGTGGTAGAAACCACGGAGCAATCCCCCAGCCACGTGATGTGTTGTACCTTGACAACACGGGCGTGGAAAACACACAGTAGCCAGTAGAAACTGAAACAGGGGGTGTTACAAAGGCGGGGAGAAGGAATTACAGCAAATGGGGTAAGGGGTAGGTGGGGAGAACTGAAGCCAATGGTAAGGCGCAGATCACAGCTTTTGGGGTGTTCCCTGTAATTTCAGGGGTTCTGAGTTGTAGGAGCCTCAAACGAGAGGACTTTCTGGTCCGCTTGGTTCTGCTGATCATGGCTCACTACAACAAGTATGGATTAAATAGTGAGCTCAAAAAGTCACAAAAAAGTAGGTTAGTTTGTGAAAAATTTGACCTCTTCCCAATTTTTGGAGACTGTGTCCTTGGTAAGGGACCAGACCCTGTTTTGGAGCTAGGACGAAATGAAGAAGGACCACTGAAAGCTCTGGATAAGGCAATAGGCATTAAAAATAAAGAGAATTATCCAGTCTCAGGAGGCTTTTCTAGGCAGTGAATAATACACTGACAGTAAGGGTAATTCAGACTACCACGAGAGAAGTTTACAGCAGTCAGACAGAGCTTTGACTGAGATGCTGTTTAGGAACTTAAAAAAATCTAAGCAAATAATCCTAGAGATTTTATACTGACCTCAAATGAACAACTGCACTGAGAAAGATGTTAAGACATTTCTGTATATGGCAAAAATACTGTTGATAGCAAGAGAATGGGAGGTGTGAATCTGAGGGTTGTTGGGACAAAGAAGCTAAAATAAGCTGTGCACAGGGCTTGCACATTTTCTCCTCTTTCTCTGAGTAGCCTTGGCAAAAGAGTGCTGTTAGCAGCTCTGTTTATGTGACACACATTTTAATTACAAACAGCTTGGGAGGGATGAAAAGGTCTGAGCATTTGTGGTGGGTTGGTGGGCTTGAGTTTTTGGGAGTTTGCAGGGAAGTGCAGACCTCTGAGGCACAAAATTACTTTCTCCAAAGGAGGGGTTGGTGGAAAATGGTGGCAGAAATGTGAAGTGGCCAGCCTGGCTGACAAGTCAGAGCCTGATCCATGTGTACATCGTTTGACAGATGTTGGCTGTGAGATGCCTGTATCAGTGATTTGCAGATGAATAAGGAAATAGGTGAGGCAGAAGGAAACCACAGTACAATTGGACCCTGGGAAGGGAAATGATGACCAGGACAACAGTCTTGCCTCCCATGGGATAGTGCCACAGTATTGATGGCCCTCATCACCACCTCCTGGAAGGAAAATCCTCTACAGAGGAATAGAGGTCCCAGCAGAAGGGCACTGAGTCAGCTGTATTGCTCGGGAAAGAGGTCACATGCCTGGCCGTGGCAATTACTGGCAGTTACAGATTCCACTGTCTGGAATAGGTACACCCAGTTCCCTGTATTGCAGTGATACTGACGGTTCAAATTTTATTCCCATTGGATTGGTCAGGGAAACGGGTCAGGTGAAACATGTATGTGTCTCAAGAGGCAAACTCTTGCAAACCCCATTGCAAGAGGCAGTTTGAGGCATTGTTTACGTTATGTTCCTGTGGCGTGGAGATGGCCGTACCACAGATCCCAGGGAAGCAGAGTACTCCAGGATGCTCTAGCTTGGACCAATGCTTGGTCTTCTGACTGGTTACACCAGTGAGTGCCAGGAAAAGCTGATCACTAGACTCGATAAATTCATGGTAGCCTTCCTGTTGGAGTGGCCATGGACATGTGAGTGAGATGTGGAGCAACAACAGTTATTGCTGTTCATGCCACAGGTTTTGCACTTTTCCTAGGATATTTTTTTTTTTTTTGCATTTGCGTTGTTTCATTGATATAATGTCGACTAAAACATTCCCCCACCTCTGTGGCTAGAATTTTGCAGCATCCTTAGCCTGTTTAAATCTTTAAGAGCCTTTAAACATGGCTCTTTGAAACATCCTGGTGAGTTTGTACTGGGGTGAATTTCAACCTAGATGCCTGCGATGGATTCTTTTTCTGTGCTTGGAAGTGTCAACGTTTGAGTGACTGAGTGGATGGACTGATAGGGGAATTAGAACAGCAAGCCCTGACGTTACAACATGACAAGAAGAAAACCAAACCAGAATAGTATAGCATCATAGTCTGGTTCTGGTTTTCATCTTGGCTGTTCCTCGGGGAAACAGCAGAACAGCAGAGTTTGCTGGGATGCATGTTCATTTTCACAGATTTTTGTATACTCATCTGCAATTCAGGAGATTTAGTGATCCAAATACAGGTGGAACATTTCCTTAACCTCTCCCCAACACAGACAATGTGTATGAAAATATATTCATCAACATGTATTTTTTGTTATAGCCAAGAGGAGACTTCACTGCTTGACTTCATCTCTTCCCTGAGAAGGTTCAGACTTTTTCAGGAACAAATGAGTAGTCACTAGTGACATGTGCGTTAGAATACTTTCTTTCCCATTCCATTGACATCTAAAATCTTTGTAGTTGATAGCTCTGGAAACATCCCTCTTGTCCTTTATTCTTAAGCACATGCCCAAGGCACAAAAATCTTTCATTACAAACCAGAGCTATCCTGCTTTCTAAGTCATCCTAGAAGTGTTGCATTATGATGACAAACATGAAAAGAAAACCACAGTAAAGAGTTTGTTGCTAGCGAAATGTCTGTATTAAAATACAAAGAAAACTTCCCTACTGGGAACAGTAATTAATAGACTCTCTTTTGTATGGTACTAACAGCATTGTAGGTTCCATTTACAAACAGACCACAATGTTCTTGAGGAATAAATTCCACCACTGTCAGTCTGAACCTCAGCCTATAACACAAAAAGTTCAAAAACAATAGTATTGTGCATCCTAGCAATATTCCAGCATCATGGCACTGGCTTGCTGCAGCGTGTCCCATCAGATGTGTGTTATATCTGGACACTGCTTGGCGATGGCAAGCTCAGAGGGCTTCCTATTGTGTTTGAGAAGGCGATGATTGCATTGGAGCCCTTGGAGTTCTTGTTCATACCCAGGATGTCTGCATTAGTTTGCTCTGGCTCAGTTTTCCTGAAGATGTTTTTCATGGTTGACTGGAAGTTATTGGTGACAAAACAATAGACAATGGGGTCCATACAGCTATTGAGGCTACTCAGAGTCACTGTCACGTGGTAGACGAGGAGGCTGACGTTGTGGGGAATGTCTGGGTTGATGGAGATTGTGACCTGTAGCACGTGGAAAGGAGTGAAGCAGATCATGAAGATGATGAGGACGGTGATAAGGAGCTGCACAGCCCTCATTCTCCTCTCTCGACTCTGGTGCATGAGGCTGGGCTTGGACAGGGCACACATAATCCTGGTGGTGAAGAAGATGATTATGATGAGGGGGAAGAAGTACTCGCAGACCATCAGGACCAGAATCTTGGAGAGGCAGCACTCGGCAAACTTTATTGCCATGATCAGGATGGAGAAAGTCACCACAGTGGCAAAGATCCAAATGAAGATGCAGATCCCCTTGGCACAGGTGGGGTTCCTCCATTTACGCGAGGCTTCCACCTGGACGATTGCCAGGTAGCGGTCAACGCAGATGCACGTCAAGAAGAGGATGCTGCAGTACATGTTGACAAAGTAGCCAAAGATATGAACCAAGGAACAATTCTTGCAATCCCCTGCACTGTAGAACATGATGATCCGGACAGGCAAGGAAAAGCCCACCAGGAGATCAGTTACGATCAAGTTGATGGTGTAAATAACAGAGGTGGTTTTTGTCTTGGTACGGAAGCAGAAGACATACAGCGCCAAGCTGTTCAGCACAACACCCACCAGGAAAATGATGGCATTGACTACCATCAGGCCAATCCACAGGCTATAAAAATCTGTGGCCAGTTGTTCGTCTGAGTGGATGAACTTGGAGAAGAAGTTGATGTTGGGCTTAGGTTGTTCGGTGGAGGTGGAGTTGGTAGAGTCAAGGGCTGGCAGTTGGGTGGAGGAGGTCGGCATGGTCACTGACTTCCAGCAGTCTGGAAGAAAAGAAACAGAGGTATAAAGATAAGTGTGTCAGCATTCCTCAGGGCTCAAAATCTTGTCACCTCAGAACATTTTAACCTACATATTTGCACATCCTTAGTAGTAGATCCCCATCTGCCAATATGGGATTACCAATAATAGCAAGGAAAATACCTGGGTTTATAATTAGTGTCTTCCAGTGGTTCCAGACGTATGTTTTAGGGAAGATACACACTCTGCATTTCAGGTTTCTCTTCCTCTACCTTGTACATAAATGGTTTTAAGACCAGAAGACCTTTGCATAACCATAACCCCAGCATTGGACTCCTAAAATATCACATCCCTTGCCTTGGGCAGGTGATCCCATTAGAGAGTTACATGCGGTGGTGTTCTCAGGAGCTGTAAGATTTCCCTGAAATCAAAGAATGGCTGAATTTTCTAAGAAAGCAGAAGCAGGTTGTGTGGCATCTTCGAGAGATCTGCACTCACAGCAACAGCAGCCGGGAGATTTCAAGCTAAGGGTGTCAGCCACTAGTCCTGCCAGGGTTTGACAGTTTAATTTGCAAATCATTCCTGACTTATACACTATTTTAAACTCATTTGTATATGAAAAAGATAAAAAAAAAGGCCAAATATATACAGAGACTTGGCTGGTTTCAATAAAAATAAATGGTTGAAAAATGTCTGGAATATCTCAAAGTGGCTGGGCAGAGCTTTGAGTTTAAAAAAATCAGCTTGGATCAGCAGAGAATGATGCTGAAAGACTTGATTTATGAGGGTTTGAAATCCCTGCTACCAATGAGCCAAATGCGGAAGGACTGGGAGACAAGGATCTGCAAACACATCTCCAAGCGCTCACAGAACTGCAGTGTGCCTGGGCTGGGTGTCTTAGTGTGGAAGGCTGGAATTGCTGAGGGAGTCTGGATGTCCAGCTTTGCCAAGCACGCTCCATTCTCTGGCAGCTGGCTTTTTTCCTGCACTAATCCTTTTTGCTGCTTATGGGGATCAGGAGGATGGACCAAAGGTGCTTTGTCACCTGTGAGATGCTTCAAGCTGTTGGTGGCTGTGTACAAAGTGGAGGAGGAAGCTACTTAGGACAAAAGTGAAAAGTGGATCCTCAGAAGAATTCCTGCTGAACTCCAAAAGAAAATGTTTTGCAGGGACAGCACTAATGGGTCCAGAGAACATCACAGCAGCTCTGACCCTGCCTGATGAGTGCCAAAGCCTTCTCCTGCCTGGCCACCAACTCCCTCTGCATTTCCTGCATACAGCACTCCTGATGTGTTTCATCAGTCAACATTCAAGATCAAGAGTCCTCATGGGATGCTACAGCCTAGTTGTGATTACTCTGCATGGTTCATTGAAGCCAGGTGAGCATGAAGCAGAACATTTGTTGAGAAAAAGCAGAGATGAGGACTGAGAATTTAGAAGACCAGGTGTGAAAATTCTTGGAGAAGTGACTTTGCCATCATGATGGAGCTTGGGTTTGTTGGCCTGGAGTCTGGGGATTGCAATAGTTTCTTCTTGCTTCTCACTTAGTCTGTGGAAATGGTGAGAAGGAAGAAGCTGGTTTTTAATATCCTTGAGCTCAGAAGGGTATTTCCAATCAAATGGCGATTTGTTTTATTTAGGTAGCTACTCAAGCCCAAGGAGTTGAATTGTCCATTGGAATGGCTGGTGCTCAAACATAAAGCCCTCCTGAGATCCAACCCAGTGCCAGAGTACACTGCAGGACTGAAATCCTGAAGCCTGGGGTCAGACCACCTTTAAGGCCCCAAAGAACTACTGGGCAAAGAGGATGTGCTGGTTTGGCCAAATTTGGAGGAAAATATCCTCTGATGGAAGGCAGGTTACAACCACCCCTCCCCCATCAGGTTTGGGAAAAAAGAAATTTTCCTCGGAGGAAAGAGAAAAATATAAAAAGCTATTTATTTAACAAACACACAGGAAAAGGATAGTAATGCTAAATAATAAAATCTCTCACTGTGGAGAGAAACCTGGGAAGATTTCAGAGTCCTTCTGTAGGTGTGGTCTCTCTCCTCCTCCTTGGAGCTGGGTCAGTGTGGGCCCACCTCTGGAGCTTTAGTGGAAAACTCTCCTGATGTGTTCTGATGTTGAAACAGTCCAGAAGAGAAGAAAGGAAAAACCAAAGTCCCGGAAAAAACAAAGTTCAACTCTCCATCTCCCTCCAGGAGAAACAATGCTAGTTTCTGTCCCCTTTTACCTCTAGGTCATCTCCAGCAGACACCAGATGTTGGAACATCAATCTGTTTTGGGAAAGACCAGATTACCTCACCCTGCACTGAGCTCTGGTGGCAGCCAAAGTAGCACACATGTTCACGGCTTTTTTCCTGGGTCTGACTGAGCCTGCAGACTCCTGAGGGAGAGTCTTGTCTCTTTACATTTTGTGCCAAGCACACTGTCAGAGAAAAACAGGAAAATCTGGCCCCAAGATAGGCTGAAGATAGTGGAGTTGCAAAGTCTGGCACCTGAGAAAGATGCATGGGTAGGATACAGAACCCTGGCCTGTTTTCTACTGATTTCCTAAAATTCTCACCATCTTCTCTGTTTGTTTGTTTCACTCTTTAATTACAAAAACAAACTGAAATGAGCAGATGCCTGGATCTGCTCCCAGCTTTCTCTTTGCAGATGCTATCAAGAGGAGCACTGTGGAAGCCAAGGAATAAAGAAAGACTTTGATGCCCCTGGAGTGCAGTGTGAGTCTGTATATCTGTGTTCAGACACATACTTGAGCAAGGGGAGAAGACAAAATCACCCATCCCATCCCTGAGTATGCACTAGGCTGTATTGAATTGCACATACATTTGTCTTCTCATTGTAATTCCATGGCACTGGCTGTTTGCTCTGATTTTACGTCTTGTTAGTAACTTGCCTCCTCTGGGAGATTTTTCTTCAGTCTGAGATCCCTTATCGCAAACACCTGATATTTATCTTACTTTGCCTTTCTTGCCTCAGTGAAATCAGTGCCTCCAAATACATTCAAATGTTCCTCATCCTTACAATGCCTTTGAGGGATGTAGGACATGTTACGGAGAAATAGAAAATTAAAATAATCAGCATATACAATGTCCTGTCTTACATAGTCACCTTTTCCACTGAGTCCCACATGCAAGGAAATAAATTCCAGATGTTAAAAACTGCTAAAAAAACAACAGGTATCATTGTGTTTGCCAAACTGAATATGCAAAGAAGTGCTGCATTAGAGTTTGTGTCTTTTCCCAGTCCATCGCTGCCCTATCTGAACTCAAAATCCAAACAACTACATGAAAGAAGTCTTGGCAAATTTAATTAATCCTGAAGATTTCCTTCCTGACAGTCTGTGAAAAAGCTGCCTCTTGGGCTGTGGTGGGAAAAATCTTCCTCTAATCAAATTGTTACTGATGGATGTTTGGGTGAATGGCCTCTTCTTTTCTTTGTGGGACTGCCCTCATCTCATGGCTCACAAGCAGAAAGGATGGAGAACTGGACTAGCAAAGCAACAAAATTCCTCTGAGTGCTTTTAATGAGATGGAGCTGGACCAAACCCCCAGTTTACAGCTGCTAAGGATTTTTCCATTGTGGGACTCCAAACCCATGAGAAAGGTACATTGCCCATTTTGCAGCACAGAAAGGCAGCCTGACCTCGTGTCTGAGCAAAGCTAAAAATTTCCAAAGATTTTCAATTCTTTCCCTTTCTGAGTCCAAATATTATGTCAACCAGGTCTCTTTCTCTGCAATCAGAAATACTCATGCAGGTGTTAAAGTGAGTCAGTTCAGCTACCCATCACCATGAAGTAGTGGCATATGGAAGTCAGTGAGGAGCATGGCTAAATTAATGAGAATCTTTGCAGCCTCTGCAAACCTTTATTTTGCTGTGTTTTGCACTATTTATTACTCGTGGCTATGGCATGAGCTCATGCAGAGCTGCAAGAACCACCTTTACTTACAGAGCAAATAGACTTTGCGTTAACCCCTTGCTAAAATATTCAAAGAGCTTGAAGCTCAGCCTTCTTCATACCTAACTGAGCTCTCAGCCCCCCAGATTTCCATGCAATCCCTGTTTCTGGGAGCTGGCAGTTTGCAAAGCCCAGGATGGATAAACATGCATCCTTCTGAGCGCTGTCTGACCGTGCCAGTTGGCCTATGCTGTTACATTATACCTCTCAGACGGGATTTTGTCTGTCTGGCTGGGAGACTCTGGGTAGCATTTCCTTAAAAGTACAGCAGGCATCTGGGTAGAAATGGGATAAAGGGAGGGACAGAGACTGGAGGTTGACCTGCTTTCCCTCATTCTGATAAAGGTCCCTGCTCAGCACTGGGAGAGGGGGACTTGCTCTGAAATACTTTCTCATTGTTGTGTGACACAACCAATTCCATCATTCTTGGGCCAAATAGGAAACAGATGGTCGCTGTGCTGAAAACAGGTCCTGCAGCCTCTTCCCTCACTCACTCACTCACTGCTTGGCATCACCCTTGTTAACTTAGCATGGGCATCTCAGTGCTATGTCTGTCCCAGGAAGAGATCCTTGACCATTGCATATTCCACTTCACCCAACCTTGTGCTTGGTGTCAGCCTTAAGCCTCACCCTGCACTTGCTGAAGTTAACGGGGTTCACTTCCTTAGCCCAGGGGACTTTTGGATCCAGCTCAGCAACTCAAGCAATGGGATACAAAAGAAAAGGCAGGTCAGACAACTGAACTTTGTCCTAACTGCATGCCAAAAGGGTTATTTATTGGTGTGCAGAAAGGATCTCTGTGTGCAGACCCGGAGAGAATACCAGAGCCACACACTGGGATCGGAAAGTTGAAAAGGACATTAACAAGCACAAGTGTAATTTAGTATAAACAGCTTCAGCTTTTCTCATCTCCCTGTCCTGAACTGGAGCATCTGATCCGGCAACCTGGCTCCTCTGTCAACCCCTCTGTCCCCCTCACCCTGTCCTGCCTGCTGGTATTATTCTGCTGCCTGGGGTGGCAGCAGTGTGTGTTTAGCTTTGCAGCCTTCCCGTGTTTAAAGTTCCCCTGGTGATTTATCATCATATTTATAAATGAAGGGTTAAACTCACTCTCTTTCAATTTAAATTGTGTGATTCTCCTTCTGGCAAGCTCTCACTCAACTCTGGCTCAGACTGGCCAAATATGGTGTTTTTGTGCATGTCGACCTTGCCCTATACGTGGTAGAGCTTGTTCTGTGTGTCTCGGGTTCAGCCTAGGGAGGGTGGGTTTGCTGACAGGGGAAACAGAAAGAGAAGGGGAGAGAAAGGGAATTAATCCAGCTGCTGAAAGGAAAAAGCTGGTGCCCATCTGGCCCTTGGGCTGTGAGAAGAGAGCTAATTCTGGGGGAGACAGATTCTATCCCGAAGCAGAAATGAGGCTATTCTCAGGGCAGGTAAGATCCCATTTGTGTGGGCATCAGATCTCTGCTCTCACTTGATTCCTAGGCATTGAGGTGTCCTATAAACCTCCGGGTCTGAGGGTGGCTGGACCAATTCTGTGAAACACCCACCTGCTGGGCAATTGCAGTTGGAAATAACCAAATCCAGTCTAGAGATCCCCTCCAATGCCATGGACATAAAAGGGACTTTGGAGACACAAAACACATAGTTTTATGAGTGTCAGATTAAATGACACCTGCTTTCTTGCAGTCTCGTGTCTCGCAGTGGCTCGCAGGGCTGGGGGAATGCTTGCCCTGCTTGAGATGCTTATTATAACTTTTTCCCATGTGGACACTTGGCTGCCTTAATGAGCACTCACATTCCAGCTCTTCCCTTGGCTCCAACACTTGTTTGACTTTCTCCTTTCTTTGCTGCCTAATTTCCTGAAAATTGAGGTGATCTTTGCCTTCTGCCAAATTCTGGTTGAAATTAGACAGCAGATTGAAAAACATTAGGGAGACGGAGGAAATCGGAGCTGACAAGCCAAACCACACAAACAGGCGCTGAGAGTGATCCTTGTTTCCTCCAATGTGAACCTGCAAGGCATTTTTTAATGCTCTCCACCACACATCCTTTCATATAGGTCTTATTCCCTGCAAATTCACAATTGCTTTGGCATTGAAACACAGCAAACAGGGCTGGATGGTTTCTGTGAAGAAAAGAGAGTATTGCTTCTTCTCATTGTTTTCCTGAAGAGAAATAATTTCAGATTTATGCCAAACCATGGGAGAACCAGCCTGACTGGGGCAAGTCATAGCTAACTGCTGGGCGTTGGCACTATTCAGCCATGGCCTGCTTGGCCACGTGTCATGAAGAGTGTGATGGCCAGTGTCTGGTGGTTTGAATGGTCATGTGCTGAATTACAGCTTTTGACTGGAATCACAGAATCACAGAATATCCTGAACTGGAAGGGACCCAGAATGATCACTGGAGTCTAGCTCCTGGCCCTGCGCAGGACCATCCCCAAGAGTCACACCATGTGCCCAAGAGAGTTGTCCAAATACTTCTTGAACTTTGCCACGCTTGGTGCTGTGACCACTTCCCTGGGGAGCCTGTTCCAGTGTGCAACCACCCCCTGGGTTGCAGAACCTTTTCCTAATATCCAACCTAAACCTCCCTGGACACAACTTCAGGCCATTCCCTCGGGTCCTGTCACTGGTCACCAGAGAGAAGAGATCAGTGCCTGCCCCTCCTCTCACAAAGAAGTCGTAACTGCGATGAGGTCTCCCCTCAGTCTCCTCCAGGCTGGACAGACCAAGTGACCTCACCTGCTCCTCATACAGCTTCCTCTCAAGGACGAGAGAGATTAACCCCCCCGCCCCAACCCCCCCACTGACTTTTGCATCTCTAATGTTGGCCATGAGACTCAGATTTCCCATCTGGCTGGAGGAAAACTTGAATGTCCAGTCTCAGGCATAGGGGTAATCCTCCAAGACCTGTAACCAGTCACAGACTGAGGATGTGTGGAGGCTGATGTGATGCTGATTGTTGGGCTGGTGTAGCTGATGTGCTGTTGAGCTGTTTGCTTCCTGCCTGAGATGCCCAGTTTGCCTCTATGTGTTCCTTCATCTCCAAGGCCCTGCTGTGGATGGGGAATGGATATTGCTCTGTGTTGTGATCTGAGCTCCACCCACCACGTCGCGTTCAACACTGTGTGTACACACGGTTGGTTCCTGTGCTCTACGTGGGCCCAAGGCCAAAATCATGTCCTTTGAGGGTGAGGAACCCACACTCCTGGCTCATTTTGGGACAAGAAATAGCCTGTGGGTGCCCAAGCAATGATTTAGTCCAGCAGGTCACCCTCGGCCATGAGGGATTATTGCCAGTTAGAAAAGGGAGAGAGCACCTCTCCAAAGTGCATTCCTCTTGTCCACAGAGCAAAGTGACCCAGATGGGACCGATGCCACTTGGCTTGGACCAAATGCCAAACTCTCTGCATCCAGGCTTGAACCTGCTGCTTAAAACCAGGTGACAGATCACAGTCCTGGACACCCCAGAGACAATCTATTTAAAACATGGAAAGGTCTGCATGGCTCTCCCTTAGCCCTGTCCTGAGCATGCATGAAAAAAAATGAAATTAAGCTCTCAAAGATACACAGAGGAGGAAATTCACATACTGGCAGGTCTCTTATGAATTTATACCTCCTCTATGGCCATTTGCAGCAGCAATGTCTCAGTCTTTGAAAGAAAGAGCCCAGATGTGCATGTGCAAGAAAAAAGAGAAGTGGGATTGTACATACTTTGCCTCTCCAGATCTACAAATATCCACCCAGCAGTGGTGGGCACCTAGAGATCCCCCAGCACATATCTGATGAGGCTTGCTAGTACTGGTCACCTATAATAAAGATAATAATAAAAGGGGTTTGTGTGTTCTTGCTTGTTTTTACCACACTACGTAGAAAAGTCCATCCTGAAACATTTGGATCTGTATGATGCCTTATCAATACCACTGTATTTTTCATGTCCCTCTTTTCTGTGTTACCAGATCTTGGCTTTGGAGTGACAGAAATGCTAAGTGTCTTGGTGAATGCTCTATCAGTCATGCTGCTAGCATTTAAAAGGCCAATGTCTCATACCCTGTCAGGGCTCGTACCAAGTACCATCTGTCACAAGGGAGCACAGAGTGACATCTCTGCAGTAGGTTTCCTGCTGTGTGTTTCCAGCTCTCTTACTTTCAGAGAAATCAGAGCATGACTTCCTGAGTGTTTTCCTCTCTGTCCCTTTTGGACCATTATATGTGAGGGGAAAACACATATTTTTGGGGGAATTTTTTTCCAAGATGGTTAACTTTTTTTTTAAAAAGCTACATCATAAACAAAACATATGGATTTGGATTCTTACGGGTCCAGTCAGGAAAGATGGATTTGAGCCTGTCTTCTTGGGAGGTTGTAAAAGTACAATAGAAATGCGTTTGATTTTATAGGGATTACAGTAATTCATTGAGCGTTTCCAGGGTGCTGGAGACAAAGTGCTAGAAATGTCAGTTTGGAATAACAGCTATTGTGGCTGTGTGCAAGGAGAACCTTGCAGTGAAAATTACCATATAGGCACATGCAGGAACTTCACAGGCAAGCGCAAAAACAATATCTGGCCTTTGTATTGCTGGTTGCTTTTGAGAAGGAATTTTTTAATTACAAATTTAGCAATCTTTGAGCACTTTCTCGTCTTTCTGCCTTCAGCTGCCTGCTTGCTCTGTCCTTTGGCAAGAAGCTGAGAAGGGCAGTACAAGAAGAACAACAGCAGAGTTCTGCTGTTGGGGAATTCCTGGGCTCGTGCACAGCCAGGGAGTGCAGGACTGGTGAAACAATGCTCGCACCCCAGGGAGCACAGGGAATGGAGGTGACAGCAGTGGAGGTAGGGATGAAGGGGCAATGCAGAGGAGTCAGGTGTACCAGCTCTGCCTCCTACCAAGCTGTGCTGCTCTCTTGGCTGCAGGGAGAAACTGAGGCATGAAGCCATGTGTGGGCTTGGCCCAGGGAACGCATTGAGGTGGGAGACCCAGTTAGGGAGCAGACAGTTTTTGAGGCATCCCAAGATGGTCAACCAGGTCTTAACCCTTTGGGAGACTGGTTTCTGGGATTTCCTTTGCGAGGCAGATATGACACTGCTGTGCAGACCCCACAGTGCTTTCAGGGTTTTGCAAATTTTGTATTCACCAGGTTAATCTGGAAGAACTCAGTGTTGTTGGTGAGTGTGTTGCTATGAAATCAGGGAGCATTTCCGAAGGGGTGTGCTAAGGACCTTGGAAAGGGTCTTCTTTCTCCTTCTACTGACCCAGCAAGTGGGTTCAGAGAGGGAAGACAGCACCTTTGCTAGAGCTGAGCTTGCACCCTGCTGCGTAGCCAAACAGGTAAAACATCCCCACTTGCAGCTGACCCCATTCCAGGCAGTACATCATCTCTTCTCGTGGCTTCCAAAACTTTCCTGAATGCATTTCACCAAAATTTAGTTACGCCTGGGAGTACAAATGTACGAACGACATCACCCCCCCTCTTCACAAGAGCTGGCACAGTACTTTTCAGGAAGGGAAGGCCAGCAACTTTGCACACTTCCCATCACTCCCCATCTCTTTGAAGAACAACTAAATATCATTACATTGCCCCAAATCCCAAAAGCAGAGAAGGTCACAAGGGAGAAGCTCCTCGCAGCCCCTCCCAGCTGCTGGCACAGCCTGGCTTTTCAGGTCAGGCACTTCCCAATGGATTTCCACACCTGCTGCATGGGCAGAGCCAGAGACTTCCCAAGCTGCTCATCCACGTGTTCAGTGCAGGACCCTTTCCACAGCCACCCCTGCCAGGGCTCCCTGCTGCAATAGCCAGGACTTGGACTCCAATATCCAGCAAATCCTTCCTGGCCCCACATTGTCTCCGATCCCATACCCACCTCTTTCTCTCTGACCAATATCCCAAAGCATTCCCTGCAATGATCCCTGCAGTGTATTCCTGCACGACGGACTGACTTACCTCTGGCTTGATCTCCCTTCTATGTTAGAGGAGCTGCCGGTAAGAAAATTTCCTTGTGGACCTGCCTGCTATCTCCCCAGGAAAGAGACATCTGTTCCTACAAGCAGAACAACTGGAGTGACTACAGAATATGAAGAAATGCCTAATCTCTCTCTTGCGTTCTCTCCCTCTCTCCCCCCCTCTCTTCTAAATATAGCCTTGCAACTAATGGGAAAAAATACACACTACCAAAAAAAAATATTTCCACTTGCCTGTAGTGTTCAGAATTTCTCCCCAAACATCTGGCTCCTTGCCCTAAATCTCTCTGAAATTTATGAAGTGCTGTAAACGCTAAAGAGGGCTCCAGCCTTACTCACAGTGCTAATGCCTGAACATCTCTAGTAAACTAAAACTGATGTTGCTGCCCCCAGGTCAATTTTCCTGTGTCTCTGTGGGAACAAAATCTCCTTGCTAGGAACTTGCCTGCTCAAGGCCACGGCAATGCCACCACCATGTGTGACATGAGGAAAATACCCCTCCTTTTGTCTTCCTGATGTGAACTGGGATTAGAGAAAAGCATCCCTGGCAGCTGCAGGAAGGTGCTGAACCAAATGCCACAAAGCCTGTGATGTCCTTTGAACCAAGCCAGCTGTCCAGACCTTGAGAAAACCCCTGGCACAGGGAACCACAGGGTGACCCTGCACACTTTGGTGGTGCTGCCTGCAGTCATTTGGGAGAGGAGATAATGAGATCTATCCAGAGCTGAAATGGTTGGGCGTGGGTGGCAATAGAGTCTGAGGCTCCACCAAGGAGCCCCCCAGCATGTTCCTCCATCCTCATACAGCTCTTCCCTGCTGGTGGTAGAGTCATTGTGGGTGTCAGGTCTCTCAGAGTGGGGATTTAAGTATCTCTACACCCTTGGCTACTTGAGAAGAGACTGACATTGGACAAAGCATAATGAATTATCCCATTATTGAGATGGGTTCAAATCACACGGCCAGAGCACTTTCAAGACACCTCTGCTGATTGATGCTCTAAGGACTCAAAATCATTCAAGTCCCATCTCAAGTCCCACTTCTTGTTCTAAACTAGGTACCAGAGCCCCATCTTTTTTGGGGTTTGCACAGATGTTCTCCCCAGGAGCTTTTCAGTAGCTTTAGAACATCCTTCCGGGAGAAAATGCAGAAGAAAAGTGAGAGCTTACATCAAATTTAGTTCTTTAGAAATGCAGAGAGGATGGGTACTGGATTTTAGTATCAGCCTGGCCTGCATCACACTTTAGATAAAGGCAACACTGATGCCAATGCAATAAACACGCAGGATATGGCCTGTCACAACACGACAGGATCAACTGAGAGGCACTGAATTCCAAGTCAAAAGGCCAAATCCATAAATAGAGGAGAGGTAAACTCCACATATGCGTGTCACACTGGCGCACAAACAGTAGCTATGGTTATTAGAGAAGGTTGACCTCATTTTCTGGAATTGCTTTTTCACCCTTGGATCTTTCCCAGGAAGACTGAGCTGATTCTTTTTGTCTGGTTATTTTATTGATTTTCTATTTTGAGTTTCCTCACATCAAGGGGCAGATTGTTCCCCCAGTTTCAGGAACATCCTCCTTGGCTTTATGAGCCCCCTGATCTGGGCATCCAGCCTTCCACAGCTGATCTCTAGCTCAGGAATATGCCTGAACTTTATTTGTTTCTCAATTCCTTATGCTTGGGAAGCAAGTGTGATTGGAAAGTCTCCATGAGCCCGGTCTGGGTGATCATCTTGCCTTCAGTTCCCTCCATTCTGGAAGTTCAACAGGGGTAAGAACAAAGAGAAGAAACCCACCCATGGTCTAATGTTGGGCAGGGTGGGTGAACTTGGACCCTATCAAGGCGCCGGGACAGGTTTCCCAGAGAAGCTGTGGCTGCCCCATCCCTGAAGTGTTCAAGGCCAGGCTGGATGGGACTTGGAGCAACCTGGTCTAGTGGAAAGTGTCTCTGCCATGGCAGGGGATTGGAACTGGATGGTCTTTAATGTCTCTTTCAACCCAGACCATTCTAGAATTCTATGATTCTATCATTCTCAATGCCTATTGTGGCAAATGCTTAAGCTTCCCCCAGCCTGTCAACAAAATTTTTATATTTAGGCAATGTCTCTCTGGAGTTACAAATGTGAGACTGTAAGAAAGAGAAGACTCTTCTCCAGGATGAGCTGTTGGTAGCTGCACTCTGTCCACCTTCTCTGGGACTGCCTAGTCCTTCCTATGTGAGGACTGGTTTGGTTTTATGCTTCCACATGACACATGAGAGCTGCGTTCCCATCCCTGTGCACGGGATAATCAGTGCCCTGCACTCCCCCACTGTCCCAGCCTCTCCCTCCTTGCTGGATTTAGAGCTAGGCTCTGAGTGGCAACAGCTGCAAAGTTTCAAGTTGTGCCTGAGATAGTGCAGAACATGCCATATTGGGAAGCAGATGCTGCTGTTAAGGTGGAGAAGGCACATCCGGGCTCAGGGCCACACTTTGTCCCAGACCCGGTTCCCACACTCGACTTCAGGAGGAGTTGCAACCGTAGCTGATAAATGAAGAGCTTCTATCATCTCTTGATTTTCAGTCATTTATCACCCTCCCAGAGGCAGTGAGAAAGGCAGAAAAAAATAGTAAAGCTTTAGTAAGTGGAAAATTTTCAAGCTTGTTCAATGAATATACAACAGTGTTAAATACTGGAGTGAGATTGTAGGTGGAAGAAGGTATTGTCAAAAGAAGGTATTGTTGGTCAAAATCAGCACACAGGAGGACTAATAGTTACATCAGGGAAGGATGCTACTAGCCCATGGTAATTCCTAGCAATCCCTTAACCCTGCCATGTGAAACAGGGCTCTGGTTAAAAGTCTTCTGTGGCACAGTGCAGCAAAGCAGGAGGCCAAACAGCTCTTGAGGGAGGTGCAGAGAAAGCTGATACCACACATCCTTCTGGGGAGATGTGTCCTGTTTTTGTCAGGAGAAGGGTGTACTCTTCCAGTCCTAGTCAAAAAGGGGAATTGAGCATCCTTTGATCCCCTGCTGCAGGAGAGGAGATTGAGATTGGGCACTGCATAATGAACTTTAACAGAGCTGAGACAGGCTCAAGGCACATGGGCAGATCAGCTTTCAAGGTATGTCTGTTGACCAACTCTGCAAGGACCAAAATCTGGTATCTGAACATGCCTGTGTTTTTTTAGGAAGCTGAATTTAGGCTCTGTTATACTGAACAGATGCTCACAAACGAATTATTTTCTTCAGCAGCAAAGGAGAATTCCTACCCAAGAAGGTCTTGGACATAGATGTGACAGAGTTCAGAAAACTGAGGAGCCTTTACCCATGGTCATGACTGTGTTGAGGTCACCAAAGAGTGGGATCCTCACTGCATGGAGGAGGCTGAAGGGTGGGATCTTCACTGCACTGTCTGGAAAATCTCTTTTTAGCTGCAGGCTTGATGGAGAGGCAACAATATGGTCTCTGCCAGGTGAGTAACCCTCTGTCAAGGAAGATAATGGCATTGAGGAGAGTCTACAACGTCCATTTTACCCTCCTCAGCTCTTCTTCCTTCTGGTAAATCTACCCTAGAAGATCCTCAGGCCTTAAAAAGTGCTGGAAAACATTCATGTATGTCTCTATGATATGCACTGCCCATGAGCCCTAAAATCTTGACTGTCCACAATCTCCAAGGCTATTGTGGGATGCTGTAAATCAGAACTGACCCAAAGAACTGGGTAGAACTGTCTCACAGGTGGACCAAGGGTGGAGAAATTGCTGCACTGCACCACCCTCCAGGAGTCACCTTTGATTTGGTGGGAAATACGTGGGCACTGAGGCTCTGCCCAAATGTGTAGGTACTTTCCACCTAGGTGAGGTGTTCTTCAACCCCACCACACTTCCTTATCATAAAGAAGTGATGTGTATGTTCCCTTGGAGAGCAGTGTGGGAACACACTCCTCTTTGGTGGCTCCTGAGCTGGTGCTTTGTGGAAGGGATAGCATGGCAAATGGGTGGATCCTGAAAGCAGATCCAGGGTTTTTCTGGTACTTTCGGTAGAATCCATGGGAGGTCCAGTTGAAGATTGGGGCTGGCATCTGTATCCAGCCTGGCTTGTGGCACTTACTCATGTGGAGCCAAAGAGAGCAACATGTGGCTTCACCTGCTGGGCTATTGAGGGGTCATTCTTTGCTGTTCTCTTGGTGATCCAGGTGTGCCATGCTGGGACATCTGGGAGATCCTGGGATCTGAACCCTGAGACATTCATGCTGGTTATGCCTAAGGTGATAGCTGGAATGACTGGAGGAAAAGATTAGAGCTCTCTCTACTGATTCTTAGACAGAAGAATCAGTAGAGTAGACAGCATGCTTCCTGCATGCTGATTTTGACTGAGACAATACCTTCTTCCACCTACAATCTCACCCCAGTATTTAACACTGATGTATATTCAATGAACAAGCTTGAAGATTTTCCACTTACTAAAGCTTTACTATTTTTTTCTGCCTTTCTCACTGCCTCTGGGAGGGTGATAAATGACTGAAAATTTGACTGAAATGACAGGTAAGAGATAACCTTTGTACCTTTCCTGTAATGATGGCATAGAAACACCAAATAGACAAAGAAACGTGAACTACTTGTCCCTGGAGAAGGAAGGTTTGGACCGCTCCCCTAGTGATGTTCAATATCCCTAGGGCTTTATTTACCTGACTGTCAGCATGGATAACAGAGCCACAAAAGATGGTCCAGCTGGCTCTGTGATGGCATCTCAGCAGGGTCTAGAGGCAGCTGTACCTACCTGACATCATCAGCTCTGCAGGGCACAGTCTGTGTCCTCTGCCAACTGCTCAGGATCACAGGCACTTCCCGGCACTTGCTGTCCTATCACTTGTTCTCCTCAGAGGACTGCAAGGGCTGGAGGCTACCATAATTTTTTATCCCTACCTCTGAACAGGCTCCCGATTTGTGAGTTTGTGCAAGAAGGGAGACCAGAGAGTCACCATATGGGGCCTCTGCTGATAGGATCCAGCCGTGATTCATCTGCTTGATGAGGGACAGGGAAAGACAAGTGATGCCCTAAAATGATGGCTGTGGCTCCTGTTGGGTGAGTCAGGCACGGGGGAGGAAGTGTGTAGGAGCCAGTTTCCTGCCTGCCAGCTGCATATTTGGGAATTGACTTTGCTAACCATTGCCTCCCCCTCCATTTTTCTCCCCAGGCCGTGGCATTTTTGCTGATGGACCTGTTGAGCTGAAAGAAAAATGAAGATGTCTGCAGGACACAAAGAGTGAGCTGCCCCTCTGGGCAACCCTGAGGTCTTTCCTGAGGGACTGGTTTGGAAAACATTGTCTTGCTTATCTCCAGTTCTTGCACGACAAGGGATATGAAGTCCCTAACCTGCTATAAATGTACCCTGTGGGGCTGAACCTTCTCTCTCTCCTGAATCCCTCTCTCCATCCCACTCTGCCCAGTTTACCACAGGTCTCACAACTGTGAGGGTTCTGACAAGGTTCCTCAGTGAAGGCACCAGCAAAGTGAGCCACCAGGACTCTTTGGCCATCCAACAAAGCATGTCATGTTGCAGCTGCCCCTACTGATCCAAACGTCACTGGCATCCTTTGCAGGGTCCTGCTCCAATCTTTCTGGCCCCCCAACCGAGGTCTGGCCAGCAGCCACCTCTTGGTTTTTTNTTTTTTTTTTTGTTTTTTTTTTTTTTTTTTTTTTTTTTTTTTTTTTTTTTTTCTATTTTTTTCAAAGATTCAGAAGCTAATTGCCAAGAACTCAATGTCCAGGGTCACAACCTCACTGCAGAACTCTCCCATTCACAGCAAAGTATTTCCTGTTGGTTTTGTTTGTCAGTGGGCACACAGGGACACTGGTGCTTGAAGGGGAAAGCTACACAAGCTTTGGGCTTTGGCATTGCTTGGGCACCATGCCCTAGGAGGTCAGGGCTGAGTGGAGTGGCTCTTGCCCAAGTCTGGTTTGAAGGTTGCAAAGCAGGAATTGGCAGGATGGTTTGTCCTGGATGGTTGGTCCTGGGTGGTTGAAGAGCCCCCAGGGAGCTCTCAGCACTCTGCTCCCGTGTTTGTGGCAGTGGGAAGCACAGTGTGGTAGGACTGAGCCAGAAAACCTTGAGCTCAAGATGTGCTGTGCCCTGGGAGGATGAAGAGGACCGAGGAACCTTTGAAAACCCATGGCAAGGAGGTGGGGGGACCTTAGGGAACCAGTCTGGTATCTCCACCTGCTCTGATTTAGCAGTGACCACAAACTTGGAAAGGGGCAGTGGGATGCTCCTAGGGCCATCTGTTCAACTTTTGGGGCTTTTTGCTGTATGAGTAACCTAGCCCAGGAGGAAGGACACCTGCAACTCAGAAAATCTGGTATTTGGACCCACAAACCTAAAAAACGCTTTAGGGAAAGACACCCTCTCCCTGCTCTCTCTCTGCAAACATGTTAATCCTCCTCTCCCATTCCCTTTGTTTGCCTGGTTAGGAGAGATTTAGAAGGGCTCAGGGCAGGGCTGTCTTTTGTTAGATGTGCACAGACCTCAGCAATGCTCTGATCTGGAACAGGGCAGCATAAATCTGATGGATTATCGTAGGAAATGTCACAGTGATGAAAAGCCCTATAGGAACAGGGAGAAAAGAAAGGGCCCCATTTGGGAAGAAAAAAACCCCAACAACCACCCTGCTGCCTGCTTACAAGTGATTCCTAAAATTGCTGCCTCTGGAAGAAGCTGGTACATTTGCTGGTGGTTTTTTTTCCTTTTATTTTGGAGGGGGTGTGTTTCTTTGTGTTCTCAGCTGCTTAGAACTACAGATCCTGTCCTTGCAGCAAGTTCCGTGTGAGGGGCCTCACTGGGGACAAAAACCCCATTTTTGGGGGAGGTGCCTCAGTTTCCTTATGGCTGAAACCACTCCTCTAAGCACAATGTGCAGAAGTGCTCCGGGAAATTTTCAGGAAGGGAAGGAGGGAATCACTTGTGTGATTTACTGGAAACTGCAATGCCAAAATAATAAATTTCCTCCTGAAAACAAATGGAACAGGGTGCTGGGCAGCAGGATCGAGCTGTCACTGTTTGTGGTGGTGCTGTGTTTTGCTATGGGGTCATGGACCCTTTTGTCTCCCACCTGGTGCAGAGAAAATCTGCTGAGACCTGAGTCAGGTGGAAACATGATGGTTCAGAAATCCAAGGGGATATTTTCTCTGTCTGGGATGTGATTATAGACAGCACCAGATTGTCACTGCTGGTGAGCTCTTGAACTCACTGAGGTGTGGGCAATGGATGGCATGATGGAGGGAAGACCAAGGCCCTACTCCAGTTTGTGTTTGGCCTCAAAGCAAATTTTATATCAGGAGCAAAAGCTCAACCTGGCACTGCTGAATCATTTCTTTCCATAACTTCATCTTGGTACTGATAGCTTCAGTCTTTGTTATGTTGGGAGTGCTGCAAGGTGCTTTTTGATGTGCCTTTCATGTCACCTGGAGGGATTATTTTCTACAAAAGCACTATTACATGAAATAAATAGTGTTAAATTGACTAATGAAAGGGGGATGTGTTTCTGCCTTGGAAAAGGTTCCAACCAAAACAGTAGGAATTACCTGAGGGCAAGCAAATCATGACCCATCAGGGCCGACCAGCAGAATTGGGCTTGTTTAATCTACAGAAGAAACAACAGAAAGCAAACCTGATAACAGATGTGGAGATGTCTGTGGCAGCTTCCCTGGGAATGGTGCAAGGCGGGTTCATCTCACAGGGTTTAGTTCATTGACACCAGTCTGGACCAGATGAACAGCCCAGTTTGGGGTGGTCTCAGTGTAAGGGCTTCCTTTGGGTAAGAGGAATCCTGTTCCTTGTGTCTCCTAGGGCAGGGACGTGCGATCAGCATCCCTGTCCTCTGTAATTCAGAGTTAGAGCCACAGCAGCAGCCAGAGGTTCCTCCCACAGTGTTGGAGCCACAGGTTAATCCCATGGCTGTAACACAACCCAAGATGCACCTTCTTTTGGGCAAATTCTGCTGGCTTCTTTAAAGCAAAAATCCAGCCTGCTGTGGTTGCTAAACTGGGCTCTGCTTCTTTGGGTGTCTTTCCATTTTCCAAGAAAAATAAACTGCAGGCTCTGTATTTTTAGATATGCCATCTGATCATAGCTAGTCATATATCAGTCCCAATACTGTGAGTCAAGATGCTGAGCTCCACTGCTGAACTCCCTTGGGCAAGAACCAGCAGCTTGAGCCATCCTGGGTGTATTAATAAATCAGTGTGTTTAAAATAATCTTACACAAAGAATAATACAGTTGGGAATTATTAATGCCAGCGTCTTAGCAGCTCTGATTCTCTGGGTGAACTTGATACTGTTGTGAGTGGGAGATGAACAGCCCTGATATGAGACAGATCTAATCTAGGCACGGGACAGAGGCAGCACGACTCCTCTTCCTTTCTCTCTCCTGCCAGTGACTCTGATTCCTGACGTCTGCCTGTTGCTGTTTCAGTCCTGGGTATCCTCTGAGGCGGCTGCTGGTCGGAGTGAGCTTTATGGTGGCCCCTTCAAAAAGCATCTGATCAACCTGCCTTGCACAATAGTGCACAAATGTGGAGTCATTGGTGTATTTTAAACCTCTTTCTGGTTTGCTTCAGCCTCCACAAGTCTGTGTCTCTAACACCACCGCAGCCTGCAGACAATTTTCTGTGTGTTTGATCAAAGCAGCAGGAAGCCTTGGAGCTGGTGTGTGAAAAATGCGCTGCCTGGTTCCTGAAAGTTTATTTGTTGTGCTACTTTATCACTCTAATGACAATCAATTTATCCACATAATTGGTAGCTGGAGACAGCATAACACAGCTTGGCAGCCTGGATTTTTCTCAGAGATGTATTGCTTGGCATATTCAACCCAGGCAAAAGGAGCCAGCCTGACTGCCAGGGAACTGCAGCTCTGTGAGTGCCAAGCAGGTGAAACCCAGCATGACAACTCAGCTTTCTCTCTCCATCCTGTCAGAAAAAGACTTTGGGGATAAAGGTGAAGTTGCACCTGTCTGAATATCTTGCTTAAGGTCCCTTCCAACCTGAGCTGTTCTATAATTCTATACTTTTTGAACAAGGGGATACTGATAGGACAAGGGGGAATGGTTTTAAACTAGGAGAGATTTAGATTAGATATGAGGAAGAAATTCTTTACTGTGAAGGTGAGGAGAGTCTGGATCAGACTGCCCAGAGAAGCTGTGCCTGCCCCATCCCTGGAAGTGTTCAAGGCCAGGTTGGACAGGGCTTGGAGCAACCTGGTCTAGTGGAAGTTGTCCCTGCCCATGGCAGGGGGGTTGGAACTAAGTGATCTTTAATGTCCTTTCCAACCCAGACTATTCTGTAATTCTATGATTTTAATAAGCCTCATAAAATTGGCCTCTCTGTTGAGATGGGTAATGACCAGTTAGACTGTGATGGGTGCAGGAAAAGGTGTGCTCTGCCTCTTCATTTTGCACTGCTCGTGGATCAGCTGCTGGAGCGTGGCCAGGCCAGCAAGAGGGTGATCATACATCCCTGTAAGAGGAGAGGCTGGTTGCACAACAGTGGCTCTGTGTGGTGGAGGTGTGTGACCTCCAGCAATCTCCTGTCCTCTGCACTTGACTGCTAGAAACCTTCATGTCATGCAAGAAACTGGTTGTCCTACTGAGGCTGTCTCAGTGCCCTGTCCTGCTGTGCCCAGGTACCCACTTTACTGCATCCTTCTGAGTTCACCACTCTGAGAGGACCCTGGTGGGTTACAAATTCCTGCACTGGTCTCTGTGTGGGTCAGTGTGTTTAGAGCTCAGTGCCATTTCACCTTGCTAATGCCTACCTGCAGCAAACAACGTATTCTGATGTGATCTTTAATGGCTGTTTGTAGATCTGAATGAAACAAATTTTTGGCAAACCTCCACAGGCATCCCCACCCTCATCCATGAGGCCAAAAACTACTTGTGATAGCCTCACTATGGGGCAGCTCCCCAAAGTGGCCCAAATCTATCTGTCCAGGTGTCCCATAGACAGGGTGACAAATTCAGTGCATTCAAGGATGGGAAGCTCTCTGCTGGTGCACCACACTGGAAGCCATACCCTACATTTTTAGCCTTAGGGGCATTTCCCAGAGCCCCATCTTTTTGGCAAGTATTTGTAGAGAAGGTGGCTGGAGCCATGAAGAGGAAGGGACATTTGACAATAAATCTTTTTTGCACCAATGTGGAAGAAGCCATCTGTTCTGTTATGTGATAATGGCTGTAGTGGTGCTTTTCAGGCTGTGATAGATGAGATGTACATCTTTTATGGATTATGTGTAAGAGGTAATAAAGAATTCCGTCCTTCTGTGTCTATACACTAATGGTGTATCGATCCCAGTAAATATCATGCTGAGACTGAACAGCAGCATCCCTGGTTAGTGTCATCCTGATGGGTGACATCATTTCTTTGGTTGTCACAGCCAGCTCAGCCTAATCCCATCTGACCCCCACAGCTTTACTGATCCTTTGCTCTGGCTCTGGGTTTCACTTTTCTATTCCCCTGATTCATCCTTCACCTCAGCACAACTGCTTGTGTCTCTGGACTTTGTCATGCTCGGCTGGACTCTGCTGTGCCTCTCTGGGATTTACCGGATGGGAAATGTTTCCCTGCTAAGCCATCAGTAGGATTTGTTCAGCTATTTGTGATCTGCAAAAAATGTACAGCTAAAACCTACAAATTAAAATGCAAGCTACAAATGAAAAATGGATGAGAGGTAAAAGAGAGAGCAGGAAGAGCCCTTTCAGCATTTGCAGATGAGCTGGCTAAAAAGCAGCAGACATTCCTCAGAAGGGGCTGTAGATTTTACCATAGATGTCATGGGATGTTCACTAACACGTATGTTTAGGTAATAAGTAGTCTCATCTCCTCCTAAACTTGGTGACTGGACATCTATAGAAACCTGCTATAATAACCCAGGGTGGAAAGGAAAATCATAGAATTGTAGAATCACAGCATGGTTTGGGTTGCAAGAAATCTTAAAGATCATCTAGTTGCAACCCCCCTGCCATGGCAGGGACATCTTTCACTAGACCAGGTTGTTCAAAGCTCCGTCCAACCTGGACCTGAAGACCAAAAAGTGCACTTTGAGTGTTTGTTAGTGTTACTCCTGTGGGGAATTTCTGTCTCCCATTTTAAAAAGGGCCCGGGGATTTGGATGTCTCTGATTTTAGGCATCAAGACTCACATCTTAATGGGTGAGGTTTCTCTGAATGTGCTGAGCACCTGCCTGCTAAACATCCCTCTTTACTTGTCTCCAGCCCGTTAAAATGTGGACAGCCAAAATCCTGTAGCCCTTCTGGCAAGTTGGAGTGCAGGGTTTGGTCTTGCCCCTCTGAAAGGGGATGTAGGGCCAGGACAGCTTGCATCCCTGTGAGAACCACGTCATCCCAAGGGCATGGTGCACTTAAGGGGGAGCAGAGCTGTGGTGGTGTTGTACGTGTGCCTGGTGGGATTTATTGCTTTGTTCAGGAGCCTCCTCCGTTCTGCTTCCTCTGCCTAGGGAAGAACGTGCTGTGAGAGATGTTTCATGTGCAGTTCCTTCCTTGGCCTTTGCCTCCTGCTTCAAAACGGGAGAAGAAAGACTTTTAGGGTGCTTTTGGCACCTTTAGGCTCTGTGGGGAGGGAATAAATGGCTCTGTGTTTTTATCACAATGCATTGGGGAAATGGGGAAGAAGGCTTGAGCAGAGTGAGGGAAAATGCTCTGAAATAGGTTAATAAAGTAGCTGCTCAATTGCATTGCTAAGTTGCCATGTGTCCTTGTAAGAAAGGATGGGGGGAAGATGGGGATTTCCTTTCTAACTGTGGATTGGCAGATATCTGTGCACAAAGGAGATGGAAACTTTCTTAGTAAAGAGGTTTCCGCCAAAGGGAGGTTTCTGCCCTCACTTGTGCTGGCAGATGCTACAACAGGAGGGTGGTGGGTATTTCTGCCTCCTTTTTCCATGGCTGCCCAGCTTTCCCCTGCTCAGGGAGAGATTTACAGGGCAAGCTGAGGTGCAGCATTGCATCTAATTGTGGGTGACAGAGGCATTTGCCCTGGTGGTTTTCGATTGGGACTGTCACGCGCAAGTAATAGGGATTAAACTTGTATGCCCACTGTGTTATTTCTGAATGGGGGAGTTTTTGCTTTGCAGAAGGAGCTGTCATTTCAGGAAAAGGACTGCATTTTTGCTGAAGAAGAGCAATTGGCCCTGGCATGTGAGAAATGTTAGAAAAAAACGTGCCTCCTGTCACCAAAACACGGCTGAAATGAGTCCAAAGAGCCATGTTTCCAATTCATCACACTGCCACTGAGTGCGGGATGTGTAAACACAGGGAGATGCTCCCTCTATGCTGTACTATGACCGGACATGTCCCAGTTGGCAGAGACCTGCTGATGGACCGAGTGAAGCCATTCATCCCTTTCAGCCATCCCAACTCTGGCCCAGCCACTTCCCCCACCCACACAGCAACCAGAATAAGGACATTTCCATATCGTTTCCCTGGGGAAAGTTTTCTGCTTCCTAACCTTAAACTATAAAGTTCATTTTGAGCCCTCTCAGATCACTTTTTCATGGCCTGAGTGTAGAAGTCCTGTGTCTAGCTCTGCACCTCTGTACAGGGACACTTGTGGGATGCACAGGTGTGTGTGTGGATGGATTTGACAGAGGTAATCCATATGTGGAGGTTTACCAGAAATACTCAAGTTTTCATGCAGAATCCCTTCGATGGCTCTTTACCATCCAAATAGATCAGTTCAGTTTATAGAAAACCCAACATTTCCCTCGATGAGATGCTCTTTTCCTTTGCACCAGCGCTAGACTCCCCAGCCCTCTTCTATCCCTCCAGCATCTGGTGTCCAACACTCTCCTTCCTCTCCAGTGCTGTTCCCACTCACGTGGAGCCAAACCTCATCCAAACCCACGTGCTCCACTCCTGACCCGGCTTGCAAGGACTCCCATCCCTATCCGGATGCCTCCAAACTCTCAACCCAGCCGGGATCAGCGCACGCTGCCTTCCCAAGCTGCAGCCGGTGGATCTCCCTCCCTCTCCCCCCTCGCTCCCAGCCCGACACACACGGCAGCCAGTACTCACACAGCCGGAATGAGAAAGCTCAGCTGCTGAGCCCTGAGCCCGCTCCAGATTCCTCGAGCGAGTGGCCGTGGGCTCGCTCCCTGGCGCTCAGCGAGGCGCGGGGATGATACAGGAACCAGACCTCTTTGGTTTACTTTTATGTTGACGTCAGTGTCTTTTCGAGCCTCCACGGCTCGTTTTGGTAAAAAGGATGTCTTCAGGGAAGAGGGGAGGGGTCGGGAAGGGAGAGGAGTGAGGATGAGCTGGAGATGAACTTTTGTGATGTGAGCAGGCAGTGGTGGGAAGTTTTAGGGGCTCATGCTGAAAGAAGAGGTGCTTATGGAGACCAGGTAATCCTGGATGTATCTTGTCCTCTGAACATGAGTACACTGAAGACCTGACCCTCACAGAGAAGTTATAGAAAACTTAGAGTGGCTTAGGTTGGAAGGAACCTTAAAGACCATCTAGTTTTAATCCCCTATGAGAGGTAAGTGGGCAGGGACACCTTCCACTAGACCAGGTTGCTCAGAGTCCTATCCAACCTGGCCTTGAATACTTCCAGGGACTGGGCATCCACAGCTTCTCTGGGCAAGCTGGTCCAGTACCTCACTACCTTCTACATAAAGAATTTCCCTCCCCCAGCCCTGTGCACACACTGTGCAGCCAAAGTGTGCGTGGACATTTTTGGGGGGCGTGGAAAGGATTGATACTTGTGAGGGATTTGGAGAACACCATCAGGAAGTGAAACCTGCAAGTGCGATCATTAATGCTGAATTATTCATGGCAGATCAATCACACCTATGTTTAGGGTTTCTTTTGGCCATGAGCAAAGCCAGATGCCTTTGCATGATCACATAACTTCCAGGAATTCCAGACTAGGGCTTTCATGCCCTAAATGCTGGTAGTTTTTTATTAGGTTTTTGTTGAGTAGTGTGATGCAAACCCTTGAGCACTTGGATCTCAGAGCCTCAGGTAAGGCAAATACAGAATTTGCCCCAGTGTTGCTGACCAACTGTAATTTAACAATTAAACCTGTGCTCTCTTTGGATCATGGATCACTTTTCTGTGATGCATTTGTCCAACTCTTAACACAGCTGGTCTGTCGTCCATTATTAGACCATCTGTACCTTGATACAAATAAATTAATATGAATTCTTAGGAGCAGGCACTGAGATTGGTCTGTGTGAATCCAGGTACCAGACTCATAAAGAGCACCAACTACCTGATGACATTGATGTATTTGGTTTGGAGGGCACTTGTCTGTGCCAATAAAACCCTGCAGGGAGCAGGGATTATTGACAAGGAGGCATCATCTGGTGCTGTCAGGATGATTGGGCTATATTGGTTTATTTGGAAAACAGTAATGAGAAAATAGATTTTTACTCTGATGTACCATCACTGCAGAGAAGAAGAGACACAGAAGGGGAAAGCTCTTGTAGCACATCCACGGCAGAGCCAAGTAATAAGTCCAGTTTCTTATCCATTGGATCACACACTCCCTCTCATAAGTAATTCTAGTCTCAAAGGTTCCCGGTGTCCTTGTCAGAACCAATACACTGTTCATGGCTGAAGAAAGACAGAGTCTTATAAAAACCAGAAAAAGAGTTCCTTGTAAATCACCACATCTATACTTAGAAATGTGTTAGACTTTCTAAGCTCCAGTTCAGAGCATATAAAGTGGTTTTTTTCTTTTTCCGAGTTGAAAAATCCATCCAAAGGTCAGTCAGAAACAGGAATAAAATTGTCTTTGAAATCTCAAGCTGCTGTAATAGCATTTTTGGCAGTGAATGATAAACTTGAGCAGTTGAGGTTTACATGACAGATGAAGTGAACATGTCTTTGTCTATACATTAAATGATCCAGCACTGGCTCTTTTTCATCTCTTCTCTCAACCTATCAGACTATTTATAGATTTTTACTACAAATGGACCTCCTGAACAGAGGAAGGCAGATCAGCTAGGTCTGAAGAAAGCATCACGGTGGAGCTGTGCCCATAAAGCCATCATTCCTGGGCAGGAGTCCCATTCTAGCGATAACCTCTCAGGAATATTAACTCTTCATTTACCTGACAGGGATGTTTACCGTCTTTCACAGTTTTTAGTGATTGTGAAGGGTTGTTCAGGGAGGTCTTATGGTCGTGAAGGTGTTGGATTCAAAGCAAAGTGCCATATCCTGGGTAGGGCTCTCAGAGATGTCCAGGAAATGAGATCTACTGCCACTACACAGGTTGCACCTGGCTGCAGGGACTTGAAAGCCATGATTCAGAGCTCTCAACTTGAATGAAACATGTACACTTCTCATTACATAGTCCTTGATGGGTAGATGGTGATAACACTCAGGGATGGCAGAGATCTGGGGGCTCTTTGTCACGCCTCAAAGATAAGAAAGCCTTGCTGGAGACCTGCAGTCCTTGCTCTGTTAACTCTGGAGGAATATATTCAGGGTCTGGTTTGTTTTGAAATATCTTAATGCTCATTAGAGTGGAGACTGCTGTGTCATCTCTTCCATGACCCTGGCTACATAGCTGCACAATAACATGCCCTGTCTGTGCAGGGAGTCCTAGTGGAAACCAGGAAATTTCTGTAGCAGTGAATACGAGTCTCTCATCCCTGGATATTTTATCTTGATAACTGAGGGTCAGGCCATATGGATTTGAATCCCGCTGTGTACAGGAGGGACTTTGCAGTGAGAAAAAGAGCTCTCTCCCTATTTTGAGGGAGTTTCCAAGCTATTGCATATAAAAAAAAATTGAATAAGCAAGTTCTTTGTCTCTTGGTGCTCTTCTGCAGGGCTGGTTGTGCTCAGGTGCCTCCTGGGCTGAACTGCCCCTGATCTCAGCAAGACTCAGTGGTGAGGTGGGCCTGGTGAGCAGACCAGATCTGAAAACACAGGTATCTCTAGGCTTGAGCAGGTGTCTTCAGCCTCACAGTGAAAAATATTGGCAAGCCTCCCCTAGGTACACTGGAGAATTCAAGTTCCGGAGCAGTTGGTGAAGGAGAGGTTTAGGACCACAGTTTTAGACAAATGAGCCTGAGGTGGGAGCTAGAGAGGCTGTAGGCTCCCAAACCTTCCAGGAGGATGGGGTCCCACAGGTCCTCTGCTGGGTGGCTGCAGCCTGTGGGATGTTTTCTTCTTCAAAGCTGAACAGCAGCTCTCCAGGCCCTGCAGGGAGGACTTGGCTGCTCCTTGCCTTTAGGATGTTCTGGTGCATATTCAGCTGTTCATGGCTCCAAGCAAGATCGTCTTTTCCCCAGCTTCCCCTCTCCTCAGGAGAGGGGCCCCAGGCTGTGTCAGACTCATAAGGTTTCAAACTTCCAAGTGTTTTAGGTACTTAGATGAGCTGATGAGCTTTCCAATCCCACACTGTGTAGAAGACCACAGAGCAGCTGGGACAGTGCAGATTTAGCCTGGCACATATCTGAGGAGTTTTTGAGGATGGAAGAAAATATTACCCACAGTTCCTAGTGCTGGGAGCAAAGGTGGCCCTTGGAGCCTGCAGGAGCTTGGCTTTGTGCTTTGAAGACGTGAACATCCAAGGTGCCCTGGGGAGAGAGAGCAGAATAGGATCTCTCTGCTCCAACAGCTGCTTCCAAACCACTTCTGCAGGCAGGCGAATCTGCATCATTCCAGAAAGAGCACTCTCCAAAAGTGAACAGGAGTGGAGGTGGAGTCCAACAAGAGTTCAGCCCTTCATGCTGCCAAAAAAATGCCTCTCACCCAGCACAAGAGGACACACCGCTCTTGGAATCTTTGTGAGCACAGTGGGAGCTCTTCGCTTCCGCAGCACTGGCAAAAAGCATCCCTTTCCCAGGCATCCTGCTGTGTCCTTCTGCAGAGCCGGGCTGGACTGTGAGAGACATCAGAGCTGGCTGTGGCACACAGGACCATGTGGCCATGTCCCCATGGCTGGTCTCCAGGGCTGCATGTCAGCGGCCAGCCCAGTCTGGCATCCTGAGCTCTGCATGTAAGTGCATTTGATGGCATGGGCCAGCATGGCTTGGCTTAGAGGAGAAAGCAGAGAAGACAAGCTTGGGGCTGGACTCTGTCTGTATGAAGGTGCCTGGTCCCACTTGAGATGCTGAAAAGCCACTGAGCTCACAGGTCTTCAGCAGGACTTGTGCCTCGTCTCCCAGCCCTGTGAGGAGTGTAGGTTTTAGTGAAACAGCTCAGGCATCACTAGACATCAGAGCACAAACAGCTGGATTCAGTCTGGTGTGAAGACTCCTTGGTGTTGGTGTTTTCCTGTCCTCTGGGTGTCCAGATTCCTGCTCCAGTCACTGGACATCCAGTCAACACAGTCGGGTAGTCTAGACAGAGACTCAGGCACAAGCCAGGAGGGTCCCCAGTCTGTTGCCTACATGTAGATGCCATTTTAGAGGTGTTAACTTCACCTCTGTTTGCTCTTCTTTAATTGCATGGGCTTCCACATGCCATAACTGGGTGCCAAGGGACAACTCCAATGGCTCAAGGTGCCACCAGGTGCACAATGAAATTGAGCCCCACCACCCTCTGCCAAGCTGGGTGGGCAGTGGTCTTGTCACTTGGCTGACTGATCAATGGAGGGATGAAACAGAGCAGATTTCAGCCTCTTTTGTCTTCATTTAAACTCTTGAGCAGTGCATGAGCTGTGTGATCAGTGGGGTTTGTGTCGGTGGAAAGCAAGAGGAACTGCCTGAGGTGCTATAGCCAAACTTCAGCTCCAAAGGGAAAACTCCACTGCAAAGTTTACAGGCATAAGGGACAGAAGCAGACAGCAAGAGGATTTGTCCATGAAGACATTTCAACACTGTCCACACAGCTGTCTGGGGTTAATAACAGCTGGATTCTCACAGTGCTCCCATGCTACCCTGACCACTCAGGGACTCGCTTCTGTGTCTCCAAATGTGTTTTTTCCTCTTGCCTCGAAAAAGCAGCTTTTTGTGAATGAGAGCAGGTCCATCAATGGGAAACAATGGCTCATAAAGACCTAATGATTCATTTGGATCCCTGCCAGGGGTTATTGTTTCTCTCAGTGTGCTTTTGCCTGAGCTGGAGGTTGGATTCAGAGCCTGCAGTTTCCTTGCTTTGCTGCTCTGTGAAAGGAGCTTCAGCCTGAGGATACTGGGAACTTGGCTGAGCTCATTTTGCTAAGAATTTTTGCTTTTATTCCTTTCCCATATTACAGAAACTTAGGTATGAGACCAGACCCAGGGAAACATGAAACTGTATCCGAGGAGTTTCCTAATCACATGAACATGTGGATATTTTTTCCCACAGTGACCAAGTGAAGAAGCAGATTGCAACCAATCTGCGTCTTTACTTTTCCTCTTCCTCTCCTGTGACGTGAGCAAATCTTCAAGAGTCTTCAGTCAATATCTACAAAAGCATTTGAACATACAGTACTGCAGTGCCACTGTGATAATCATACATGGTGGAGCAGCCTGGTCCCATGAGCTATGTGACGGCACATCTCCTCCTTTCTGTTGTGTAGGAACACATGTTCCCTTCCTTCTAGGCTTGCCACAGTAAATACAGCCCTGAGAAATCATTCTTCTAACACCAATAAAATCTGTCATTTCAAAATTTTTAAAGCAGTCTGTTTTGTATCTATTTTTGGGAGCTCTGCCCTGTGTAAAATTCCATGTCCATTTCAAATACACTTGCTACATTTCTTCCATCCTCTTGCTCTGCCATTCTGGCTAAAATTAAAATTAAAAATAAAAATAAAAACCCAACAGCAATGTTCTGTACAGCCTGAGGTATCTCAGACAAACTGGCAAAGCACATCAATTTTGAAGCTCAGTGGCCCAACCTTCAGAGCCTCTAAGGCTTAACTTTCCATTAGTCAACAGCACAACTCATATGGGTCTTAGTTCAACTGGTCAGAGAAGGGCACACATGACTGATTGGTTAATGGCAGATCATCTGGCACTTGGAATTTTCCACAGTTTAACTTTTGGTGGAGGAGGTTGGGTGGAACCACCTGCTCCCATCCCTGCTGTGCAATGGGATGGGTGCCCTGCAGCATAGCAGCAATGCCAACACCAGCTGGGCTGGTTCCCAACCTTGACAAGAGTTACCATAAGCTGGGTACCAGGAGAATGCCAGTTCAATGCAAAGATGCTCCTTTTTCCTCTTGCACCTTGGCTACTTAAAGTGACTTTGACAGGTAGCATGCAACTCTTCACTGAAAGGAATATTAAGTGTTGGAATGGGCTGCCCAGGGAAGTCGTGGAGTCACAGTCTCTGGAAGTTCAAGAAACAACTGGAGGTGGCATTTAGTGCTGTGTTTGGTCAAAGGCTGCACTTGACGATCTTGGGGGTCTTTTCCTATTTCAGTGATTCTGTGATTCTGTGCTTTAGTTTCATATGTAGGTATGTAATCAGTGACCATCTCTGATAATACATGAGCTTGGACATTAGAGTGATTCATCTATCCCAGAGCAGAAACAGGGAGGGAAAAATCTATTCCCTTTAATTTCCAGCTTCACGGACTCAAGTTCTTCCCGCCCTGCTCTTGTTAAGTGTGTCCTTGCTCTCTCTCGGCCAATTTGCTCCAAGTGTGTAGCAAACTCAAAGATCTTTGGCTGGGATGAGCTGAAATGTTTGGAAAGAAAATAACACACTTATTTTATGCAGATGAGCACAGCCCTTGTTTTATGTAGATGAGCACAGCCAGTGGAGGAACTGCCAGGACTTTACTGGGCCAAAGTCAGCTGGCTGGTGTTAGGTGGACTCCTTGGCAATCTCACCATGTTGTTGAGTAACAGTGTCAAGAATCTGAACATTACTGATGCAATCAAATGAGTTAATCTTTTGCAGCTAAGTCTCCTGTTGAAAAAGCTGGAGAGGGACATTTGACAAGGCATGTAGTGATAGAACAAGAGGGAATGGCTTTAAACTGAAAGATGGCAGGTTTAGATTGGATATTAGGAAGAAATTATTTTCTGTGAGGGTGGTGAGGCCCTGGCACAGGTTGCCCAGAGAAGCTGTGGATGTCCCATCCTTGCAAGTGTTCAAGGCCAGGCTGGAGGGGGCTCTGAGCAACCTGATACAGTGGGAGGTGTCCCTGCCCGTGGTAGCAGGGCTGGAACAGATGATCTTTAAGGTGCCTTCCAACTCGGACTATTCCATGATTCTATGACTGTATGGAATCAGTGGGAGTTTTCCTTTCTGTCCTTTGGCTTCTAGGCAGGATCTGCCACACAAATTATGGTAGGCCATGTGTCATGCACTGTGACATAAATACAAGAGCTGTCACCGGACTTTATGTGTCTTTACTTGAGATGTACTAGCTGTTCCTTGTCTTCTCCAGAACAGTCATTCTGGATAAAAGGGTTTCCCAAAGCAATTTGTGAAAAAAAAAGGTCATTCAAAACCTGAGATGGAGCTGAAATTATTTTAATTCTTCTTCTCTATAAACTCCAGGTTGCTTATGGCTGAGTGCTCCTCTTCCTATGTGTATCTACTGAGTAGCCTTGTCTACACCCAGAGCAGGGGGTGACAGCAACCTGCCTTGGCAAAGAAGCTCTCTGGGCTGTCCCTGAACTACAAATTAATGTGGTCAAGCTCTTGTATGGATATGGCAAACCATCAACATGCTCTGTGATACGTGCAGGGATATGTTCCATAGACAAATCCACTTCTGAGTCTGAGTCTGAAACATGCAAAATTTCCTCTGATGATGCAAAGGAGCCCTAAAAGGATGCAAATGTAGTGTGGGTTTTTTTCATGTCTGCTCTGGCATGGAGCAAATAAAGGTAGGAACAGAGAAGGTAAAAAGGGTCTGGTAGTAGTGGCAAATTTACTGCTCTCAAGGGACTGTTCTCTAGGGCTGGAGGCCACTTTCTGAAGTTGCCTCTGTGTCTGTGGGTTGACAGGAGCTATGCCTGAGGTGCTGTTTGTTTCCTTTGCTTTGGTCAGAGCCCTGCAGTCTTTGCACCCTCCCCTCCCACCCAGCCGCACGTTTCTCCTGCCCCATTTGCACTGGGCAAATGCTGGAGTCGGTTCCTAGGAACTGACTCAAGAGAATTGGAAGTGAAAGGGTCTTGGAAAAATGAAACATTGCTTAATCCCATGCTGGACCAGTTCCTCAACCAGCCTTTCTGCAGAAAAGGAGCGTGGGAGCTCATGTGTGCTCGGAAGGTCATGGCGGGTGAAGCAGGACTGGCCTTCGCCGCAGCAGTTTGGAGATGTCTGCAGGGCTACACTCAGGCAGATGGTGGTAAGGACACAGTGCCATGGGTCATTACCCTTCTGAGCTCAGAAAATTCTTCTTTTCTGATGAGCACTTGGCCTCTGACACCACCCCCTGTGCTGCTGTACCAGCCTGTTGGAGGGGATGTGCTGTGCAAACTTGGCCGATGTGCACTGAAGCATCGAGCTCCCTCCAACTACTTATACAACTGGTGGTATCCATCAACCTCCCTTCAGCCTCAAGCCCATCAAGAAGATGCATTGACACAAAAGGAAGCAGTCAAATATTTAAGGAATAGCTAGTCCATTGGTATATTTTATAATTTTTTCATTTGCATTATATAAAGCCCTTCTGTGTGCTTGAGCAAGGAATCCAAGCTCTTTCCTTTAGGAGTTTACTAGAAACAGGTACTCCATTCATTCCTGGAAATTATTGCAGTCCTGTTATTGATTTGTTTCTATTGATGGCTTTGGGAGCTTTTGGCAAAAGACCATGGGTATAAAAATGGGGGGAAAGAAGTAGATCTCAGCAATATTGTTTTGATTCCATGCACCCAATGACCCTGTGGCCATAGATTAATGGGAAACTGATGTTACTTATCTTTGTTTGCCAGCATAGCTCTGCAGCAAACCCATATCAAGTACTGAGAAACAAATGGGGGTTGTGTGGCTGTTCTGTACTGTTACCAGAATTGGCCTCTGGTTCTGAGGTCTTCCAGGGACACTTCTGACCACTTTGGATGGGACACAATGACGTAAGCATGACCTCCCATCTAGAATATATTTGTTATGACCTGTGTTTTATGTCTTTGATCTAATTAGGGCTGTTCTGACACCCCATTATTTGGAAAAAGTCTGTATTTGCAAGTGACATTCTGATCTTCTTTGTTCTTAATTTCAGTTCCGTTCTTTCAGTTTCAGCATTATTCAGTCAAAAGGACTCCAGAATCTCCTCCTAAATTATCCTTGGTCTTAAAAGTTCCCCGGGGTACCTGCAAGGGCAGATGTGGGCTCAGCAGAAGAGGAGACAGTCTAGATGGGTGAGCAAGTGTGGAGCCGGGTGGTGCTGGCTGTGTTGCTGAAGAACCAGCTCACTCTAGTCCTTTCCAGGTATCCCTGCTGCTCTTCCCATCTCCCACCTGCTCGTCCTATCCCCTCCTACAGGTTCATTATAGTTATTTACCAGAAAACACTCTGACATGTCCAGTGAGGAAGATCCTACCCATCTGTGAGCATGAGGAGGAGGAGCTTGTTCGCTCCAGAGGCGGAGGAAAGAAGCAGTGACTACCTGTGGCTGGATGCTGATCATCTCCTCTCCTGGCTTTAGTGGGTCAGCAAAGGTGAGCCATTCTCACCCAGGTTTCTCCAGAGCCTGGATAACAGTGTGATCTTGGGGATGTCTGTGGAGAGTGTGATGTTCCCAGTTCTAGGAAGGGCTTGCACTGGACATGCTGTTTCTGTGACTGGGCTTTGTGCTCTGGCCAGTGCATTTACTGCAGAGTGCTGCTGCAAGGGCAGCATACCAAGGGCTTGACTCAGCCCTTGCTTTGCTTTTTATGGGCTCCCAGTCCAGTAGAGCCAGGATGCTTGGCTAGCCCAAGGTCATCTCCTGAGGCACTCAGATACTGCAGAGAAGTCAAACCCCTTCATTTCACATGTGGAAGGTGGATTTCTGTGACGGGCAAGTGAATAGCCACTCCCAAATCACTCTGAAAGAGGCCAAGTGTGGTGCATGTTGCCTTCTCCCCCATCCATCAATCCTGCTCTGGCCTGAAGCAAGAAGACTGATAACCTTTTTCAAAGTACTAAAGGGAACAATCTGAATCACTTGAGGATGAGTCAAGTTTGGATGGATTCCCCACGGGCAGGCTTGGCAGCTGGCCTAGCACCCTTGCAAAAGGATTAACCAGTTCTGTTCCGTCACAGCAAGTGGGGGAAGAACTCTTCTCAGAGTAGCTTATGTTTCCAGGCTGGACCCCACCATGCTCGGCACAGCTGAGGGTGTTTGGGGGAGGCACAACAGGTGCCAAGTGCAATGTCACTGGCAGCTGGGGGCACAGATAGGGTCCGTGTGCTTGAGGAGTAGGCTGAGGTGAAGGGGGCAATGACAGTGGTCTGGGGGAACTTCAGCCAAGCTGTCTTCTGTGATTTCCCTCCTCATCACTTGTCTGTGCACCACTGAGGGCTGTGACTTCTGGTTCTTCTCTGAGTTCAGTGAGAATTTTGCTATGGACACGAAGGGAAGGAAGACTTGCCCATTTCTGGACTCAGTGTCACAAGCTAAACCTCCAAATCAGGGGGAGATGCTGGGGTTGGGTGTATAACAAGATCATAAAATATGCTGAGTTGAATGGGCCCACTGGAATCATTGAGTCCAACTCCTGGCCCTGCACAGGTCACCCCAAAGATCACACCATGTGCCTGGGAGTGTTGTCCAAACGCTCCTTGAACTCGAGTCAGATGGCCAGGAATGGTCAGACTCCAGTTATCTAAACAGGGGCATGTAGTGGTATTTGAGATACCCTTGGAAATATTGGGTGATCAGTTGATTCAGAAGGTCATGGATCTCCTGTAGTTCCTGAGGGGACAAATCTTCCATCCCCAGCTGGACTTCCCAGCCACTGGCATGAGATACTTTTGGAGCCTGGAGCTTGCACAGGCTGTGGGATGGAGGACAGTGGCTCTCATCCTTCTGAGGCCGGGTGTCCCAGTTTCTCAGCATGTCTCTCCTGGTCATTCCTTGTAGCTCTGTTAGGGAATTTGGGGCAGGATACTCTAACTTTGCATGGATAATGGTTCTATTTGGGGAATACCAGATGTGTATCTCTTCAGCATGCAATGTATTCCAGCTTAACACCCCTCCTGGCTGGAAGACAAGTACAGCTGCTCCCACGGAGGGTCTGTACCTGCTCATTGGACTCCTTCTTTCTCACTTAAACTCTTCCACTTTCAAAGGAGCTGAACCTTTGGGTTGAAAGATGAATTTTCAGGAGCTGTGTCAGGTAGGACATGCAGCAAACCCAAGCTACAAAACCTGTTCTTCCCCAGTCAACCCTTGCTGTGTCATTCTTCTGGTACCCACACCCATAAAACCCTTTGGCCAGGTGGGTGGGAATTCATCTCACTGGCTCCAGGATGGGATTCAGCTCTGTGTGGAGACCCAGATGTGTGGGAGTCTCCATGTCCATGTATCCATGTGTACTAGGTGTCTGAATTCCCATCACATCTTGTGGAGAGAGACCAGCCAGAAAACTCTTGATTCACTTGCAAATGTGTGGGTTCCTAGTACTGTGTGAGATGCTTTCCAGCACCTCCCTTAGAATCCTGGAATGACAGAATCATTAAGGTTGGAAAAGACCTTTAAGATCATCAAATCCAACTCAGCCTCTAGCTGCTCACAGGGATTGGGTTTTTCAAATCCCGGCTGCTTGTTGTCCTAAACTTCCCACCTCTCTAAAACATCCCTGAGGAGCAGGGAAAAACAACCCAGGTATCTCCAACTTTCCTTCAGCTTCGCAGAAGCAAAGGAACAGCACAGCCTGACCCACTTGTCCCCCCCTTTCCCCAGCTTTTCCAAGGGAACGCTGTGGCCTGTCCTTCTGCAGTGCTTTGTGACACCAGTTTCTCCGAAGGCAACACAACCGCAGGGCAGAGGCGAGGCACATTCCTGATAGGACCAAGATAGCTTTTTCCCATAGCTCCCAGGCAGTGGGAACGGGGCACTTTTTCAAAGGACTGCTGTGCCTAAAGTTAAAATAACAGGAGGAACAGAGTGGGAGATCCAAGCTGGATTAGAGTACTTGGGGCTCGATTCCTTCAAACTGAAGGAGAAAAGAGAAGATGACAAAAGGATGCACTTGGTGAGTTTCCAAAATACTTCTGTGACCACTTTGATATCTCTTTGGTCTCACAGCACCACGGGAATAAATCTGCCTGATTCCAGCTTGTACATACAATCCGAACTGCAGTTTTGTTTTGTTAACAGGGATTACCCAGGCCTGTGGTTTTGTTGTTGTTTCCAAAAGATTTCTCCTGCTGTTGGGGTAGATGAGTCCCTCTTCCTACTGAGGCCCTCTTTCTAACCCCCAATGGAAGAACAATATTGATATAAAGTCTAAAACACTTAAAATCAGATGAGCTGAGTGTTGTTTTACAGCTTGGAAGCCCCAAGCTGTCTTTGTCCCTCTGATTTTTCCACAAGTTTACAAGTAATGGAAAATCTTGTCTGCTTTCAACCTATAAATCTCCATCGGCTACAGAAATGCCTCTCATGAGAGAATAAATAGATGGGTGCTCTGGGGTCACCATGGTGTTGTAGGTGACAATCTTTGGAGCTTTCACAATGGAGCCTGTAAGAGCAAGGAAGGGGAAAATCTGTTCCGTGTTATTTTAAAGCTATATCTTGAAAAACAGGAACTCGTGCCAGAACAGTTTATTTTGGTTAAAGCCGAGTTGTGCAGCAATTCCCCCGAGGGAAGGCTGAACTTGAGAGCAGAGAGCAGGAGAGAGACAAGCTCGGAGAGGGAGGCTGAGTGTTTAATCATTGCTGAGTGATTGTTGAAGCTTGGGAACATCAGCACCAGTTTTCGATCAGATGGACAATGTTTTCTTCTCCACACATATCCAGACAGCTGTAAGCCATGAAGAACACTAGGGATTTAAGTCACAGCTGAACTCACCTTGTTCAACACCTCAAAGTCTCTGCAGCTCAGCCTTTGTGCTGTGTTGTCTTCATGTGTGCCACCATGGCTGGGGCTGAGGGGATGCACAGGCTCTGCCTGCAGCAGTAAATTACTCAGGAGCATCCCAGGAGCATAAATATGGTCTGTACAGTTGAATTGGATGGACTGCAAGGCAGTGACTGGCTGAGCAAAGTCCCTCCCACTGTGGGAGGTCAGGTTTGTGACCACCTGAGGGTTCTGAACGTATATAAGTCTGCGAGACCTGACAAGAGGCATCCCAGAGTCCTGGGGGAATTGGCTGATGCAGTTATCAAGCCACTCTCTAAGAATTTAAAAAGTCATGGCAGTCAGTGAAGTCCCCAGGGACTGAAAAAAGGAAACCATTGAACCTATTTTTAATAAGAATAAAAAGAAGGACCAGGAGGACGCTGTGAATGACTGACCTGTCAGCCTCACCTCTTCTAGCACCACAGAATCTTGTGATGAGGATTTGCATAGTTTGACCAGGTGCCACATGAAGAACTGACTTGCATTTTGCCTTGATGATTCCTTGTTTTGCTTTCATCAGATTTCCCTAGAGTTTGCATTAAAAGAGACAGTGAAAAAATCACTACCCTTTCTGTTCCTTTCGTGATTTTATAAATCTCTGCCATCCTTCCTATTGCTCATCTTTTTTTTCCTCAGTCTGAAAAATCCTGGCGTGCAATTCACTCCTAACTGTCAGCGTGCCGAAATCTGAGATGATGTTTTCATGGTGCTTCCAAACCAAGGTCTCGTTCCAGCCCATCATTTCAATCTGTGTTTTGAAAGCCTGCTTAATCCACTTCCGATCCTTCCCACATGGAACTAGCAGCACAGCTTGATCCTTGGAGCAGCTAAATTTTCCATATAGAGAGCTGTGATCATTTCATGGAGAGACAGAAGGCAGCTGAGATAAATGTCAGTGGGAACATGTGGATGTAAAATGTGAGCAGCAAAAGCAATAGTCACCCAAGGCCCATGAGAGTATGTGTCACCTCCTCCTTGTTCACCTGCCGGGGACATGGAAAAGCAGCAGCAATGCAGGGAGGCAGCACAGACTGTGGGATTTGAAATCACACCCAGGGCTTTGGAGCCAAATCTCTGTGACTGCAAACTCCAGCTGAGCGCATGAGAGCTGCAAACAGGAATCACCCTGGCTGCACATCCCCACTCCTTCCAGGAACACGACTGTGCAGACAGGGCCCTGGGGACTTCTGCAGTGTCTTCCATCCCTCTGCAGTCCTTTGGAGAACTGGACAAGCTGGCTTTGCCTGTAAAGGGAAGAAGGCTTGTCCTACTGGAAAGCAGCTGGAATGCGCACAGATCAAAGCTACCCTGAGACACAGCAATGGAGAACATTGGAGGAGGAAATTGCAAAAAACTCATTCTACCCTTTGGATCAGACCCAGCAGGATCCACATTTTCCTCTTGCTCAGACTTCTCTTTGCAATGGTCCTGGAGGAGTTGTCACTGTGGGTGTTGTGCCTATCACCAGGTGGGAGGTAATGGATGAGAAGCAACTGTTCAATGATCCTCCATCCTGCTGGGCTTGGGTACCCACTTGCTGGATGCTCTTCTCTTGCCCAACATGTTTCAAAAAACCAGTTTTTCCTTTTCCAGAATTTCTGACAAACTCACTCCTACTCCATGCTTGCTTGTCCCTTCATGTTCTCTTGTTTTGTTTTTATATTCTGGAGAATCAGGTGTTTGGAGAGAGAGCTGGAATGTCTGAAGTGCTGCATCATCTCATCTCACCTCCACAGGCTTTTCTATCCCAGGAGAGTTTTCCTTGCCAATCTCTTCTCACCAGCCAGATTCCTTCTCTGGGAATTGCCTCCCAGAATCTGCCAATCCCTTTTTGCCATATCTGCTGTATTCCCTGGCTGAAAAAAGAGAATTTTCAAGCTGGTTGCCATAGTCAGGATTGACAAACCCTTGTCCGGAAATTGCTGGACAAGAAAGGGCTGCTGAGAAGGCAGATTGTCATTACAGGCCAAAATATTCCCATTAAGGACTTTGGCAGTTGAAAATGTGTAGTTTAATGGCTCTGAGAGTTAATTACTGCACTCCCATGCTTTTATTTTATTTTATTGCACTTTATTTTATTATATTTGTTTTATTACTTTATTTTATTACTTACTTTAATTTTATTACATTTTTGCTCCCTAAATAAACCCTCAGCTTTTTTTTTTTTTCCATATAGGAAAAAATCTCATCTCAAAACATAAAAGCAAAAATTCTGATTTGGCTGCAATTAGATGAAAATTAACACCTTAATCAGGATTGAACAGAGGGAGGTTGCTGCACCGTAGCCATTCCCGTGCCTTGGTCAGCAGGGATGTGTTCCCTGCTCAGTCATCCCTGCTGCACATGCACCAAAATCTGGGGACAAGGGAATGACCAGGGGTTGCCATAGGGGGAAGGGACCCGTGTCTGTAGATGTGGATGGCATCTGTGGGGTAGGGGATGGTGTGGGACAGGGGCACCCCAAGGAACTGTTGTGTGGGGAGCGCTGTGGGGCAGGCTGGGTCTGTGCCCAGCATGGGCAGGGGACTGGGGGAACAAACAGGGCTGGCGGCAGAGCATGGAAAAAGGCACTTTTTGGCATTGGCTTTCCTAGTGCAGGAAATGTGAAGTTCCAAGTCCCCATATAAGGAAGAGCAGAAGGGGAGCCATGAATCATGGCAGGGCATGAGCTGGGGAAGGACTGCAGGGCACCCGTGCTGGAGAGGTTGAGCTGGGAGGAGCCACAGCAAACCTGGAGCAGCATGAGGTGCCTGTGGCCTCCTGCAACTTGGGAGAGGCCACAGGGCCAATGAGGGTGTGGGAAGAGCAAAGTGCCTCGAGCCCCCTTGGGTGGGACCACAGGCTGTTCTTGTCCTGGGGAGAGATGAAGGAAGGCTGCTGGGCTGTGTCCAGCTTCAGCAAACATGGACTTGTGCCTCCTCCCCATGGTGCCTCCTTTGTGGGTGCTTTGAACAGGGTTACTCTGGCACACCTGAGCCTCTGGGGGGACCTGACCCGGCCCAGCCAAGGTGAGGGATGAACAGGTTACAAGGACATTTGGAACAGGGTCCATTTTCCCAGGAAAGTGGTCACAGCACCAAGCCTGAGAGAGTTCAAGAAGTGTTTAGACAACACTCTCAGGGACTTGGTGGGATTCTTGTGGTTGTCCTGTGCAGGGCCAGGGGTTGAACTTGATGACCCTTGTGGGTCCCTTCCAACTCAGGATATTCAATGATTCCATGATTCCATGGTTTGATCTCTCTCTTCCTAGCAGGACTAAAACCAGACTGCAAATCTTCAGAGTCACTGGCAGATCTTCTCCCGACTTCAGGCAGCCTCAGGATTTTGCATCATTACTGGGTAATTTGCCCAAAACAATTCTGGGAGGAAGTATTAAGAAAAAGGATCCTGTAGATGACCAGTGGCCAGCCATCACATGTGAGTCTCTGGATGCTTTTATTCACCATCTGTATTAACTCCGGATGTGCACAGATTGAAATATATGTTTGAGGAGCATCTACTGGCCTGACAAAGTGAAGTAATTTCCCCCAGACTTCCCATTTTGAATGATTTGTTCCCGTTTTTCTGGACATAGCTCCTTTTTTCCAGAACCTGTGGGATTGCAGTTGGAAGGGAGGAGACATGGAGTAGCTTGATGGAATGGTGTGTATTAGCATTTTTTTCTATTCCAGGGTGCAGCTGACTGGAAAAATCACTCTCACCACTTTGAGGGCAGAAGCTCATGAGAGAGCAGGGAATCTTGGCAATCCCCATCCAGAGCAATGGAAGGAGTGCCAGCACTGTGTGACATGGGAATGGCATGGCAGGGTGGACCATGCCCCAAGTAGTGCCTAAACCCAGCTCTGAGCATGAGACTGTGCCACCAGACCCAGCCCTGGGACTGAGCAAGGTCCGTGCCACCAACAGCTCTGTGCAGAGCATGTTTGGAGCCAGTGGCTTCATAAATCATAGAATCATTAAGGTGGGGAAAGACCTCCAAGATCATTAAGTCCTACATTAACCCAGCACTGCCAAGTTCACCACTAAACCATGTCCCTAAATACCACATCCACGGGGTTTTTTTAACACTTCCAGGTATGGTGATTCTACCACTTCTTTGGGCAGCCTTTTCCAGTGCCTGACCAGCCTTTCAGTGAAGAAAGTTTTCCTATATACAATCTAAACCTCCCCGGCACAACTTGAGGCCATTTCCTTTCATTCTGTCACTTGTCACCTGGGAGAAGAGACTGGCTCCAATCTCTTTTCAGGGATTGTACAGAGTGATAAGGTTCCCCCCTGAACCTCCTCTTCTCTTGGGTTTGCACTAGGGAACAGTGTGATTGCTCTTGGCAGGGGCACTGCACAACCAAAAAGTTGGATCCAGAGGGAAGTAGCAGCTGCTGATTCATGCTGGGACACAGCTATGAGGGACAGGATGAATTCTGCTTTGGGAGTGTGGGGTGTGTTTGGGCTTTGGATTTTACCTGGTCATGTCTGGTTTTCCTCTTAGCTGGTGTCAGGATCAGTGTGAGGATGGTTCTGCACTCACTGGCTGCAAACCCATCTTTCCTGCTTGGTAAAAGCCCCAGATCTTCCATGGTTTGTGACAAAGGGTGTTTCAGAGAGCATCTCATTTGCCATAAGTTATGTTTCAGTGAAAAAGTCTTTGGTTTTGATTTGAAGGATCAAGAACTGGCGAATCCACCCCTTCCCATTACTGACTTGTTTTAGTGTTTTATTATCCGTATTGTTTAAGCATGTGCTTAATTTTCCTTTTGAACTTGTTTGGTTTCCTAAACACAGGTTTGAGCCATGCTGTCAGACATTAAATCTCTCCTGCAGACACTCCAGAGGTCTGTGCTGACCTTACCTCACTCTTCCTTTGCCTGTAGACAGCCGACCACTGGGGAGGAGCAGCTGATTTATCCTGATGTAAATCAAAGCACAAACATAGCCCCAGCCTGTTTTTATTGGGCCAAGAGAGATTATTGAGTACAACTGCAATTACGTGAATGCAGTGGGTGACCCGTGTGAAATCTGGGCTGCTGAGAAGCACACACAATCCTGCATGATGCTGTTATGACTGTCACAATCACAGCATGACCTGTGGTGGGCACAAAGCCAGTGCAGGTTCCAGGGAGGGTCAGTGTGCAGATACACACAAGCACAGGGAGCTCTGGTATTCTCAACTTTCTGTGCTGAGCCCAGAAAAGGTCTGGATGGGGAAATAGAGTCACTGTCCACACTGCCATGTTTGTGCCTCTGCTTTTGGACTTGTATCCCTGTGGCTTGCACTCTCCCCAGGTTCATGTAGCTCAGTCTTGCCCTCCAGCAAGCTGTGTTGCACTCCTCAGCTTCCTCTTTACCAGCTGAGGAGCCAGGAAGCATCCTGCATAAAAGCTAAGAGCAGGACATGTGCCAGAGAATTGCAATTTTGCCTCAAGTAGGTGGGTATGAGCCAGATTTGCCCTGTGTTAAATCTTGACTTTTCATCGTACATTCAGCACCATCAGCTAACCCTTCTATTTTTTATTTCTTATTTTATTTATTGCTGTTTTGAAAACCTGAGACTACCCATGGCTGTGCTGTGATTTTCTCCAACAGCACCTGCCACAGAGGGAGTTGGCTGCCAAGAAGAACAAAAATAATGATCCCAAAGCCTCTAGCTGTGCTGGCTTTCCATCCTTGCCCTGCAAAGATCTACCCCTTTGCAGTGCAGGAGGGGTGGTTAAGAGGCAGCTATCTCTGGTTCCTGCAGCTTATGTGGAAAGCTTACTCTGCACCCACTCTTATCTAAACATGCCTAAGCCCCAGCATGCTGCTTTAGCTCTGCTGGCTTTACACTTCAGGCTGTTTTGAAAGTGAATTTGTAAAGCCATTAACATTATTTAAACAGTTTAGCCACAGAATTACCCGGTGGTGCAATCCAGCTGCCAGAAGCAGACACACAGGGCTCCTTTGCGCTGCAGATCAAACAAAACTTGGCCAAAGCACATGGGCCCTGGAGGATGCCAAAACCAGGGGTGATGGAGGGGAGTGAGAGCTCGCTGGCTTTCCTCTTGGCAGGAAATCTCATCAAGTGTTCGGTTGTAATTTTTTTTTTTTTTATGAGCTGGTTTGGGTCCAAATCGGACCAAAACCAGGTTTGTTTCCCCCTGAAGCTTCTGGAAGGCTGGAAGGAGTCAGGCTCCTGGTTGTCCTGATGCAGCTGGCTTCCCAGGGAGCACATTTCATCTGGTGGGTCCAGGACTCGGGTTAGGGACATGTGGGGAGATCAGGGTTTGCAGACAGAGCTTCCCACACCCTGGATCTCATGGCAGACCTCTCCTCCTCTTGGGCAACATCCCCGCAGCTCCTGATTTCCCCCATGCTGAGGCAAAGTCCTTTTACAGTGCAGAAAGTGTTCAAGGGAAACACGCTCAAGTATTTGGGGAAAGACTCTGGAAACTGAGCCTTTTCAGACAGTTGCAGATAATCAGTTCCTCCAAGCTGAACATGTGATAAGGGTGATGGGGGTGGTGAGGCCCTGGCACAGGTTTCCCGGTAGATCTGTGGCTGCCCCATCCCTGGAAGTTTTCAAGACCAAGCTGGATGGGGCTCTGAGCAACCTGGTCTGGTGGAAGGTGTCCCTGCCCATGGCAGGGGGTTGGAACTGGTTGGTCTTTAGGTTGCCTTCCAACCCAAATAATTCTGTACTCTGTAATTCTAGGACATGCTCCTTGTCACGATGAAACTATAATAAAATGGATAAAGCACAGAGGAGTGGAGAAACTGAGGCACAGACACCTCAGATGACAACTCTGAGACTTAAAGGGGGTTTCCTACAAAAGTCAAGCTTTCCTCCTGCAGACCCCACTGTACGTGACATTCAAGGGAAGATCTTTCATATTCTGATAATACACATGAGAGCAACTGGTTAAAAACAAACTAAAGTTGAGTTGTTGACCTTGCTGAGGAGTCTGAATCAGGATTGCTTTTTCTTATTTGTCTTTTTCTCTTGGCTGCTGTCTGAGGACAAGCCCTGAAATTTTTGTCTTAGTTCAGAATAAAACATTATCTTGCATACCAGTATTCTTCCTTTTGAGTGCATTGCCTTTCTTGGCTATTTGATTTCATTCCTCTGAAACTTTCAGCCGTGCAGCCGGGAGAAACAACGGGTATTGTTTTATATTTAGGGTGAGTGTTAAAAGCTGGAACACGGAAAGTGACAGCAGCTGCTGGAAGGGCTCAGACCATCAGCTCCCTCTGCTGATCTGCAACGGGGAGAAGCAGTGCAGCCAAATTTTGGGACTTCAGGAAAAGTGAGGACTGAAAGGACATAGGGCAATATTACTCCAGCAGCAAAAAACTGGACACTCAGGATGACTCTCCACAGCCCCTGCCAATTCAAGAACTAGAGGACACCAAAATAAATTACTGAGAGCCACGTTCAAGAAAAAAGAGGTGGTTGTTCACACATTGTGTTATAAAATCTGTGGAGTGCCTTGCTGCAGGAGGTTGTGGATACTCAAAGTTTGTGTACACTCCAAAAGAGACTGGAAAAGGCTGGAAGAAAAATTCACTAAAGACTATGAAATGCAAAGATCCCTTTCCTTACCTGGGAAATTCCCAACCCACAAGCTGCTGAATGCTGGGAAGTGTTTAAAGGAAATATTGTTATATATTTGTTCCAAGCCTATGTTCTTTCTTGGGTGTCCACTGTTGGAGGCAGGATGCTGACTCCCACAGCTCGTTCTCCTGCTGGTCCCACGGGATGGCTGAAGGGTCCAGGAGAGGTGGTGTACGTACATCACTGGTACATACTGGTGCACTGGAGCCAGGGAATGAAAACATCTTGGATGGAGTCAAAGAAATCCTTATTTTAATGGGAAAGTGGATGCAGTTAGGTACTGTTGTTGTCTCAGCCTCCATGCTGAAGGAACTGTCGGTGTGGAGACATCTACACTGAATGGAGACATTGAAATAGCCCTGAGGATACAGACCTTGGGTTCAGACACAGCCTGGTGACTCAGGGTTTTCTTCTGAATTCTTATTTTTGAGCTAGAGGAAATAGGCTGACATGACTGACATTCAAATGTAGCATTTTAGGACGAAGAAACTCATCTCAAACAGGATGATCATAATTTGCATGGACGTTCCACCATCACTGGTGAAGCCACTGCAAAGACTAGGTGTGAAATGGTGCATAAATAGTAGGAAACGCAAAATATAATGAATGTTTCTGAAAATCAAGAGGTTTCATTGATACAGCATGGCATTGAGCTGGAGAATAGTGATTCTTCTGAGGTGTCTCCTCAGGGCTTTCAGGGGAAATGCTGCTCTGGCACCCTTGCGAGCTGAAGGCTTGGTTTTTCTCACACCTCACAGAAAAAATGGCACAGTTGCCATTTCCAAACACTGTTTCCAAACTTTGTGGAATCATTTAGGCAAACACAAAGCAAACACAGCACTTTTCTTTCCCGAGGACAGGTCTGTACCTGATTTGTCAATGTCATTGACTCCTGTGGGCTATTTGTGGATAGGATTCAATTGCTGAAACACTCCTCATTTGAAGTGGATCCTGTGTCTTACCTAACCAGCCTCATGTGGATGACTTAGACACCCTTGGACACCTTCCTAGGTGTCTCCTTTCAGGCAAGTAAATCCACCCCAAGCTGGGTATCTACTGGACGTTGGGCGGGATTGAATCCTAGCGTTGTTGACAGTAACTTCAGTGCCTGTAGTGGAAATTCAGGCACCAAATTTACATGGGAGCACCTAAACATCGGTGTCCTCATCTGGAGGGAGTCTCAACCTGCACTGCCTCCTGGGTGCCATTCATGCAAACCATTTCATCCTGTTTTCATTCCTCTCAGGTGAACTCAGGAGAAGAGAACAAACATTTGTTTGTTACTCAGGATAACATGTAAACCCTTGGCCACATCACACAGGTTTCTTTTGTATGCTGCATTTTGCACAGTGAGGGATGACGAGGAAGGGCTGGCCTGGAGTACAATTTTCTTGGGGCTTTTCTGTCCATTGATGAAAATGGTGGTACTTGTGACAATATGGGTCATCATTTAGGTCTCTGTGGCCTTTCCAGGCTCTGTTCCATTTTCCAAAGACCCCTCTGTCCAGCAGGACAAGAGCTTGCTTTGCTCTCAGAGCAGGCAAGGTAATTGTTCAAGGAAGAATTTGACATTTTTGTCATGGTTGGCCCCAGCATTCCTTTGTTTATTTATGGTGACATCAACCGTGACAATGGCTTACAGAAAGTTGTGCAGCTCTGGAACTACATTTTCTTTTTCCTTTGAAGAGCTCTCAGGAAAAAAATGTTATGTTCCCTGGGACATAAAGCCTTCACTTGATGGATAAGAGTTTTGTTTATACAAGAGCTGGAGATGAATGCCTGAAAAACCCATGCACTAATTCTTCTCCTTATGGCCACAGCTCTGTAAGATGAGCGATCATGTCACACCTGCCTTCCTCTTTCATCTTATAAAATATTTATTCCTCCTTCCTCCATAAAGGCTGTCAACACTTTTCTCCCTTAAAAAAAAAAAAAAAGGAAGAGAAAAGAAAAAAAAATTGGCACATCTCCAAGAGAACAGTTACATCTCCAAGTCTATCATGTTCTAATTTTCTCTGCAGGATTTTCAGAAAGGAGGTGTTGGGAATAGATGAAATGAGAAGCTATTTCTGCCCCACCAGACAAACTGCCCAAGTGATGAACCAGACAAATAAAGAATAATTACCCTTATGGTGGGAGTATAGTCCAGACCCTCCCATACTTGGAGCACTGCATGGCACTGACATGCCAGCAAATCCAGTTGGGTTGATAAAGCTCCAAGCAAAATGGCCGGTAGTGCACATCTGCCTGGTTCCTTCCATGTTTATCTGTTGCTTAATGTGGGGGTTCCTGGGCAGCCTGGGCTTTCTGTGGACCTTCAGGGTGCTTCACAGGTGAAATGCCCAGAGCTGGAGATTCCAGGATCATTGTCTGACAATCTGCCTTGGAGCCTGGTCTCTGTTCCTTTTCCTGGGAAAAAGAGAATCCTGAAGAAATCTGTATTTCGAAACAGCACCCCAAAGACCCTTCCCAGTACTATCACCTTCATCTGCAGGGTGTCAGCAGCATGGGGTGATGAGGACATGCACAGCCTCTGAAATCAACAGGGAATGAGCAACCACTGGACGACAATGCCATGTGGCAATGCTGGGAGGCTCCCAGCCCCGTGCCTGATTTCCCTCATCTGTCTCCTTGGTCTGGCGTGATGGATTGGCAAAGTTCACGCGTCTCCTGAGCACTACCTAACATGGGCCATGTCAACCTGTGTGGCCTTCCCTCTGGGCAGAGCAGGGTTCTGATGCTCAGCAGCTCCTTGACGTACGTCCACCCTGCCGTGAACCTGCCCTGACCACCCATGCACAGGCTGACGGCTTGTGGTGACAGGGAGGAGGCTGGCTCACACAAGGCCTTTGCAGATAGAAAGCTGACATGCAGGTACATTTATGGCAACAGCAAATTTGCTGCCTTTCTTTGCCCTTTTTTCCCCGAGGCTGTTTTCTGTTGCCACTGAAACTGCTGGGTGTTTCGCTGTCAGCTGAGATAGGAACCTGATCTTCCTCTGAAAACGAGTAGCTTTTATTCGTGGTTAGAGGTACAGAACCACGAACCTACCAGGCACAGAGCAGCCCTAATTCCTTGTACCTTTGCTGCCTCTGTTCTTCTCAGGGCTCAGACAAACAGGTCTCAGCTTCTGCCTCTTGGAACTAGCCACTTTGGCAAGGGCAAGACATTGCATAGACTGGACTAAAGGCTTGACTGCTGTGGACAGAAGGTTTATGCCTTGGCTTGGGCAGACCAGGCAGCACTGTGCATTTCCTGGGATATATATTCCCTGGGATAGCTTTCCTGGGACTGTGTTGAGAAATCTGTGCTGGTGGGAGCTTCCTATAGCCAGATCATTTGGAGAGGTACAGCACCATCATCTCCACCACTGGCAGTAGGTTCAGCCCTCCCCGAGCTCACTGCCTGCCTGGTGACCTGCTGGTCAGCCTGCCTTCCAGCTCAGTGCGGGGAAAATCCTGGGAGAAGGAGCATGCAGTTGTCTTTCCTTATGTGGAATCATTCCCCAGTGTGGCCCCAGCCCTTCCCATAAATGCCTTTAACATTATCACTGATAACTGATCTGATTATTACAGATTAAGTGTGTTGCTGAAGGGTTGTCAACTTCCAAAGCCCAATCAGGCTGGGTGGAAGCTCAGGACACGATGCAGCTGTCAAGTGCTGAGACCACGTGGATATGGGAAGAAAATGCCTTGTTGTTCCACCAGGAAGGACTCAGCACCTTCCAGACACAGGCCTTGAGTGGAAGGGTGAGGACAATGAACATAACCAGAGCAGGGCATGGAGGACATTCTCTTTGTTGCCTTTCTTTCAGGTGCATGATGTGGTTCTGTCCAAGATGGACACAGATCAACCTATATTGAGAAAGGTACAGAGAGCCAGGAATGTCACAGAATCACAGAATGGTTTGGGTTGGAAGGGACCTCAAAGATCCCCCTGTCCATCCCCAGGTCTTTACCATCTGTCAAGGTACCAATATCTACCAAGACATTTTCTTCATTCAACTTCGACCTCTTCACCTCCGATCTTGTTGCTCAGTGTCCTTTTGAGGCAGACACACACTGGATCCATCCCTCACCTTCACCATGGACAGTGATCCTGTGAAGAGTGGACAGGAAATGGCAAAAGAAAACCAGGGAATGAATCAGAAGGAGAAAACCACCCATCTGTACACCAAAAGACCCCTTTAAATCTTGTTTTGGGGTGTCAAGGAGCGGTTTTCTGGTCTGAAGTTGGGCTGGATGAAGGTTTCATTATTGAATCATGGAGGACTGTTAAGGAACAGATGTAGTAAGTCCTGTCCAGGATTCAGGACCCTCTGTGAGTGAGAAAAGGCCTGGAAAAACTGTCTAGCCACTCTTGCTGCAGAAATGATAATATGCATGTGTGCTGCTTAACGTAACTTGGAAGCTCTTATCTTTTGTCAGGTGCCACCTCTTTTGCTCAGCATTTTTCCACAGTTGATTCCTGGGCCTCTGGCTCAGTGGGGCATGAAGCAAAAGAAATCTTCCATCAAGAATTGAGGGGCAACACTGGTGGTCACAAATTCTTGGAGCTGCCAGGCACAGGACACAGCAGGTTGGCATCAACATTGCTGCTGATCTTGTCAGTGGTGCCAGCATGTGAGGAAGAACTTTGGATGTGCTAGAAGGCCACCTTCTGTCCTCAGATGGACATGTGAAAAAAAGGCCATTTTCTGTAAACTTCATATGATTTTTAGCATCTTTCAAGCTCCAGTTTTTCCGTGTTTGAAAGCTGAGTGAAAATAATTTTCAGATTCTCGGCAACTCACTCTGGAGCGGGGAGGTTGAACCACATGACCCCACCAATGGTTCCTTCCAAACTCAACCATTCTGTGATTCTGTGACTAAATTGATAACAACCATTAGATGGACTGAGATGTCTATCCCAGGGAATTTTTGAAGGCCAAAATTATTGCAGAAAAATTGGAAACTTATTGTGTAAATTACCAGTTGGACAGAAAATGGTGGATTTCATGCAAATAAGCAGTTACACACACAAAATTTGAACAGTCCTAAAATGTCAAATGCTTTCCCCAGATTGGAAGGCACATATGAAAAAAATGATATGAAGGCTGAGAACATAATTCAGTTGAATAACACATGCCAGGAATTTAGCCTCCTTTTCTGTTTTTCATTTGTCCTCTAGGGGATGAAGGTGTTCTTGATTGTACATATTATGGGATATTATTTTTCGTCTTGTGGTGGTAAACATTTCTCAGTTAGTGACAGTTTCATGTCTGGTTAACTTTTTGCAGGGCACACAGATTAAACAGCAAAGTTTTTGATCTTTGTTGAGATTAATGACATTTAGGGGGATGCTGCACCATGAAAATTAACCCTCCTGAATTATTTTTGAATATTCACTCAATGTGTGCTTTATACGCCAGTTTTCCTGCCAGAAAAGCCATCCACTGGCATTCTCACTATAAACTCAGCAAAGGGGAGACACAAGAGCAGCCGATTCACTTCTTCTGTTGCACAAATATTTGCAAAATGAGGGTGTGGGGTTTTTGTTGTTTTTTTTTTTTTTGACATCTTTGCCCATCTCTCTAGCGTTGGCGCCCTCGATTTAACCAAGTCAGCCCACATTTCTGAGTCAGACAGCTGGGAAAAACATAGAAGGGAAAGCAATTCACATATTGCTGGAAAAATCACATTGTTAAATGCCAAGAGGTTCTGACTGAAAGGATTGAGAAAGAGGCAAATGCCAGTAATTGGCCCCGACACAAACTTATTTATAGCAAAGCCTGAGCAGGGTGAAGTCTGGTCCTCTGGGTTCACCTCTCAGGATCAGGCCCTGGGTCTCCTGGGATTTCATTTCTCAGAGAACCACAGGGATGGCAGATGGGAAAGACTTGTTAGGTCATCCTGTCCACATGCCCCAGCAGGAGCGGGACGAGATTGTCTCTTTGCTTCGTTCTCAAGTGCCTCATCCAGATTTAAACAACTCCAGCAAGAATACTGTTATTGCAAGAAAATTCCACTGCCTACATGTCCTTCTGCAAAACCACTTTTTTAAGGCTCTTGACGTCTGTTTGTTAATTTTGTCCGAATTGCATCACAAAAGAGAAAAGTGAGAGTATTCAACGTGACCCTGGGCAGCTCAATCCATATGATGACTTAAAAATAGAATTAGAGCAGATATCACAGTGAAATGTGGACTTGCTACAGTTAGAGTTAATATTTTTGGCTATTCTTCTATAAAGTGGTTGGATTTCTTCAAATTTAAACTTTAAGTAATTTCCTAGTGTTTGCAATGTTTTGGGGTTTTTTTTGGCACCTGTACTCTGTAAATTGCTTACCTGAAAATTTCTGATAAGTTTTCAACCTTGACTTCATCGGGGTTTAAGTTATTTTTAATCTGTGGTTTTATCTCCTGTTTCCAGGCTGTCTGCAATAACCACTTTATTAGCTATTTGGTATATTGTGCATACTTGGCCCTTGGTTGGCTAGGAGAGGTTGCACAGATGTCCATGCAAAATCAAGGGCAGGCACATAAAATTCCTACTGTAGCAATTGGAATTCTTTTTTTTTTTTTTCCTAAAGAGTCATGGGAAAATACCAATTCAGCAAACACTAAATTCTTTGTTTGAAAAAAAGCCCTGGGTTAAAAGTGATTTTACTGAGTCCAAGGTTAGGCTTCAGTGGAAACTGGCCAGGATTATGGGCCAGGAACTCTGGAACCTGCCAGTTTTGGAGCCCTGGGTGAGTTCACAGAGGGATTAACCCCAGGAGCAGGGGAGCGTGGGCGATGCCCGTGGCACTGCAGCGCAGTTGGTATCAATTTCTGATGTGGAACTGATAAAACGCCAACTCTGGTGGGTGTGCACCACGGTTGTAAAGTTTCCAGCTTGTAGGAAACTAAAAATGAGACATTTACTGATTTGAATCCAATTTGGACAGGAAATTTTTTTCCTGTCAACTTGGGAACTGCACTCTCCTGCCAATTACAGTCACAATTGTGTCATTTTATCTGTGAAACTCTCAGTCTCACGAATGCAAATGAAAAAACCTGTGCAACTTCAGTCTCTTTGTTTAGTTTGTAATACAAATGAAATACAAATCTCTGGAGATAAGCTGCTTCATTTTCCAGGTGTTTATGAGCTGCTGTACCACATTCCCTTCCGTGCTTGTGAAAAAACCCCGAGAAATTATTTTTTCAGCATCATTTTCAAAAGAAAATTATTAGACTCTAAATCAAGTTTTTCTTTCTGTGCAAGGAATTGAATTCTATGCCAAAGCCAGCCCTTGTTTACTGTAACCCTTGTTATATGGCAGATAGGCAAACACTTAAAAGAGAATCTTCCATCTTTATAGGAAAGTATTTTTATCAGAAATAATTAACATCTGAAAAGACTCAGCTACAATACACATGGGATGGTCTGTTCAGATACTAATAAGAAAAATTTGAATGATGGGCTCATCTTTAATGCTTAACTGTTGGAGGCCTGCAGTAAAGTGAAATGAATTTTGCTTTCTCTCTCATTAGTGCAGCAGTGGTTGTTTTTTAGAGTTGGCTTTTATTCTACCACAAAATGGCAATCTACTGAAAGAGAAGAGCATGGGGTGATAGAACAAGGGGTAAACTGAAGGAGGGCAGCTTTAGATTAGATATTAGCAAAACATTCTTTACTGTGAGGGTGCTGAGGCCCTGGCACAGGCTGCCCAGAGAAACTGTGGCTGCCCCTGGATCCCTGGAAGTACCCAAGGCCAGGTTGGACAGGGCTTGGAGCAACCTGGGATAGCGGAAGATGTCCCTGCCCTTGGCAGGGGGTTCAAAACTGGCTGATTTTTAAGGTCCTATCCAACCCAAACTATTTAAGGATCCTATGAAACTTTGGGAAGCACTGCTCAAGTGAATCCCCACTAACCCTTGTGAGCTGCCATGAGAAGCGCAGTCAACCCTGCCTGGGGAAGGAAAGGGAAAGAGCTAAAACTGCAGCCCACAGATTTGTGCTGTGGAGAAGAAGAATGCCTGATTCTTGCCCTCTCTTTGCTGTCTGAGAACCAGCCAAGGAAGGTCTGTTTTGCAAAGATTAAAAGGAAGGTAATTTGGGGAGTATAAACAGCATGAAGAGCAGAAGGTGGAGGTACAGAAAGGCACAGCCTGGAAGGTGTCTCAGAGTTTCTAAAACCAGGGCTGGGTGTTGGCGGGTGGGAAGCCAGGAAAACAACTTTGGAGGAGAACAAGCAGAGAGAAGGAACTTTTCTGGAGACAGAGGCCAGCCGAGAACAGGTCTGCTGGTCACAGCAGCTGGGAACTGCTGTGAAAGGTGAGTTCCAGTCGCTGGTTTTGTAAGCAAGCATGGAGCAAAGTCCCTGCCTGCCACACTGACTCCTGGTCCCATAAGGAATAGTCCTACAAAGCTCTACAGTTTGAGCCATACTCAGGCCAGAAGGGCAGCAGATGTGATGCCATCTCATCTGCACAGGCCACTGATGCCTGCAACAGTAAATTTGCCTGAATTAGGGAATTTCCTACTACCCTGAGCTCAGTGGGAATAACCAGGGCGCATCTGTACTGCTGAACTCTCCTTTCATCCAAGACGAGGTGGCCGTATGGAAGTTGCCTGTGGGAAAGCCCGGCTTTAACTCCTGATTTTTGTGTTAGGGAATCATTTAGGAGAGTGCTGGCTGTGCCAGTGGTTTAACAGTATAAAAGATGGCATTCCAGTGTGATCCCAGGAGTATTTCCCTGCTGACATAGATATAGTGACTGTTGGGCTTGGGTTAAGAACAGAAGCAGGATCAACTCTGCTTGGCTGAGCTCTTGTGGGTTTGATGACGATCCCTCTCTAACAGAGTCCCTTTCTAGTTACTCAGAGGTGGTAGAAAACCAGCATCAGTTACATCAGGTGTGCAATTAGGGATTCTTCTGACTTCTTAGCTGCAAAACTCATGGGGTGCAATCAAGGAGAACCAGCTGCCTTTCCTGGCTCTGGAGCTTTCCCCATTCCTAATGAGACTGGTATGGGACTGTGAGGCAAGGTGCTGGGTCTGGGAATCAATGAGTTTTCCTCTGGAATTAACTTCATGGCACAATGCCTTTTAAAGCAGTCACTAAGGACTGCCAGGGAGAGGGGCTGGTGGGTCCCATGGTGAGGTGGGAGCAGGACAGAGCTCAGCTCTCATGGGAACAGGGTCTCACGGGGCAGTTACAGCAGCATCTGTGGGCTTCCAGCTCAGGCCGGGGTGGACTGTGAGAAGCTGTCTAATGAACACTCTGGTCAGATGAAAATCTCAAAGGGTCATCATTTCAATTAAACAGTGAGTTACAATGCACTGGGCTCTTCACTCACCATATTATTATCAGCAGCTGCTTCTCCTGGCAGGTTATTCAGTGTAATTTTTCCCTTGTTCTCTGTAGGTTCCCCCCAGAGAACAGACCAGCTCAAAAACCCTGGCTCTTCTTGTTATTTTTATCCAGGAGCAGCTGACAGTAAAAGCGACAAAAGAATTGATGGGGGAAGTGGTCCAGAGCGTGAAAAATCCGGTCGTAAAAGCCAGAGTGTTTGCAATAAAATATCTGTACATAAAGGGAGAGGAGGGAGGGGGGGATTAGAAGCAGGGCTGGACAGAAACCAGAGCAACAAGTTGTGAAAACAGAGGAACAAAGTGTAAATCCAGCTGTCAGGGCTATAATATCCATTGGCACCTTGGTCTCCTTTTCCTCAAGGGAGCTCATGTCCATGCCAGTGTCTCCTGTGGGACAGTGGCTGGACCCATAGGGATGATAAGATGCCATAGGGTGAAAGAACGGGTTTGGAGCCTCCCAGGGTCATGGGCAGAGCCAGCAAAACCCTCTGCTGCTGAGTATCTGCTACAAAGGGTCTTCCCTCTGATGATGAACAGGATTGCTGAAGGGATTTTGGATTGGGAAGATGGTCTGGGCTGCAGAGCAGGGCAGCAAACTGCACTGCAGGGTCAGCAAAAGCAAATCAGGAAGAAAAAGCTGAGATAGTTAAATGGATAAAACAGGTGCATTGTTAAACTGGCCCAGCTTTTTGGGGTTACTCTGAGCCCTTTGCTGGGTGCAAGGCTCAGGAGAAGCTGCTATTTTCTCCAGTTCTGCCTGGGGACAAGTAAGGGATCGAGAGCTGGGAGCAGAAGGAGGCAGAAGAGATACCAGCCCAAAGGGCGATGAAGTGTTTTTTCACAGACATCAAAGAACAAACTGGGTGACATTAGACAACAACTTTCTGGTGAGGTTTCTTTTGGTGCAATTCCTTGGAAATTGATGCTGAAAACAAAACTGAGTGTGAGGACACCTGATCTCTCTCTCTAGGCTGGACCCAGTGCCCCACTCTTGTTTCAGAGATGGGAGGGGGCTCTAAAGCGTGCCTAGGAAAGGAGGTGTTCTCAGAGGGCACAGTGATGATGTCTTGAGAGGTCAAAATGGGAGTGAGAGCTTCCATAATCGCACAGCATTGGACATCAGAGCTGGCACTGGGGAAGACGATAGTGACTCTTGGTATCAGGTATGGGATTTTCAGTGTTTCCACTTGTGCTCCTGGCCTGTGCTGGATCAGAGATGCATCCCTCCAGTGGGGACAGGGGAGAGAAGACTAATGAACACCAGCAAAGACCCTGTGGTGTATCCAGCCAGGAAAATGTAAAGAAAGGAACAAAACCATTTTTTTTTTCCTTTCGCAGCCCCTTCTGAATTGCAGGATGTTTAACTCTGAAGTTTGTCTCTGTTACACTCACATGGAGTAGCCTTGGCTGGGTGTTGGGAGCATATGGGGGACAGCAGCAGCCTGTGGCATTTCTGTCAGCATTTGGGCTCTGCAGGCTGGTGCAAGTGGCCAGCGGGATGGGATTCAGTAGTCTGGAGGCAGAAGGAAAGCTGAAATGCAGCACAGTATGGATCACACCTCTCAGGTTGATGTGTCCCACTTTGCCTCATGTAGCTGTGGTGCTTTAGGGCACCCTCCTGCAGCTATCACCCTGTGGTGTGGATGGGCCAGCTCAGGCTTAGCCTTTCCCATGCACCCAGAGTGATGCCCAGCACCACCTCCAGGCAGGTAAGAAACCTCCTAGACTTCAGACTCCTGGCAGAAATGAGCATGATGAGTTCTGGGCATGCACCAGGCCTCTGTGCACCTCTGAGCCTGCCCCTGGGCCACAGCTCTGCTGCCTGGGTGAGGCTGGTCCATGCCCTGAACCCCACTGACTCACACTGGGAAAGCCACTGGCTCGTAGGTGGATGTTGCATTTCATCCCAAATAGCTTGGCATATGATGTCAGTTCTGCAGGGGATTTATGCTAATCAAACCAGCAGAGAAAGGTCTGAAATCACCTGTTTTCCATGGGCTGCCACCATCCCAGGCCGAGTCTGCGTCAACCAGCAGGAACCACAAAACTTGCCAGATGAATTGTTCTTGTTTGGACGCAACCTTTCTCCCTAGTTGCCTCCAGAAACTGAGTCAGCTGGCAAAAGTCCTTCAGAGCAGGAGCAGATCTCCTCTCTACACATCATTTTCAGCTGCTGGGCTGCTGGCTGGGAACTGCTTTAGTGAAATAGGGTATCACAAGGGGTGGGAAGTGAGGAAGGCAAAGTTCTGGAGTGTTACGTCAGTATCTGATACTGATCTGTGATAGAGCCACCTGTCTTTGGAGAACCTGGGGTCAGTTCACATTATGGACATTAGAAGAGTTTATTTAGGGAATGACAGGGAAAGAAACCTCAAGATGTTTTGAGATGGTGGCAAATCCTGTGGGAAAAGATAAAGCTGTCCTGTGGGAAGGGGTGGGGGCTGCCAAGCAGGTGCCCACTCTATGCTTAGTATGCACAGTATCCTTCTGCTGGCAGCAGAGGGTTTCTGCCTTTATTTCTGAGGACTGGCTTTTCTTATTGTGGTTAGTTTAGAGGACTTGATTTGTACCTTTCTTCAGCCACTCAAAGTCCAAGTGGCTGGTGGATCCCAAGAGGTGCATGTTGCTCATTGCTAAGTGAAGTCCACACTGTATCAAAAACTTCCCAAACCAGCTACTAGCTCTTCTTGGGGCACTTCGCCCAAGAAATCCTCCCCTCCCTGCTGAGGGCAGTTCTGAAGGGAGAGAAGAAGTCTCAAGATCAAGGGAGAAGAGAGGAAGGCACACAGCTTGGCACAGCAGAAAGGCACCTTGTCTTGCTCCCCTGCATTTGAATGGTGCTGAAGGGCCTGAACTCCATGTGACACCTGCATGGGCTGTGTGGGCACAGGACTTCAGTCAGGGTCCTGTGAACATCCAGAGATTACAGGAAACCTCCAGCAGGTCTTGAGAGCTTTACCAGGACCCTTTGCAGTGCTCCTGAGGGCATGCTGGAAATTGATGTCCTGGCAGTCAGGAAAACACAAAGAGCACCAGATGCCTGGGAAAGGAAAATCTCCAGAGCCTCATGGAAAACTGGGAACACAAACTGATTTACAATAGTTGAAAACCTGTTCTCCACATCTGATTAAATATAGAATTATGTCCTTAATCCCCAATCTTTTCTTGCCACCTTGGTCAATAAATAACCGCTAAACTCTGCCAGCGCACCTCAGTCTGCTGCCCTGCCAGTGGATCTGAAACACAAATGTCCAGAGCAAGGCAGACCCTGACTTTGTTTTTCAGTATTTTAGGGATTTCCTGATGTAGAAGTCGCAGCCATATCCCTGTGCTAAGTTATCCCAATGAAATCCTCCACAGTTTTTAGTAAATCCTTTGTGATCTTCATGCATAATGTTGGCCTTCATGACCTCCTTTGGCAATGAGTCCCACAAATTAATTGCATGCATTGTGTAGAAGGAAAGCTCTTTCCATTTGCTGGTATCAAACTCTGCCTGCCTGACTCTGGATACTGGTTGTGTTCCAGCATGACCAGCAGTCAGAAAACATTTCTCTTTTTTTTGCCATATTTTGCCCTAACTGGTTCCAAATTTAAGGAATTCCACCTCAGGAAGCACAAAGCACACAGTGCTTTATTTCCAAAAATCTCTAACCTTCATTCATGATAAAGATTGGCTTTGTCTGCCATCTGAGATAATTTAGGCTGAATGGGAGAAACTGAGAAATAGTGTCCTAGAAATCAAGAAATTCATGTGGAGCATTCACAGGAGAATGATGTTTTAATCACTGAAGTTTTTAAGTCTACAAGTAATTGATGTTTATTTTAGCCTATCTTTATCCAATGAATAAATAACACTGGGAGGAAGGAAGTCTTTATTAGGGATTCAGCCTCCTTTCCCTGTTCAGCTGAAGAATTTAGAGATTGCAATAAATATGCCTTTGAATCCAGAAAAGGCTTTTCAGCACAACAAAGGCAGGCCAACACTAACACTCCTAATCAAGGAAAGACAGACATATTAAAGTCATCAATCCAAGGCCTTTTCATGCCTTGTTTCTACATCAGAAAGATTTCTGGGTATAATCTGAAAGCCCAAACATCTTGATAATGAAACACAAGTCTGCCATGAGTGTCTGTTTTGAGTAAATATTAGCAAATTTGTCTATATCTGACTGGTATGTTTTCCAATTATATTTTTTCCCCATAGAAAATGCTGATATAATTGAAACTGAAACTTTCCATGGGAACATACCCATTTCAATGAAACCTCCGTTGAGAAAAGTTCCTCAGGTCCCAGTCTGAATTTGGGGCCAAAACAGAGAGGCAGGGAGATTGTGTGCCATTTTATCTGAGCCTGGAGGATGTGGAAACCCCACAGCACAAGGATCACAGTGGTTGAAATCCTTGCTGCTGTGAATATCAGCTTTAGAAAGCGGAGCAATGCAGGCCCGACAGCAGAGAGTCTTTGTAGTGATGGAGATTAACCATGTACTGAGTTCTGTTATCTTGACTGCGCAAGGCTCTGAGTCCAGCTTTGGGAAAGATTAGTAGCCGTGGTTGTGGTGGCCGGTGAGCCAGTGTTAAAGTGTTCACTGGTAGGACAGTCCCTAAGATCAGAGATTCCTCCCCCCCCGTTAGGGTGAACAGAAGAGGCTTCTCCCAGGATGCTTTGCCCTGCTTTGTTAATATACTCCAGTTCTGCTTCCCTGGTTGGCCGTTGGCCCCTCTGCCCCTTTGTTACCTTATATGTCCCATGTCCCAGAAAGTTCTCCACTCCACGTTCCCCCCCCATTGGCCCTTGCCCCATTGCCACTCCCGCAGAGTTTCCCCATTGGCTCCCATTCCCTAGTCCTGCCTGTGTACCACCCCCATGCCCTCAGATCATTGGTCCCTGATGCTCGATCCGCTCCCGTACTTAAACCTGGACCCTCCGTTGTTCTCTGTCTTCGTCCCTGGATCCCTTTGCGGTGTGGCTGCAATAAGCTGCTCCCGTGGAACTCTATACGGAGACTCTTCCTTCCTCTTTGCTGATGACCCATGTTACTGGAGCTATCCGTGCGTGTGTGCATGTACACGTGTGTGAGTGTGTGGTGGTCCTGCCGAGCGCCTTCGCTTTGGAGACGCTTTTAGGAAGGTCACAGCACATCGCGCTCCGGCACCGCAAAGCTGCAGCGCCTGGCTAGCGACAGCCTTCCAGCCTGTAGGATTCTGGAATAACAGGTAAATATGGTTTCACTTGTGGCAGTGGTTGGAAGTTGGCTAGCTGGGTTGGTTGAGGGTGGAACAGAGGTGTCAACTCTGGCAAGTGACCTGTCTGTGGGCTGGGCAAGCTGAAGTAACCATTAACAATAATCAAATATATATACCAAAATAACCAAAGTAGCAATAATCTGTCCTGTTGTGTCTGATTTCCTGGGGAAAAAATGCTGATTTAACTTTTTTTTTTCTCAGTCAGAGGTTCTGAGAATAAGGAAATCATGATATTACCCACTCAGTTGAATAGAAAGAAGAGGTGACCCTGTGCAGTATGTACCTCCAAGTATCTGCGTCCTGCTCTCTGTGCCTTCCCTGAGCTCTTCCCGTGGTCAGATGTTGCTTATCCTGTCATGCAGGGGATTGACATCACCTGCAAACACATCTGCCTGAATGAAGAGATCAGCGGGGTCATGGCTGAATTCCTTGAGGACTTCCAGAAAAGAAAGGTGGATGAATTCCCAGTGAGCTCTGTCACCGATTTATGTAGCTTGGATCCATAGCTGCTAAACAATGAGTGATCAGGGTTTGTTTGACAATCTGGTCGAAACCTTTGCACATGTTAATGTTAGGACATATTTTGGTTCTGATGCAGAATTCCCCTGGGATCAGGCTCTGCTTGCAGGGGCAAGTGGGGGATGGAAATTTTTACTGGCTGTGACCTGGGCTTTTAAACCATGGCAGTGTAGAGCAGTTGGTTATTATGGCAGCAACAATGGCAAATGTCATGCCCCAGTGAGGCCAGACTGGTTTTCTCAACCCTGCCACCTTCTCCCTGCCTCCTCCCAGAGCTTTCCTTCACCTCTGCACAGGAGGGAGACCAGGTTCCCATCTGAACAGGTAAATCACATTCACAGTCTTGTTCAGGTGGAAATAATATGTAAAAAATGCTGGACAGAGATGGGCCAGGCTGGGAAGTTGCATCTTTCAACCAACTTTCAGCCTGTGCATCCCCAGTGTGATAATGGGACCAGTCCCATCTTGATGGCTGCTGCTTTTCAGACCAGCATGTCAGAGGCCCGTGCAGAAACAGCTCAGTTTTCCCAGAGAATGTCTTGACAGGTCTGTTTTGTGTCCAGCTCTGCTCATCATGCTGTTTTGTGTCCATGCAGGTGTTTCTGTGTGCAGCCCACAGCCCTGCTTGTGTTGCATCCCAATCCAAGCCAAAGTATTGGCAGGAGATGAGTTACAGAGCTCGTGGCATGAGCTCTGCCTCCCACCCTTTGGGTTGCAGGGCTGTGATCCCACCTGGACAGAGATAAGTTGGTATCTGCAGGATCCCTCCTGTCACTCTGCCAGCACTTCTCATCCAAGAATTAGCTTTGTAAATCTAATTGCTCTTTACTGAGCAGCTCCCTGACAGATTCTGGGAGCACTGGGAACATCAGGGTGGTGAAAATGCTCGTGACCAGGCAGACTGGGATGGCTGCAATCTGCCTCAGAGTGGAGCCCTTGGGAGTTGCTGGAGGGGAGCCCCCAAAAAACTCAGAGACAACAAAACCTGCTTAACATTGCTGCAAAGTCAGTGCTGCAGCATGTGGGGGATCAGTGATCAGAGACGTGCATTTATCAGGGTTCTGTGCAAGCTGCTTTTAACCCACTGGGGTGGGAATACCTACAAATCTGTATGAGGTCAGGGTGGGCACGGCCTGACAAGAACTCAAGGAGCATTTGGACAACACTCTCAGGCACATGGTGGGATTCTTGGAGCTGTCCTGGAGCAGGGCCAGGAGCTGGACTTGATGATCCTTGTGTGTCTCTCCCAGCTCAGGATATTCTATGATTCTGATTCCACTGTGCCAGTGGAAAGGACAGTTTCTTGATGGCTCATGCTGCTCAGCCCTGACCTTGTTCTTGTCAGCTTCCGTCCACTCTGCTCTGACCCCTTATATCCAGCCATGCTTTAATCCCTGTAAACGTTTCCTTGTCCTGAACACAGGGAAGGCTGTTTTCTCTCCTGTCTGTCTGTTCCTCACAGGATAATGGCAAGATACAGCAGTGAATTCCTATGGGAGCACACCTTAGCAGGGAACATTGCAGCGGGACACCTGCCTGGCTCAGGGATTCCAGCAGGCATCAGCAATTAACACAGAAAAAAAACCCAAACCAAACAATCCAGGGAAGCCTCGGAGCTTGCCTTTTCAGAAGTGAAGCTGGAGACGGGCTGGCATCGCCATCTGGTGCAAGTTCCCAGAATTAACCGAGCAGCTCCAGCATGGAAATAACTGCCTGGGATTGAAAAACTGACCAGAACAATAGGGGTGTTGCTGGTCCCAGCCCAGCACTGCTGGACTGAGTAGCTCAAGGAGAGATGACCTTCATCCTCAGCGTTTTCAGCCTGATTCTCCCCGCAGGAATATTTGGGGCATCAAAGAGCAAGTTGATGAGTGCTGGGATAGAGGAAAGAAAGAAAAGAAATGGGCAGTGGAGGCTGGACCCTGTTTTTCATGGGGAGCATCTGAGTCTGTGGGGTTGCTAAAACTTGGATAACTTATCTTTAAGATAGATGACCTTTTTTTATTAAAGATGGAGAGCTGAGTTCACACCAGAAAAAAAAACCAGTTTTATTTTCTATTCATGGGGGCAAATAACTACAGAAATTGCTATATAATATGGCTCAGTAGCCAAATAGCTAAGTTTTTATTTTCCTCAGTCTCAGAGCTTTCATCTACTTCTTGTCTGGCTAAGGAGAAAGCAAAACTGTGTTTGCAGGCACCACCAACACGGCTCAGCTGAAATAAGGCGTTTTCTGGGACTCTGTGTGTGTCATGGCACAAATTTAAAAGCAAATGTTTGGCATTAACCTTATTCAAATGAAGATATTTTATTTGAGTTTTCCGGGAAGAAAAACAAACAAAAAAAAAAATTGGAATTATTTGAGCAAAACCACAGCTTTTTTTCCACAGCAAAACTTGATTTTGCAAAACATGTCTATCCTGCTGAGCAATTGTTCCTGCAGACAATTCCTGCAGCCCTTTCAGAAAGGCAGGGGGTCACCAGCTGGCATCTCCTGGGCTGTATGTAGTCAGTTAGTTCAAACCAATTAGGCAATTATTGGGTGTTACTAAACTGGAATTAATTTCAATAAATTGGAAACAGTTGAGGAATTTGGCATCAAAAAAGCAAATCCAAAGGATTTCCCAAGCCATGTACTTTCCTCTCTGCATTCCCTTTCAGAAAACTTACCTGTGATGTTGGCCTTGGCCTTGAGATCGTGAAAGAACATCATCACCTTCCCAGGCAGGGAACCACAGAGGTGTCTGACCTCATGACAAAATGAAGAAGAAAAGCCTGTCCTGATTCCTCTTTGGAGGGGTGGATCAGTTGTCCAGGTTGCTCCAGCAGAGATGCAAAACCAGCCGGATTATTTGGGGAGCAGACTGGGATCCTAATGATGGGCACCCATCTGAATATTGCTCTAAGAATATTTTTCCTGTAAAATGTTCCCTCCCCTGATGTGGCATTCTTTCCAAACAGGAGCTGGAGCAATCAAAACCAGAAATGAGACTTGGAAATGGGGCTATTCCCAACTTTACAGTGCAAGGCACTAAATGGGACAAGTTTTTTCCAAGTTTCTGGGGGTTTGCAAAGAACCATGAAGTTGCCTAAACATCTGGTACTGTTGAAGATACCTCAGGATACCCCACAGATATTTAGAGAAGGCCACCAAACCCTTAGGACACCCATATCCTGTTGTTGTGGCAGCTGGAGATTGATGTTTCAGACCCCATCAGGTCTGAAAAACCTGTGTTAGGACACTAAATTGCACCCTTAGCATAAAGTAAAGCACATGTAGACAATTCCATAGCTAATCCTAGAATATCCTGAGTTGGAAGAGACTCACAATGATCCTTGAGTCCAACTCCTGTCCTTCATAGGGCAGTCCCAGCAATCACACCACGAACCCCCAGTCAAACCCTCTTCTGCTCCGTGCACTCCTGGACACCCCCATGTTGTGCTGGACTTGGTCTGGACCCTGGGAGGGTGCAGAGTTTTTTTGGTGGAACTAGTGAAGAAAGCACCCAAAAAGAAGTTCTGGGTTTGTGCCACTGTAAGGAGTGGTCTGAAATGTAGAGAGGTTGAGCTGGAGCAGCAGACAAGCACATGGCTGTTTCCCAGCACTGACTTTGCCCAGGGTCTTCTAATGACCATGGGAACAAATCCTGTAAGATCCCAAACATCCTCATCTTCCTTCTGATCAGCTGAGAAGTAATGGCTGAGATTTACTTGAACTGAAGTTCGTAGTGGTAAATGTTGGTGACCAGGATACTGAATATCCTGTTTCAGGAAAAAAACCCCCAGACCTGTTGGATCAAATAACCTGATCTTGAACGGGGTCCGTCACCATTCCGTAACACCCTGGGTGGCAAAAGGTCTGCTGAATGCAGTGGCAAGGATTTGAATGGTTGTGAGGAGGGATTTTTGACAAGGGCATACAGGTACAAGGGGAGTGGCTTTAGGCTGAAGGAGGGTAGATTTAGGCTAGGTGTGAGGGAGAAATTCTTCCATGTGAGGGTGGCGAGGCACTGGAATCGGTTGTTCAGAGAAGCTGTGGCTGCCCCATCCCTGGAGGTGTTCAAGGCCAGGTTGGACGGGGCTTGGAGCAACCTGGGATAGTGGGAGGTGTCCTTGCCTGTGGCTGGGGGTTACAACAAGATGATCTTTCACACGTTTCCCAACCCAAAATATTCTGTGATTCCATGAAGGATTTGATCAAGTCAGTGTGACTGAAGACAGAAACCTGTGTCTGGTCCCAACGTATTAATTTTCAAGGGGGAGTCACTAGGGAAAAAGCCGTGAAGGTTTGTAGTGTGACAGGCCACTAAATATATTCCAGCACAAAGCTGACAACAGCTAGGGCCACATGTGATATGCCTCTGGAATCCTAGCAGGGTTGATTTATCTTGGTGTTAGGCCTAATATACTTAAAAGCCCTTTATAAATAACCCAGGACCTTTTGCACTTGCTGTTTTACAGACTTGCTTTGTTTATTTGACTGGTTGAGCTGGGCCTGTAATTTTTAATGAAAATAAACTCCTTGTCAAGGACCTTTTTCCTTTTGGGACCTTCCAAAGGACACGTAGAGCAATTCTGTGCTTCTTCCCTGCTTCCCAGCAGTCCCATTAGATTTATCTCTTTGGCTTATGAAAGGTGAAACCTAGGGAAAGGTTAACTGAGCCCCTGTGGGCTGTGTTTCTTCAGGCCCTCAAAACTGAATCATAAAAATCATGGAATCACAGAAAGGTTTTGGCTGGAAGGGACCTTAAAGACCATCTAGTTCCCTGCCATGGGCAGAGACACCTTCCACTATCCCAGAGTGCTCCAAGCCCTGTCCAGCCTGGCCTTGAACACTTCCAGGGATGGGCCATCCTCAGCTTCTCTGAGCAAGGAGTCTTCTAATTTTGGGTTTGGTTTTTCTGAGGGGTAGGCACTCAACATGCAAGTAGAGCTCAAGTTCACCCCAAAGGATCAAGAGGCATCCACAGAGGAGGGTGGGTGAGAGGAAGACAGGTGTCCTTGGTCATGGTTTGGAGAGGGGGTAGGAGGGTAAATCCCATCTGTCCCCTTGTTACTTCATCTTCCCCCAGGTATTTTGGGTTGTAGAGTCACCCTGGCCTGAGCTGTCACCACAAGGTTGGGGAAGGAAAAGGGGGCGGTGGACAGCTTTGTTCTGTGAAGCGAGGGGTAGAGAGCTGCCTCCTGCCCTGCCCTTACAACCATGGTTGCCACATCTCACAGGCATTGTGCCAAGAGAAGGGTAACATAATCACAGAATCACAAGGTATCCTGAGTAGGAAGGGACCCACAAGGACCATCGAGCCCAGCTCCTGGCCCTGCACAGCACACCCCAGCAATCCCACCATGTGCCTGAGAGCGTTGACCAAGTGCATCTTGAGCTCTGTCAGGCTTGGTGCTGTGACCACTGTCCTGGGGAGCTGTTCCAGTGCTCCACCACCCTCTGGGTGAAGAACCTTTTCCTAATATCCAACGTAAACCTCCTCTGACACAGCTCCAGCCATTCCCTCGGGTCCTATCACTGGTCACCAGAAAGAAGAAATCAGCTGATAGGAGGACCTATATTTGCTACATCTTCATTTATCACTGGTTTTTTTCCTCTTCTTCCCTCTGAACTTCAGGTATTCTCCATCTGGGATGAGTTAGTTCATTTTTTTGCTATACAGCTGTTTTCCTCCTGTACTTTGTTTTCTAGCACCAGCATTTCTCTTCTAACAGATCCCCGGGATCAGCAGAGGGAGTGCAAGAGCAAGGAAAAGAGAAATGCATACACTGAATGTAAGGGGGTTTGATCTGAGGTGCTCCATGAGCCTGGCTCAGGGATGAATGAGCCCTCTGGAGAAGAGACCCTTCTGTTCACCTGCTGAGTGAGTCCTTCTGCATTTTCACACAAAAAAGGGACATCAGACGTTCTCAGTAATCTTTCTTCTCCTGGTGGATATGAGAAAATCTCCTGATCATATTACAGCAGCAGCACAAAAAAGCAAATCAAGTAAGTGTGAACTTAGGATCCAGGTTAAAAGATTTCCATACAGGTAATTTAGAAATCAACAACATTCACACACAAACACACATAGAAAAAAGTAGAAACTTGTGAAAATCATCTAGTCAGCTACTATTTCACCATTTCAGAGAGAACAAAGGGGATGAAGGGCTTTGTACTAGCCAGCAATGTGACTCAGTGACCCTTGGTTTGGCAATGACAAATGTTGTTTTGTTATCCAAAAAATCCAAGGTCCTCCCATTTAGCACGTTGCACAAGGTTGCATTTAAGCGCCACTGAGGCCAAGGAGATTTGAGCACACAGCTGAGAGTGCTCTGCTGAACCACAGCCCCAGCCTGTAAATATTTGTTAACTTAGCCCAAGAACACAGGGAACACAAATCTTAGGGATCCAATGAGTGGCTGGTGTAGCAGTCAAGGCACTCGACGCTTTCTCTCATGTAACACAGACAGAAGAAAAAAGTACTTAACTATTCAAATATCTGCCCTTCATTAGTCTTTTCCCAGTAATTATTAGCCCAATAAGCAAGCATATAATATAGCTACCTATAAATATAAGGCATTATTGCCCATTCCATTTGCATTGGAAAAAAAGCAGAGAAAATCTCCCTGAAGCTTTTAAACTGTGTAATTAAGATAAAGGCCAAAAAATCAAAGGCCTTTTCTCACATCTCTCTACCTCACCATGTGATGGCACCATTTTTTCAGAGTCAGCTCCCCAAATAATGGCACAATAGTAGTGAGTACAAATGACATAAAGGAAAAAAAAACTGAGTCAACACTCACAAGGTATCTCAGGGGTTTCAGCTCCCCTTTCCCGGTTTGATGTAGGCACCCATGAACATCCAGCCCCATCTGCCAGCTGAAAGGGTGCTGAGATATTTTGCTGAATTTGGGGGTGCACCCAGCCTATGCTGTGTCTGATCCTGGGTGGGGGAAGCCTCTTCCTGTACATTTCTACTGAGAAATGCCCACCATGAGACAGCTCCTAACTCCTCAGCCTCTGCACTCCCTGGGAATACTTTAACTGGGACACAATGAATGTCCAAGGTGAGGTGTGTGGCTTTAGTAAAAGTAAGGTGTTCTCAAGATGCTGTGGTTCTCCTCCTGGAAAACCTCTGGAAGAGCACTCTCCCTGGTGCACCCTCCTAGGACCACTGATCTGGAGACTGCTGGGCTTCTTAAAAGCCAGGATCCAGGAGTATTTCTTGGGCTGGCCCTGACAGAGTTCGTTCAAGAAGGGTTGGGTCCAGCTGCTCCAAGCAGTGCAGTTATTTCACGAACAGTCTCCTGTAGCTATTGTGACACCAACATCCCCTTCTGTGCACAGGGTCTGCCCACCTGCCCTAGGGAATCTGCTCCCCCGCAGGCTGCAAAAGACCCTTCTGCAGAGCAGAGCCCAGTGAGCAGCAGACCTATGCCCACAGAAGCTTCCTACCCTCGTGCGTGGCACGATCTGGAACAATGACATCCTGGGGCTGTTTTTCTGACACCAGTAGGTTTTCCAGCACCAGTTTGCTGTGAGTGGCTGCAATTTTCCCAGTGCCTGGAGCAGGAGGGGAGAAACGCTGAGAAATACTCATTGCAAACCTGCTGTGGGTGCTGGACTGCCTACAGCAGAAAGCTGAGAGCCCTGGAGTGTCAGGGGCTGGAAAAGGCCTTGGCCATCCAGACGGGAGCCTGTGGAGGGCTTTTGGCTTCATTTTTATGTGTGTCTTTCTTCTGTTGTGTCCCAGAGCCCTGGTCCTGGGAGGTTTGGGTGACCACACTGGGGCCATCCAGCTGAGCCAGGAAGGCAGGAGGTGTGGAGGAGCCTTGTGACATTCCAGAGTCCAGGTGACCAGCCGTGGCCCATCCCTGACATCCTCAAGCCATGAGAGTTGTTACTCCCACTCTGAGGGCCAGACCTGTTTTGCCACTCTCACATTTCCTGACAGCACAGGGTGGTGGAGGTTATCAACAATGATTGTTTGATGCGTTTAATTGGCCTGCAGTTAATTATATAATATTTCTTTATAAAGAAACTCCTGAAAGAGAGCTGCCAGCATGGCTGATGCACTTGTCATTCACGTGGCCTGCCTAGGGGATGGCCAGGTTGGCCTTGTTCAAGTGTTTTAGGCTTGGCTCAGGAACAGTCCACTCCAGCTGGAGCTACAAAGACCTGCTCCCAGGTGCTCTCTTTTGCTCTATTTAGTCTGTTTTATTCTATTTAGTCTTTTATTTTTCCCTGCTCTTTTCTCCAGGGAGGTTAGTGAGGAGGAAAGAAGTGAGTTTGCCTTGTCATGAATTACACCCCTTCTGCCTCCTTCTCTCCTCAGACCACAGAGTTTGCCTTAGGATCCTGCCCTGGTTGTCCCATGTGGGGAAGCCCAGGGTGTAATGGTGCTGCAGGGCTCCTGAAGAGGTCATTGATCCCCCACATGTGGCTGGGTCAGCACTGGGCTGGGCTGAGAACAGCTGGACTTGCAGCTCTGCCACCCCAGCCACGTGTCCCAGCCAACCCCAGTGTGCCACTGCCCACCACAGCCAAGTGAAACTGTGCTCCAGAAAGGAGTCAGGCTGCTCCAAAAGAGGAGAATTGATTTACCGGCAGATCAGTGGCTGTTTGAGGCTGTACTCCAAGCCTCCAGCCTTCACTGTCTCTGCGTCCACGGCCTCATCTGCTGCCTCGTCCTCCAACCCACAGTGATGTTTTCTTCCCCAGTCTGGTAGCAGGATCTGAGATGCCTCCACAAGGAATGAGGTGTTCCCAAATGTAACTGAGCATCACCATGAAGCCACATCCTGCAGCTCCTCCTTCGCAATCCAGCATGTATCCCACCCTGACCTAACCCCGAACCTGAGGCTTCCATCTTCCTACATCCTCTCTCACTTTTTATTATAGACAAGTCTGGTGCAATGGAAAATGCACCATAAACCAAAGCACAACTGTACAGGGCTATGCAGAAACCCCACAGCAAGGGGCACCCTTTCTTTTCAGTGGTCAGAGCTGAGAAGTGGTCATGAGCCATTTTTTTCCTCAGAAGGGAATGAATCCACAGCTTGTCCACCCTGGACAGCAGCAGGGCTGGGCTCAGAGCAGTTTGTGTAGGTCTGCAGAGAAGACACTGTTCTCCATCACCCCTGGGGCTGGCATTCCCCAAATACATGACAGTCCAGTGATGGTTTATGGTCTCCCCAAAGTGCCAGTGACAGAGAGGGGTTGCAAGAATCCAGGGAAGGCTTTGCAAACCCAGCAGGGATGCTCTTGGCACAGCAAAGTGCTTTGACACCACAGCCCAGCTTTTTTCCCTTGTTTTCCTAAAGATTTATGTAAGTAATCCAGGCAGTTTCAACCCAAATGATGCTGAATAGAAGAGCCCTCAAGGAGATTTTGTTTCCTCCAGATTTGCAGGGGAAAAGCGGCCCATGCCCTTGGGACTGTGGCACTGAAGGGGCCCTCCGTGTGCTTGGCAGGATGGAGGATAGAGAATCACTGGTGAAAAAATGGTCTGAGCTGTGCCTCTGCACCCTGGAGGATGTGCCTGAGGGACACGGTGCCATCCAGAGGGACCTGGACAAGCTCGGGAAGTGGGCCAGGGGAATCTCATGAGGTTGAACAAAGGCTGGTGCTGCACCTGGGCCGGGGCAATGCCTGTTATCAACCCAGGTACACGACAGACGTGGACCTGCTGAAGTGGGTCTAGAGGAGGGCCATGAGAAAAATCGCAGGGCTGGAGCACTTCTGCTTTGGAGACAGCCTAGGACAGTTGGGGCTGTCCAGCCTGGAGAAGAGAAGGCTCCATGAAGACCTTTTCAGTGCCTAAAGGGGGCATATAAGAAAGATGAGAAGAGAACAGACTTTTTAGCCGGGTCTGTAGTGATGGTTCAAGGGGCAATGGCTTTAAACTGAAAGATGGTTAATTTAGATTTGATATTAGAAAGAAGTTTTTTACAGTGAGGATGGTAAAACACCAGCACAGGTTGCCGAGAGAGTTGGTGGATACCCCATTCTTGGAAACATTCAAGGGCAGGTTGGATGGGGCTCTGAGCATCCTGGTTTAGTGGGGTCTGGACTAGATGACCTTTTAAGGTCCCTTCCAACCCAAACCATTTTATGATTCAATGATCAATGGAAGCCCGTCTACCATCTGCCTCTACCCAGCCTCCATGCAGGCATCCTCATCCATGGCACACTGGCTTTTAAAGCCCCTCCCAGTCTCCTGTGCCAGGCTGGATCAAGGCTTATGGAGGGGTGGATGCTGGGCACCACCTCTCTTGGCTGTTCACAGCAGAACACTGACTTCCATAAATCCTGTTTGCAACTGCAACAGCCTGTTTTTCAGGAGGGGACACTGACACTGGAGTAAACCACAAAACCGCGTGGTTTTTTCACCCAAGCTGTCTCCCAAATCAAAGTGGTGTTCCAGGCCAGCTGGCACTGCAAGTCCGTGCTGGATGATATGGCTAAACCTCTCCATGGTCTAACAGGGGAGAGCTCATGGCATCTCCTTCCACCTTCAGCAGGACAAGGAGGCCAGGACAACCTCTGCTTCCCAACAGGAGGACACAAAGGAAATGCTCCATTCGTTAGGGTTCATTCCCCATCCGGGGGCGATGGCTTACAGCCATCAATAGATGATGGGACCAGGCAAGCCCGGCCATGTGTGATGGGAGGAGGAGAATTGAAAGGGTAGGACGCTTGGATTCATCCCGCTGGGTTGTCATCTCCCCCCTGGATTTATCACCCAGCGCTAATGAGAGGCAGCCGGCCCTGTGTGATGTGGACAAGCCCCGGCTCCGCGCTCGCGGGCAGGGAGGGCAGGGTGTGCCACGTCCTGGCAAAGGGCTCTCTGATGCTCCAGCTCAGCTCTTGTCCTCAGGAGTTCTCGGGCTGAGCCGGAGGATGGTGGGGAAATGTGAAGGGCGACAAAAGCGAGACAGGCTGTGCTGGGGCAAGCACAGCCCTGAGCCAAGCTTTTCTTCTGGCAGCCGGCACCAGGCATTCACAGGGGGATTATCTTTTCTTTCTTTTATTTTTTTTTTTTCCCTCCTGAAGTGTCTTGTATGGGCCCTGGAGGGGAGAAGATTATTTAAACCTGACGTGTCCCCTCTGGTCCTTCTGATGTTGCCAACCCCGCAAGGCTGCGGATGCTTTTCCACCTTCGCTCACTCTTCCATCTGCCAGGAGCTGCGGATCCCACCCTGCGCTGAGCCAATCCCCAGGCCCTCCTTGGATGGAGGAAGAGGAAGCCGCCCACAGCACCCCGAGAATCCCGCCATTGTCTTCCTCACTCCTGGGAAGCCCCAATGACAAAGCCAGGGCTGCGACTGAGCCGCAGCAGGGAGGGGAGGAATCTCGGACAGGATGCAAGGAGCGGGAAGGACCCGCAGCGCGGGTTTGGTTTGGCAGCCCCGTTCAGACAATAAAAGGTCAGGCTGCAGAGAAGCTTGTTTTGTTGGTGTTTTTTTTTTTTTTAAACCAGTATTCTATGAANTTTTTTTTTTTTTTTTTTTTAATTTCCCTGGCTTTTGTTCAAGGCTGTGTCCTTAAGGACGGGGATTCTCTACGCCGGTGGCAGGCTGAGAGCACGGGTGGGCGGCTGGGTCTTTGTCTGGCGGAGTTTTTAGTGTGCAAATGATTTCGCTGGAGCACAGGCTGCGAGAGGAGGAGGCTGGGCTGGGTGTGAGCTCAGGGCGAGGACGTGAAACTGCACCAGGATTTGGTTTGGTTCAGTATCTGAACTATCTTCTTTTTCGCACTGAAGTTTTAGAGGTTTCCAGGGGACCCAGAAGTTCAGGAATTGGAGCACATGCTGTGGAGGAAGCTGCACATGTGAAATAAAATGAGGGCAAACAGCCCCAAGCAGAGCCTGGGATGAGGCAACAGGAGGGTCTGTATGGAAATTGTCACGCAGGGTTTCACAGTGTGGTTCAGTGGTCTCAGCAGATTAGCTGCTTCACATTTGATTTTGGGTAGGATTTGACGTTTTAGAAATGGTGCTGCTGCTTCCTAATCTTCTCAGGCCAGGGACAGTTTCCCAAAGCTGTGCATCCTGAAGCTGTGCACCCTCCACTGAATCACCATCCCTGCAAGCGTTCAAAAGACACTTCAATGTGGCCCTTGGGGACATGTGTTAGTGGTGAACATGGTGGTGCTGGGTTAATGGTTGGACTCAGTGATCTTAGAGGTTTCTTTCATCTTTTATGGTTCTATAATCACACCCAGCCTGATCCCTGCTGTCCCATAGCCCGAGGATCAAAGAGCACAGCACTCTGCTGTCACACACAAAGAGGTTTGCAGGGTCACTGTGGCTGTGCCTCTCCTCCAGCTCAGGGAGGTGAGTTCAGGTCTCACCTGGTGTATCCTGCCAGGCTCCACAGAACTGTCTCCTCTCCTTGGACACTGTGCAAAAGAGACACAATGAACCCTCATGAGTTTAGAGGCTGCCATAATACCTGTCTGGTATCTGAGTTTCATACAAACTTCAGGACAAAGTAAGGAAACTGGTTCTTGGATGTACAACAGCTGCCTCAGTACAGGCTGAACCCAAGTAAGCCTGGAGCTCAGATCCTTGGAAGATGCAAAGGCCTTGATGCATGGGCCAACATCTTCTCCTGGTCTCTGGTACCAGTGCTAATGCGGTGCTAAGCCTCAGGAGCCTGCTGAGCAGCAAAACTGCCTTCGTGGGCCAGACATGTCTAGGGGTGATGTCAGGCTAGTAATAAAAACAGGCTGATTGTTAATAAAAACAGTCTGACCTAGAATCTGATTCACAAAAGCATAAATAACAGAAATATAAAAAATGCCAGTCAATGTGGTTTTCTGGAACAGGGGTCTTGTTGTACCAGCTTGATGTCATTCTTTTAGATAATGAGGCTGGCCCATAAACATAACTGCATATGCAACGTGCTTGTAAAATATTAGATTTGTACAGTGTGGTGTTCCCGTGGGGGAAAAAAGCATCACACATCAGTAGAACACCTGTTAAATGAGCTAAGAGTTGGCTGTCAGACAGATCTCAAAAAGTGGTGATCAGTGGGCAATCACCAGGGCCTGGATCTGTTTCTTCAGTGGAAAATCCTTGGCCCAAAGCTGTGCAGCCTTTCCCCTCCAGTGAGCTGAGAATAAATGTGAAATTGCTCCTAAAGAATCTGTGAGGGGAGAAAAATGGGGTGGAAAAGGACAAATACCCACAGTTTAGTATGAAGCCATTTCACAGAATCATAGAATCATTAAGGTTGATTCTCTGCATCAAGTCCAACCATTAACCCAGCACCGCCATGTTCAGCACTAAACTGTGACCCCAAGCACCACATCTACATACCTTTTAAATACCTCCAGGGATGGTGACTCCTCAGCTTCCCTGGGTGGCCTGTTCCAGTGCCTGATCACCCTTTCTGAAAAGAAATTTTTCCTGATACCAATCAAAACCTCCCCAGGTGCAACTTCAGGCCATTTCCTCTTGTCCTGTCATTTGTAACTTGGGAGGAGAGACCGACCCCCACCTGGCTCCAACCTCCTTCTTTCCTCCAGCTCCCTCAGCCACTCCTCATCGGAGTTGTTCTCCAGACCCTCCCTCAGCTCTGCTGCCCTTCTCTGGACATGCTCCAGTGCCTGCATTTCCATGCAGACCTCAGTCCATCCAGCTGGAAAGCACCCCAGTGGTGGACTGAGGATCAAAATGCGAGGGGCCACAGCTCAGCCTCTTCAGGACATGATGGATCACATGGCAAAAGCTAATGGAGCCAGATGTTAGAGTACTCTAGGTGGTGGAAGAGAGATGGGCCCTGAGGATCAGAGAGAGGGCCTCTTTCCTGGGCCCGGAGGTGACCCTGGGAATGCATCCAGGTCACCGGGGATGGACTGAGAGAGGATTGTGTGTTTATGGACAGACTGGGCCTATGAGAAGTGTTAATTGTAGTTTGTGGCCTTATAGGGTATTGTTTATCTATTACCATACTAGGTGAAATCTGTGCAATACCCCAGGTGATTGGGGGACACTGTGGGGAACATCTTTCCTGTTTATATGATGTTATATCCTGTTGGGTGCTGGTATTTAGGGAATACTGACTTCACAATAAACGGCTTTGCATTCTTCCACCTGATAAACAAGGTCCTTGCCCATGCGTCAGTACTGCAGCCAGAGACATCTCTTTGCAGGGCTTTGAGTGTGGTAAATCTGCATCTCATGATAGAAACACTCTCAAGAGAAAACAGAAGACAAGTTGAGTTATGGGTGCACGTAGGGAAGTGATTTAACTGCTTTAGATGAGTCTGAAATCCCCATCTGATGAGTTGTGGATGCTGAAATCCTCTGACGAGCTGTGGCTGCCCCATCCCTGGAAGTGTTCAAGGCCAGGTTGGATGGGGCTTGGAGCAACCTGGTCTAGTGGAAGGTGTCCCTGCCCATGGCTGAGGGTTGGAACTGGATGATCTTTGAGACCCCTTCCAACTCAAATAATTCTGTGATCCCAGGATTCTGTGAAACTGAGTACAATCACACTTCAGAGAGCATACTGAGCTGAGCTGTCTGTGGGGGGAGCAGGCAGTCTGGATATAATTCTCTCTGCAGCCATGGACATTGTAACCATAACAGATGGAGCTAGAGGAGACAGGTGCAGTGTCTGGAGAAGGTACATGCCCCAAGGGGAGTATCTCTCTGGAATCTCCTTCAGTGACGCAGTTTTGCACCCTATGAGCTATAAGATATCCTTTTCTTCTCTGGGATCTTCATAAGACTACAGGATGATTCAGGCTGGAAGGAGGTCTCCTGCTCAAAGCAGGGCAGTTATGGGGGTCAGTCCAGTTGCTCACAGCTTTACCCTGAAATATTCTCAGAATGGAGACTGGATAGAACAAATTGAGGAACTGCAAACAGGAAGACTAGACTTCTCTTCCCAGATGTGTCCCTTGGCTGCAGCTGGGGTGCTTACAGTCGTGTCTCTCTGCCTTACCCAGCTGTGTTGTCTCACTCAACCTGGCAGATTTGCAACGCAGACAGAGCCCCAAGAAGGTATTTGGCAGCTCCAGGTGAGTTTTCATGATAAGCCCTTTATCACAGCCCTTGTTTTGAGCACTGAGCACCCATCCATGAAAACAGAGTGCCTTGAACTGGGCCCCCCAAAACCAGCCTGACCGTCCTTGCCTGTCACCCACGGCTGCCTGAGTGCTGCAAAACAAGGCGGCGTTGTTTGCTTTAAAGATCAAAGCTCATTTAAATGCATTGCTTCTCCCTGTCTCCACCTGATATCCAGACAAGATGCCCTGGCTTAGGTGAGTCAGTCCCTGGCTGAAGTCAGCCGCAGTTATCTCTGCGAGGCGGAGGCAGCTCTTGCGTCGTCCTCCTGCCAGTGCCGACCCGCCAGGTCTCTCTAATCACCTCCGCCCCCGGTCCTTGGACCGAGCCCCGGCTTGGCCGTGACGCGTCCCTGGAGGCTGCCCGGCTGCCCGGGTGCTGTGGGAGAGCAGCGCTGCCTTCTCTGCTCTGCGAGCCCTAAGGGAGATGTTGCAACAGGAACGAACACCTGCAGCCAGGGAAGGGCATTTTCACAGCCACTGCTTCTGCATGGAACTCCCCGGCTGCGTGCGGCACATTCAGCTCTCCAGTGGGATGCGGGAGAGGCTGTCAGTTGAGTTTTTCCCTTTTTTTTTTTTTTTTTTTTTTTTTCTGTGTGACAAATGAACCTCAAAGTCCCTTATTGGTACACTGAGAACCTGAACTTTGAGTGGAGGCTACACAATACANTTTTTTTTTTTTTTTAAGGATGAGCTGACAAAGCTCCAGGTGGCTGTTTGGCAGTCACGCTTTTCTCCTCGGTTGCTGACGCCGACAGCGAGTGACTCAGCCCTTTCCAGGCTCCCCGCAAGCCTCTTCTCCTGCCACTCAAATGTTCTTTCTCTCCGATGGTTAAAACAAATTCTGCCCCGAGGTCCTGCTCAGGCAGGGCAGCACGGCTCCTTGCTGTGGTCATGGCACGGAGCGGGGATTTGCAGGATCCCCTTTCTGAACCGTGGGGGCTGTCGTGTGAGCCCGGGCAAAGAGTTTCTCCTTCCCCTCCTTGTTCTGTTCCCAGGAAAAGCTCCCAGGGCAAAACCCACCCCTGGTGATCCGCGTTCCTGTACCTTTGCCAAGCAGTGCCTAATTCCCCACTTGACTTTTCAGCTATATTTGTTGCAAACATCTTAATTTTCTTCCCAACCCAAGAGCTGCCCTACATTTTCATCCCTACGAGCACGGGAGTTTCCAGATACTGCAGCACAAGCAGGGCAGCACCTCCCACCCTCCAGTACCATGTGCCCAGACCCACGGGGTCCGCCAGGTCCTGGGGGGAGGTGAGACCTTTGCCCCTGCACGGCTGATGGTTCAAGACTCCCTGGGAACAGATGGAAGCTGGGACACCCTTTCAGGCATCAGGATGTCCTCATGTGGAGGTGTTGCAAAAGGGCTGATCCCAAGCAGGTAGATGGGATCAGTGATGAGAGCTGTGCTGTGCCCGGGAAGAGCCGCTGTTGGCCATGGCAGCCAGCAGCAGTCCAAAATAATCAAAGGAAGGTTTCATCATGCTTCAGAATGTACCAAGGCAGCCGTCAGAAAACATGTTTTAATCCAGTCTTATGAGGCTGGACTGTGGCTGGTCTAGACTTTACTGAAGACCCTGCAACCTTTGCCTCCTTGCTCTGCAGAGATCTGGCTTGCTAAGGTGGGTTAGGAACATGGACAGGGAGAGCTGTGAGCCATGGGTCAGCTCCCAAGGCTTTGGTGTCTCCAGCATGGATGTGTCTGTGTGAGCTGAGAGTTCTGGGGGTCCCTCTGTGGTGGTGGAGCTCTGAAAGGAGTGTCCTTGACAGTCTGAGATCAGTCCCTCCTGAATCTATGGTGTTGTCCCTTGATCTCTGATGACTGGAAAGGGAGTCAGGGATGAGACCAAGCTGTGGACATCCACCTTGAGCTGGGGGGGATCTCACTGATTTTGTTGTTGGCAGGACTGAATGCACTGCAATATGGGGCTGCGATGGGCCTTGCAGGTACCAACATCCTCTGCTGAGAACGGTTTAAGGCTCTATAGACCATGACACCAGTTAGGAAGAGATCAGAGAATCGTGGAATAGAATCATAGAATGGTTTGAGTTGGAAGGGACCTTAAAGATCATCCAGTTCTACCCCTGCCCCCACCATGGGCAGGGACACCTTCCACCTGACCAGGCTGCTCCAAGCCCCATCCAAGCTGGCCTTGAACACTTCCAGGGATGGGGCAGCCACAGCTTCTCTGGGCAGATCCCTGTGAGTTGCCACCTCAGACTTTTCCAGAACCCCTCAATTTAATGAACTTTCATAGTACTCCTCTTGGGGAGGGCAGGAACTTGTGCCCGGAGTGGCAGCAGCCTAACACAGAGAGTTGGGATCTGGCCTGCAGAGGGGTGCACGTTTTTGGGTGACGGAGAGCAAGGAGGAATGCAGAAGGTAGGAGACAGCATGTACAGGCAGGAGCCTGTTTCTCCAGCACACACGTCGTGTTCAGCAGTCCCCCTGGCCCTCCTGCTTGAGAGGAGAGGCAGCAATTAGGCTGATTGAAGGCCCAGTTACTTCTTGCACAAGGAGGAGGCAGTGCCCCTTGCAGCTGCGGTTCAAAGCCTGCAGGAGATAAGGATCTGCTGTGCCGAGTGCTTGGGAAGTGCTGGGGGAATCCAAGGACAGCTCTGGCCACACCACCCTGCTTCACCTCTACCTTCTTCCAAGATGGCATCTGGCTTAAAAGCTTTCCTGAGCCTAGACCAGCACAAGGGGAGTTTCCTCCCCCCTCTTCCACGCAACCCCATGTAATTACTTGGAAGCTCACACAATTTTGTGTCAGCTTTCCTTGCTTACCAGCCTGGTCATGCAAGCTCCAACTCCTCAGCCTCCATGGAGACTCTCATCTTTGCCTTCCTTGGTCATGGGGAACAGAGCTAAAAACCCAACTGATTTAATGAGCAGGTCAGGTGGGGTGTGTGTAATGTCTCCTCTGGGTGTTTTCCAGGGTGTCCAACCAAGGTTAGGCCATGCTCTACTGGATATAAAATCACAGAATGGTTTGGAAGGGACCTTCAAGATCATAGAGTTCCAACTGCCCCACCATGGCCAGGGACACCTTCCCCTAGATCAGGCTGTTCCAAGCCCCATCCAAGCTGGCCTTGAACACTTCCAGGGATGGGGCAGCCACAGCTTCTCTGGGCAGCCTGTGCCAGGGCCTCCTCACCCTCACAGGCAAGAATTTCTTCCTAATACCTAATCTAAACCCACCCTCTGTCAGTTTGAAGCCATTACCTCTTGTCCTGTCACTCCAGACCCTTGCAAAAGTCTCTCTCCAGTTCTCTTGTAGCACTGGAAGGTGCTCTAAGGTCTTCCTGAAGCCCTCTCTTCTCCAGCCGGAACCAACTCCCCCAGACACTTCCACCCTTGGCCAGAGTTCAGCTCTGCCTTTGCCTCCCACATCCTGATAACTCCCATTAGCAGCACCAGGCACACAGGGATGTACAAAACAGTGAACGCTTTTTATTTCGCTGCTGGAGTGTAACCACCGTAATTTCATAAAACTCAAAAAAACAAAAAGAAAGTGATTACCAAAGGCATACATTTTTTTTCCTTTTTACACAAGACGTTAAGTAAACAGACAAGTTTCTTTTTAAAAAGGTTATAAAGTGTCAAGATCCTATACCTCATCTGCATATTCAAAGTGATGCCATCTGATACAAAAAGCATTGGGTACAATAATTTAGCTATGGCTCAGACCAACA
>VZTI01005350.1:153544-196003 GCA_013397865.1 Struthidea cinerea | reverse complement strand
TTTAACAAGGGCCAAAAAAAAAAAAAAAAAAAAAAAAAAAAAACCAAAAAAAAAAAACCAGCCAAAGAAAACCCAACAAAAAAAAGTCATCTGGGCTTAATCTACACATTACTATGGTCGCCCAGGGGGTTAAAAAGGAAAATATGCAGTTCTTTGTTGCACAGAAAGGAACAGCAGGGAAGTGGAGAGTTCATTGGGAGATCATCGTCTGAAGGGAAGCGGCGGAACGCCCCCTCCCCGGGAATGTCTGCAAGAGCCCAGCCCGGGACCCCCCCTCTGCACCAAGAAACCAGCCACATTTGTCTCCCACCAGACAGAATCCCATCCAAACCCACCCGCCAAGCTGCACCTACCCAGTGTGCTGGCAGCAAATAAGATACAAGACCTTGGAAACTGCATGGAAGTCACGAATCTCCCTGTGCGCTTTCCCACTGGGACTAATAAAAACCAAACAAACCCAATGAAAAAAATAAAAAAAGGAAACGACTCGTTCTATTGTGGATAGAGCCAGACTCTGCTTTCTCGGGAAATCTGTTCCTCATAAACCTCTGAAGCTCCCAGCCCAAGCACCACGGTGTCAGCCTCACTGCAAGACTCATATGAATTTACAAATGCAAAGTCTTTAAATGTGTGTCCCCAGAACCTTCTTAAATGAAGAGCTGGACATTTGTGATGGCCACATTTCCTGCCTTCCCACCATCCCACCCCCTCCACGTGTTTCCATTTGACTGGAAAACTAACAACAGAAGGGATATTTGAGGGCATTATGTGTGCTGTGTGCCACTGGTGAGAGGACACAGCTACAAATTCCTGCTCAGATTTACTCCCTCACATGAGGCTCAGCCATGACTGACTCCTGGGTAAAGGCTACAGGCTCTTGGCTTGATGGTTAGGGCATCTCTGCTTTGCCATCCCTTGGGTCTCCACAGTTCTTGCACCAGTTTGGAACCTTGTCCCTGCAAATTATGGGGGGACGGTGGCTTTCCATGGAGGATGAGGGGGTGGATAGGGGTGAGAAATTATAAAACCCAGTTTGAGCCTTTGCTTCTGGAGAAAAGGGCAGGATGAGGTGGCTGGTTTGTAGCCAAAGCCATGGGGGTGTCTGTTCCCTGGGACATCTCCAGGACTCAATGGAAACAACCGGAGCAGTAACAGCACTGGCAAATACATCAGATTTTTAAGGCTCTCCTTTCAGCATCTTGGCATTTGAGGTGAAATGAGGATTAGTGTACAAGGAGAGACCCCAAGACCAGCCCAAACCATGAGCCCTTGGCTGCTTAGGCCTCACTCTGGTGCTGCCTACTGAGCTTCAACTTTCCCTCTTGCCCAGCTGTCTCAAGACTTCTGAGCTGTTCTTTCAGATTTCTAACCCAAATCCCCCCTGGAAGACCCCTCAATTTCCCCAGCCTGTTGCTTCTGTAACGCTCTCTAGCTGAAACATTGAGGAGCTGGTACCTCAGAGGAAGGAGCCCAAGACCATATTAAAAAAATCCCAAATATTTGGCAGTCCAACCCAGAGAACCTTTTGAATTCAGCCCTCCGTGCAAGACAGCAGCTCCTGGGCTGCCAAGGTGTTCTTTCTATGGAAGCAGCACATTTTAGGGTTAAGGGGGAGATATCCATGAGAAAAAAAGGAAAAAGATCTAGGACAATTAAAGCAGCATGATTTAGTTTTTTTTTTTTTTNGCATCATGTTTTATTTTTTTTTTTTTTTTTTGCAGTGACTCATAAACTGAGAAGGATCAAGATGCCACTCTGCCAGCCAGAGGCCCTCAGGATTTGGCCACACAGCCAGGTCAAGGACTGCTTTTATACCAGAAGCTCCTTAATTTTAAGGTGATTGGGTTGATGCTACATAAAGTGAAGCCTGTCCCCCTGGTGTTCCCCCTAAACCGGCCCCCCAAGCTGAGGCCTGACTGAACTCTCGCTCAGGAGTGGCCAAAGGAGGCTGAATTCAAACCCCTCTGTCCCCAGCCCGACTCCAACTCAAAGGCATCGTGGCTGAATCCCAGGACCTCTTGCCCTGGGCCACATTCCAGGTGATGCTGCCATGAGCATGGGTGAGGAAAACTCATCTTGCCAGGACAGAAACATCTCCAAGCCTATAAAGCAACAGTTCCCACAAGGAAAGGCATGGGATCGGTTTCCTGGCTAGCAGGGATTGACGCTGTCACCACCACAATGCTGAGCCACCTCCTAGGTCCCTGGGGATGAAGCAGCACCTATTTTAGCAGCAGGAGGACAGACCCAAGCAGGAAGGGGATGGTGACCCACCCAGCAGCGTGCTCTAATACAGGGTCAGGCCTTTGTATCAGCCCAATTCCACACCATTCCCAGCCAACACAGACCCTTTGACCATTGCTGCCTTTTCCACGAGCCTGAGATAGGGCAGGAGAAAGTCAAGTGACTGAGGCCTGTCTCACAATGTGGAGGCTTGGAGCAGCCCAGGGTGTGTGGTATGACAACTCCAGGCCACGTGTGGAGGGTCTCCACCCCACTCAGCACCACAGCTTATCCCAAAGGATGGCCTTCCCTGCCCTACAGTGGGGTTGGCCCCCATCGGGTCAGAAGTGGTGCTGGAAACAGCTCCAAACATCTCCTCTGCCCACCCATGTGGTGGTACAAAGCAGTCCCCAACCTTCTGCAGGTACTGAAGGTGTCTAACCAACCTTCCTCACCACCTGTCCCAAGGGATGAACCCCCTGAAGTGAATTTCTCTGGATATCTACATTTTGGAAGGCACACAAACCTTTGGAAACACCCAACACATGGCACTGAAGACATCTCAAGCTGGGCAGCCTAAAACCCCAAGAGGTGGATGACCAGCCCTCCTCGTCCCAGCATCTGTGATCCTCTGCAGCTGAGGGGTGAGCAGCAGTCAGCTCAAAGGACACCTGGAGCATCCCCTGGGCCACACGTATGTCCTGGTGACAGTGGATGGCAGCCAGCTGTGACACAGTGCTGGGGATCAGTCTGGGGGCCCATGGGTCACCTCCCGGGCTCTACTGGGCAGTGATGGGAGAAAGAAAGGCCAGAGGATGTGCGGAAGACAAACAGGGTGGTTTAAGTTTTTTTTTCCTTTAATTAGCAAATTTCTTTTTATCCTTGTTAAAAGAAAAAAAACCATCCCCACACCCCCTACATGCCCACTGCTCCAGCTGCTGCAAGCGTTCAAAGGCAGAAAGTTGAGAGATGTTTAATGTCCCAGCTCAGGGGCAGCTCTGAGCCCACCCTATCAGGGCATGTGCCGGGGCTGCCAGGCGCCTCGGTACAGATAGGGAAAAGGCAGGTGCAGAATTAGGTGATGTGCTCTTGCCAGGAACACCCAAAATCCCCTAGGAAAGCTGCAGCCCAGCCCCTCGGCCAGCAAATGCAGTGGTGGAGGACATGGATGTGCCTTGAGAGGCACATTGTGTCCCCAGGCCACTGCAGCCAGAACTGGGGTTTGTGCCACAGCTCAGGGATGGGGACACGACAGCAGAGAACCCACCACCCTGGGCACTGAATCTGGAAGCTCTAAGTAAGAGCACCCCACACTTTGGGCAACCCAGTGCTGATCCAGTGTCCCAGCAAAGCTGAGTGTCTCAAAAGCCCTGCCGTGGTCCCCAAGGTTCCCAGTGGCTCTGCCTTCACTGCAGCAAGCCCCCAACAAGTCCCATCTGCAGCATCCCAGCTGGCATAGAGGCAACAGGGAGGTGGTGAGGTGACAGAGGAGCCAGGAGAAAGGGAGTGGTGCTGGGGGTCTTAGCTCAGCCCTTCCCCTGGTCACAAGGCCAGCACTGAGCTAAGAGCTCCTGTCACCTCTCCCTGCTATCACCACCTTCCCCCCTGAGGCCACTGTGCCATCCCCACCTCCATCCCCGCTGCTGCAGCCCTTATTTATGGGGAAGAGGTGGGGAAAGGTTTTTCTGGGGGTGCTCTGGCCCTCCTGCACCCCATCCCTTCTCAGCTGGCACAGCCCTGCCTGCATCACCCCAAACCAAGCACCCTTTGCCCACCCCTCTCAGTGCAATGGGAGGGGTAGGGGGGAGGAGGATGGTGATGAAGAACGGTCACACGAGCTCATTGCCTGCTAACATCAAGAGTCAGACGGCAGTGCTGCCTTCCCTCCTCGGTGCTGCAGCTGGAGACAGCAGCCTTTTTTGGGGACCCATCAAGACAAGTGTGCTGTGAGTGCTGGAACACACTGGAGATGCTCCATGTCCCCAGCCCAGCCCTGGCAGAGGGGCAGCGCGTGGGGAGCGCAGGGCTGGGCGAGGAGGTGAGGGGGGAGGGAGGTGTGCGAGTGCCCGGGGGTCTGTGCACGGATTTTGGCAAGAGGTCATTGAGGTTACATGATGCAGCATTTGTTCTTGTGGTTATGAGGGTCCTTAAATCGGAGTCTCTGCTTTGGTCGGTATTTTTCCAAGTACGTCAGCTGCTTGCTGTTGATGGCTCCTCTGCGCTTCCTGTGGGGACAGAGAAAGGCCAGAACAGTCAGAGGTGTGCCATGAGATCCCCCCTAACCCAAACCACCCCTTTCGGCGTGCTGAGCCCCCCTGTCTGGAGCAGGAAAGGATTTTGGAGGCTGAAGCCAGGTGCACCCTCCAGGGATGGAGACAGGCACTGACCCCAGCAGCTTTCCTCACTCATCCACCCTAGGAGTCCCAGGACATGGAGAGTGGGGAGGGAGGTGGGGCAGAGGTGGGGTGGCTGCCAAAAACCCCTCAGGGATGCTGCCCCAGCCTCCTGCAGCCCTGCTGCAAAGGCACAGTGTGCTCCATACCAACGCCTTGTTTTCCCACTCCCAAAGGAGAGAACCCAAAGGAGAACCCTGGCGTCACAAAAAAACCCCCTGGGACCTGCTAGATCTCTCCATTCCCTCAGAGAGGGACTTTCTGCCCTGACACCAAAACATTGCTGTACTTACTGTCGGATGAACTGGATGGCGTCTTCATACTTCATCCCACTCTCGATCAAGGCCAGCGCGACGAGGACAGGAGCGCTGAAAGGCAAAAGCAGTGGCTGTCACGCCCCAGTCACACAGCCCAGAGGCTGATATCCATCATTTAAAGTTCAAGGAGAAGCTCAGGTAGATCACCTCCACCAACACCTACTCCCACTAAGGTTTCACAAAACCCTGCTCAAAGTGGGGCTGGGGAAGGGAAGGAGGAGAGCTGGCATGGTTTTCCCTCTCCTGCATTCATGGGGGGTGGCAGCTGGGGTGCTGGGCTTGGACTCACCGCCCCAGGCCGGCCACGCAGTGCACAGCCACGCAGCAGCCGGGATCCTCGCAGAACTTGGTCTTCAACAAGTTGAGCCAATCTTCCACAATCTTGCTGGGAGGAGGTGCTCCATCATCAAATGGCCAATCCTGCAAGGTTGGGAAGAGAGAAACACTGTCAAGACTCTGGGGAAAAACTCTCAGGGGTTGTTTTTTACTCAGGGTGTTTGGGGCCTCAGCAGTGGGGAAGTAGAAGAGTGCCAGGAACTGGGCATGTAGTGGGGCTTTGCAGCATCATCCAGAATACAGGAATTCCCTGGCTGCTTTGGCTCAGAGTTTGAAGACATACAAGTCTAGGTCTGGGGTCTTTCCACCTCCTGTGGTGGAAAGGTTCAACCTTCAGGAGCACCTGCAGGATCTGCAACATGGTCCCCATGACCTCCTGCTTCTGCAGACCAGGATGGCCACCCCCTGCCCCATCCCCATCCAGATGACCTCACTGAACTTTGGGGTAATGCAGGTCCCATCCTCCCCCCTGCCAGCTCCTGTCTAATTCCAGCACTTGGGAGCACATTGTAAGGGATTTGAGCAAAGGTGGCCTGAAGATGGTTGAAATCTCAGGGCTTGATGCGGTGCTGAAATTCAGCTTCCTGCCACACATGGAGGGGAAGGGGAAAACACAAATCCCAAGAGAATGGTCCGGGGACCCACTAACACAGCCCTACAGAGAGTCAGAGGGAGGGAGATCACTCCAAATGGGGCCATTTAAATATCATCCTTCAGGAAAGGCTATTAAGGGACAAAGGAAAAAAAATCCATTGTTCTTCTGAGCTTCATCCTCAAGTTGCAGGGGTTCAAAATTGGAACACAGTGAGGAAGTTGGTCAAATGGTTCTGCATTTGATACCCCTCAGCCCTGGGCTCAGTTATGAGGGTAAGTGTCCCAAAGTGGGGATTTCTCTCCCAAAACAGATTTGTCAGGAGGAGCATGGCCACTGGCTATGCAGCAGTGGAAGAGAGGGGCAGGCATGGCAGCACTACTTGGAGAGGATGTGGCTTGGTGAGCCCCACACCCCTTGGTGAGGGTGGGAGGCACTGGGCCCTAATCTTAGATTTTGAGGAGTGAGTCACTAAGCTGCTGTGCTGGAGTCATCCTTGGTGTGAGATGGCAAAATAAGCTGCTTCACTTCAGTGTTTGAACAGGTGGTGTGACTTCTGTTGGGATTTGATAGGAAAGGAGCACGCTGGGCTTCAGGTTATTTGCAGTACTTGAGCCAGCCCCCCCTGCCTAGCCTGTGCCTGTCCTGCAAGGCCATCTCCTCTTGCAAGGCCATCTCCTCCCCGCAGCCATGAGTGCAGGTCAGGGGCTCACATCAGGTATGACACAGCACACCAAAGAATCACCCTATGATGGAATGGCTTAGGATGGAAGGGACCTTCAAATATCATCTAGTCCAAACCCCTGTCATGGCAGGGACACCTTCCACTAGACCAGGTTGCTCCAAGCCCCATCCAACCTGGCCTTGAACACTTCTAGAGATGGGGCATCCACAGCTTCTCTGGGCAACCTGTGCCAGTGCCTCACCACTCTCATGATAAAAACCTTCTTCCTTATGTCTCATCTAAACCTGCCCTCTGTCAGTTTAAAGACACTCCCCCTTGTTTTATGACTGCATGCCTGTGTAAATAGTCCAGCTCTCCTGCAGCCCTTTAGGGACTGGAAGGGGCTCTAAGGTCTCCCACAGATCTATATATAGAAGCATAGAATTGTTTAGGTTGGAAAAGCCCTCTAAGATCAACAAGTCCAACTGGTAACCCAGCACTGCCAAGGCCACCACTAAACCACGTCCCCAAGTGCCACATCTACACCTCTTTTAAATACTTCCCACTTCCCTGGGCAGCCCATGTCAATGCTTGACAACCCTTTCAGTGAAGAAATTTTTCCTAATATCCAATCTAAACCTCCCCTGGAGCAACTGGAGGTTGTTCCCTCCTGTCCTTTTGCTTGTTACCTGTGAGAAGAGACCAACCCCCACCTGGCTACAACCTCCTTTCAGGGAGTTGTAGAGAGAGTAAGATAACCCTACCTCCAAGCCTCCTTTTCTCCTGGCTAAACACCCTGAGCTGCTCCTCATCAGACTTGTGCACCAAGATATATTTATATGTGAAATATATATACCCAGATGCATATAAAAAATATACCAAAAATGTATATACCAAATACGAATATACACCACGATATATATATATACACACATCTCAAATATATATAGAGATGTATTTGATATAATTATATAGAGATATTTCTGTATCAGCATAGATACATCTATGTATAGAAAACTAGCTTATAGATATCTCTATGATTCACCTTATATATAGGTTATAGAAACTTTGATATAGAAGCTATTTAGTTTCTATACAGTGTCTTATATAGTTTCTCTAACTCTCTATATAAAACATCTCCTAGATATGTATCTCTCTACATGAGAGATGTAAGAGATGTAAAGAGGTACATATATCCTACATATAGAAACTCAGACTGGAGGCTCCAGTTAGAAATGGGGTAAAAGGCAGAATCTGGTGCGTAAGTGAGCAGATATGATCTCCAACATACGGATTCTATATGTAGGATAGAGCTATCTTTCCAAGATACATCCTGTAGGGACACAGATTGCATCTCTATCTAGAGACATCTGCATCTGGAGGATCTGTATCTAGAGAGCCACAGGATTATCCACCTATATCCCTGAGGATCTAAGATACAGCCTTCTCTCTCTCTCTAGGATATACATTATGCAGACAGAGCTATATAAAGAGGTCCTACACACAGAGGACCACCCCAGGAGACATGAGGCACTTCCAGACCCTTCCCTAAATAATGAGCAGAGCCTCACTTCCCAGCTGGAGCTGAACTCCCTGGCAGGCCTATCACGCCTGACATCATCTCCAATTACTTATCAGCCAAGATACAGCCCAGGCAGCTGCCTGCTCTGCCTTTCCCAGCTTGCTGCCTCCTCCCTTTCATCCCCCCAGCTGCACCAGCCGGCTGCTGGAAGAGCAAAAAACCCTCACACCACCCCCCAGGATAAGATAACGCCGAGGGTAATGGGAACCACGCGCATCTTCCACGTGGGATCAGGCGCTCTCATCCCTGGATGTTTCAAAGCCTGAGCAACAGGCAGGGAAGGCAGCTGCCGACTCAGCCGGGTGAGTCACAGTTTCGGCTGCGTGGGCAGCACTTCTCTTTTTAAAGCACCAGCCTCAGCTCAGCTCAGCTGGGCTTCCAACTTTACTCCTCGGCAAGTGTGATGCTGTGTTGGGCTACCAGGGTTTTTCACAGCCCTGAGGGATGAGATATTTAAGGGTGGTGTTGGGGCAGCCCCCCCGGTGCCCATCCTGCTGCCCACCTACCATGACAGTGATGCCGTCCTTCTCCAGGGGGGTCTTGTCATAGGTCACTTCACACACTCGCACGACTGTGGTGGCACCGTATTTCTTCAGGTCCTGGGGAGGGAAGGAGAAGGAGGGGTCTGAACAGACCCTGCCAGATGCACCCGTTAACCCCAACACATCCGAGCCCTGCTATGACCACGTGGAGCAGTATGGACCCTAAAATAATGCTGTGCCCCATCTCCGAAACCTTGACCCGTGGTCCATCCAGCCTGGCAGGTACAAGGAAATATGAAATCCCACCAAAGCCACATGGCCTTGTAGGATTTTTAACCAGCATCTTTATGACTCCTCAGAGTCACGAGTACCAATGGGGCCATTTATTTTTAAGCCCTGACAGCCACATCAGCAGGGATTTTACACCCCAGGCAAAGAAACATCCCTGAAATGGGTGCAAGTCCTCTGAAGGAGAAATTATTTGTGCCTGGTGAAGTCACACTCCTGATACAGAAATGCATGGAGGCAGGTGGGGGGAATCACAGCATGCCCCACCAATTGAGCTCAGCATCTCACAGATGGCTCAGGGGTTCCTTCTCCACCTCGCTGCTGTATCCCATCATCACTCCAACACGCTGCAGGCTCAGGCGTGGGACTCGGGATCTTTCCAGCATGGCTCATTGCCCGGCACAAGGATTGCCCCCAGATTATGTGCCTGGTGCACCGGCCTCACCGGGCACCATGAGATCATCCCCACCAATGATCCACCTCCTTTGTTCCCCATGTGTGCTCACCAGACCGTGGCGAGCCCCCCGCATGCTCAGCAGCCCGGCCAAAAGTCTAAGAGGCTGGAGGAAAGGGGAATTTTTCTCCCTTCCCACTGGTGTAACCACAGGTAACCCCACTGCCTTGTGAGCAGTGTGCAGGGTGTGGGGGGGCTGTCCCCAAATCACAGTCACCTTCCTGTCGCCCTGAGGCAGTGGCACTCACACAGGTGCTGCCAGTGCTGGCTCTTGCAACACCAAACTCTCCAGCACCACCCAACACGCTCTGGGCACGGGAAATACGCTGGGATATTTGGGATGAACGGTTGTTATTGGGGTGCTGGGAGGTGCAGGGCAGGTTGTGTGCACCCATGTGCATCACTCCAAAGCCCCATGACATGATCTGCTAGTGGAGCTGGCAGGGGATGCAATGGGAATGGGGACACTCTGCTCCATCTCTACTGTGCCCAAACATCCCACCTGGGGTCCTGAAAAAATCCCATCCCAAAAAGCTGGCAATGATTAGACCTACTGCCCCAGGATGCCACCAGGGGCTGTGGTACCAAAGGGGATGTGCTGCCCTCACATCTACATCAACTTTTAGCCCCAAAAGATGCAACTGGACCCTGGTTCCCCACTTCCAGCCTTCCCTCCTTACCTCCAAGAAGGTGCTGAGCGTGGCATTGGTGGGGTTGTGGGTGATGAGGAACCTCATGTTTTTGTAGCAGACCTCCACGGGTGCAGGGCGGTTCATCCGGGCCATGGTGGGACAGTGGGAGGGTGAGGTGGTGCTGACAGTGGCGGGGGAAAAACCCAAGAAAAGTGTGGTGTGAAGGGGCAAAAAAAAAAAAACCAAACAAAAACCCAACAACCCCTCTGTGCTTCAAAAATAAAAATAAAACAGGATCGAGAACTCAATATACAGACGTTGTGCAAATAATCCCAACTCCTGGGAGCGCGCCGGCTTCCTTGACACACCACAAGCTCCCCGGGGGGGAAAAAAAGCCAGATGGGGAAAAAAAATAATATTAATGGTAATAATAATAATAATTATTATAAAAAAAAAAAAATCCCTTTGCTGTAGTGTTGGCGTCCTCTGCGTGTGTGCGACGGCGAGCGGCTGCTGCCTCCGGTGCCGCGCGCTCCCGGGCGCTCTAGAAAGGCCTCTGCATATGGGGGGTGGTGGTGGCGGGAGGGTGACCCCCGTCACGTTACCCCATCGGGGTATGTGGAGTACTTGGGGGCGGCACGGGGGGCCGGGAGCCTACGGGGCGGCGTCGGCGGCGTCCGGCAGCGGTGCCTCGCTGGGGCGATCCATGCACGGGAGCCTTGAATGGTTGAGTCGGAGGGTCGGGGTGCTGGGCGAGACGAGGAGAGGCGGCCGGAGGCTGCTTCACAGGGCGGGCTGCCGGGGGCTGCGGGGCTCACAGCTGCTCCTCAGCACCTCCATAAATCCCAGCGGAGAGCGAGGCTGCAGGAGAGGGAAAGGGAAACGCGGTGGTGAGAGTGTCCTCCTCCCCAAGGAAGCCCCCGCCCGGTGTGGGTGCCCTTGGAGGCACCATCACTTTCTACATCCCCTATGAGCAACCCTGACGATCCTCATCTTCACAGGAGTCCATCGATTAGAAAGCGAACTGGTATTTAAAGCTAAAACTGAAATATCATCTGGAGAGCTGAAATGGCACTGGAAAGCCAGAGGGGTGAAATGTGAACTCACATTTCACCCACAGAAGGGAAAAGCACATGGCAGGGAAGGCCTTGCTCCCATATGCCACCCAACATCTGCACCTGCTGGTGGATTTAAGCACCCAGTCCACACCAGCTGACCCCCCTGACACCCATCCAGACCCCCCAGACCTCACCTTTGTGTCCCCAAAAAGCACGTTGAATATCTCCACCCCAAACGCACCCTGTGCCCGAAACCAGCTGCCGCTGCCACTAATCGGCCACATGCTCCTGGCGCTGGGCTCATGTCCACCAAATGCACCTCTAATGCTCTTAGGAGAACTAAGCCGCCTGCAAATGAGCTTTCTTGGGGAGGGGGGGCCGTGGAGGGGGTCGTGTGTGTGTGGTTTTGGCAGCGTTAGTGATGGATGTGTCTCCCTGCCTGCTCATCCATGTTCCCACACTGCCGGCACATCCGTGCCTGTAATGGACCCCGGCCCCTCAACCTGTGGCATCTTTGCTTTCAAGGATGGCAATGGGAAGAATTAAAAAAGAAAAACAATTCCCACTGTGGAAATGCCCAAATCCACGAGATGATGGGCCCAGTGGGAAGGTGAGAGCTCTGCCAGCCCCACGCGGAGCTGAGGAAAACCCAGCCGGAGCCTCCCCATGTTGTTCCCCACTGGACTCTTGTTTTGAAACTGGTCCTTCCCCCAGGTCAGCGGCTGCTTAGTGCCTCGTGGCCAGAGCCTCAAAATAGACCATAAGCACATAAGTAACCCGAGCCAGGCCAGCAGGCACCCCCTTCCCTCTCCTCACAGCAGCCAGAAACTTTCCCCTCCGGATTGTTTCACCCTTATGCAATGAGACAAGGAGGGAGATGAGCTGAGCACTGACCAGCTCGTCACAGCAGCTGGGTGCTGACGATGGGCTCTTCCAGGCCCGAGCATCATTTACAACTTGCGCAACAGCTCCTGCTTCTCCAGTCATATCCAGGAACGGAAAAGTTAAAGAGCAATGGGAAAAAAGGCAGGTGAGGTGTCAGGGGAAGCGGATATGCTCTGCTGAAAGTGCCCAGTTTGCCTGCTAAAATCATGGACTTTTCCCACCAACCATGTCCCATCACTCATGACTTTTTTTCCCTATAAAAACCAAGGTTATGCTACCCCAGAGCCCTGCAAGGATATTCTGCAAAGTTCAAACCCTGCCTGGGCTGCAGGGGATGAGTGGGACATTCAGGGGGGAAGACTTTCCAGTCCCCATTGAGAAAATCAGATTTTAGCAGCTGATGGAGGCTGAAAGCTTGGCTGAGGGATGGGAGTGAGGTGGGAGCTGCCTCCCCGCAGCATTTTAGGTGTGATTCAGAGCAGCTCGGCCCACAGACGATGCTGAACCCCCCAGGGTAGCTGGCCCTCCCCACCTGGACCACAGCAGCTGGAATTTTTGCTCAAAGCTTGCAATGATCCTGCAAGATGGGCTGGGAAACCCGCTCTCCCCACAGTGTTCATCATGCTTTTTCAGTGATGATCCCACCCACCACTTTGTTTGTGGGATCTGCTTCTCCCCGAGATGATCTCACCATGGCTGGGTAAGAAGCAGTGTGGTATTTCTGGAGGGTAATTCTGGGCTGGTTTTGGCTGTGTGGCTCCTATATATCCAGCTGGTGATCTGCTGGCCAGCACAACCACGAAAAGAACCAGCAACCCAGTGAGTGAATGATTCCCAAGGAAAACCTGCTGGCAATCCCCTCATCAAGGTTCATCTTTTTCATTTTAAGGGAAAGAGAGCTTAAAACCCTCCAAAGGGATGGGAAGTGGGAGGGATGGGCAGCCACAGCTGCCTGCTCAAAGGGAAGAGCTGATGAAAAGTGGGAATTGCCCCACACTGTCCCCTTGCAAACCCAGTTTCTCTGAAACAAAGGACTTGGGGATCTTTTGATTTTACTTTTTATGCCTTTACTCTTCAGGCTTCCAGTGTGTTTAATGCCATCTGTCCCGATGATTTGATCTGATCCCAATGATCGATCTGATCTGACGCACCAGCACCAGAGGTGCACAAGGGAAAGCAGTAAAAAATTACTTTTCTCCCTCCAAACAACCTCATACCTTTGTTTTAACCGGCTGCCAGGGACATTAATATGAACTGTGCCCATGTTTACCCGTGTCCTGGATTAAATCCCACCCGCTGAGCAACCCCGTGGGACTGGCAGCTGCTGCCAGCACCAATGCCTGCACTGCCCCCTGTCATCATCCGACACACAGCTCATGCTCCATTGGCGCTCCGGATCCCGTACAATTTTTTATTGGCTTGGGTGTGCTCGCTGCCAGTAACGGAGGCTCAGTGGGAACCGCCTGCCTACGAGAACAGCGAGTGCTCCTTTCCCACAAGGTCTCCTCTCCAGTGGAAGCGTTTCAAGTATTTTGGCAATTGCACATCCCAGCAATTCAGCCCCGAAGCCCATAAATCCCTAATGGATATTCAATCACAAATCATCCCCGGCGTTTCATGCCGCGATGCTGATCTCCATATTAAGCATGGCAGAACAATGTGGAAAAGGGAATTTCAGCTAATATTAACAACTTGCCAAGTGGAATATAAATCCTTCTGATTTGAGCGCTCCGGGGGATCTAGAGGAAGCATGTGAGGAGGCAGTGAGCAAGCCCTGGATGAGGATGCTCAGCAATGCAGCACTGGCCCGTCAGGCTCAAACCCATCTTGGGGAAGCCCGATGAAAGGAAATTGTAGCCAGGTGGGGGCTGGCCTCTTCTTCCACGTAACAAAGCAATAGGACAAGATGAAATCGCCTCACGTTGTGCCAGGGGAGGTTTAGACTGGATATTAGGAAAAATTTCTTCACCAAAAGGGTAGTCAGGCATTGGAGAAGCCTGCTCAGGGAAGTGGTGGAATCATCATCCCTGGAAGTGTTCAGAAGAGGCATGGATGTGGCACATGGTTTAGTGATGGACCTGGCAGTGCTGGGTTAACAGCTGGACTCCATGATCTCAGGGATCTTTTCCAACCTCAGTGATTCTATGCTGTATTTTTTCACCAGGACTGTGGAAATTTCTGCTTCTTCCACAAGAATTTTGCAGCCAAGAGCCCACTGAGGATTCAGGATGAACCCACAGCAGTGTGGTAAGAGAGTGGTGAAGAATGCTGCTCTGGAGGATGGGGACCACTGAGCCATCATCTCTTTGTCTTATACCCCAAAGCTGAGGGGATCACAGAGCTCTCTGAAATATTCCTTTGCAGTGTGGCAACGCCATTACAAATGCCTTAGCCTTATCCCAGCTGTCCAGGGACAGAGCCTGCAACAGAGGGATGAGGCTGATCTTCCTCACGGCAACTTGGTGGAAAATAAAGGTCAGATCTTCAACCAGTGAATGGAAGAGCATGGTTGGAACACTGAGCTGATGCCTGACCCGACGGCTGTGCTGCTGGTACCCAGCTAGCGGGACACAGATGGTGGAGTCAGGTTTTCCTAAACACAGCACCTCCCCAAGCAAAGGAAAAGGAAGCTTTGCAGAGCCAAAGTGTCACTCCATGTGGGCTTTAGCAGCGGGACTCGGAACAAAGACTCTTGCTCACCCAAACAATGTGTATCTCACCCGTACATAAATATAGCGATCTCGGAGTGAGCACATCTCCTGTTCAAAGTTCACCTTCAGAGAAACCCAACTAAACGCCCAGCTGTGTCACACTTCCTTGACCTCTCTTCTGCTTTCAGCTCACGTAGCAAGACATGGACCAGCCCTTTCCCCTTAAGGCTGATGAAGTCCTGCTCTCCCTGCTCCCAACAAGCACTTCCATCACCCTGAAAACTGAACCCAAGTTTCTGAGCAGTCCCAGTTATCACCATGCAGAATTTCCTGCACATGTCCATTGCCACTGACACGAGTGACCACGGGGAGGTCTGTGAGGCTCAGCTGCACACATGAGATCTGTACCAGCAGTACCACCAGTGTCACCACTGCCACCAGCACCACCATTGTCACCACTGCCACCACCGTCACTGCAACCAGAATCAGCAGCACCACCACTGTCACCATTGCCACCACCACCACCACGACGACCACTGCCATGAGCACCACCACTGCTATCACTATGAGGAGCACCACTGCCATCACTACCACCGCCATCACCACCACTGCCACCAGCATCAGCAGCACTGCTGTCACCACCACCATGTCACCACTGCCACCAGCACTACCACTGCCACCAGCATCAGCGTGAGCACCACCACCACTACCACCAGTGTCACCACTGCCACCAGCACGAGCAGCACCACCACTGCCACCATCGCCATCACTGCCAGGGAGGACAGTCCCAGGACACAGAGAGCCACAGTGCTGTCCCTCAGCCCACAGCTGCAGCTGGGACACAGCCAGCGTGCTGAGATTTCCTCCAGTTGCATCCGCACGGAAGGAAACAGCAAAGGTCCAGGAGGAGAGTGACGGAAACAAAACACCCAGCAGGAGCCGGCATCTGGGGGGAGAGGTGTAAGCAGCCACTGGCACGTCCTGCTCCAGGTCCAGAGCTGGACAGAGCAGATGGGATGTCCTGGAAAAGCCATGCTGGGTACCGTGGTGGCTGTGGGGTATCTGCTGCCAGGAGCGGAGCAGTGCCCGGCCCCATCTGCCAGGGAAGCATCATGGGTTTTTCCTCGAAGGGGTTATTTTTTAGGTCGTTTCTCTTGCTGCACGTGATGTTTTCTGAGCAAAACATGAAAAGGACGTTTAAAAATGCACAGGTGCAGAGGGAGAGCGATGGGGGGCTCTTGGCAGCCCACGAAAACACACCTGCAAGATAAACCAGGTCATGCATCTTTCCCCACAATGTTTTTGGTGTGCAGTAAATACTGGCTAACACAAAATTTTGCCAGAGAGAGCTGTACAGCCCCTGATCTTACAGCTCCAGTTGGACTTAAGGAGTTTGGTAGCATTTAGAGAGCAGGGAAAGGTGCCAGCATGATGTTGGCGTGGAGATTTGCAAGCAGGAGGCACTCAGGACACCAGGAAAGAGGGAGGAGTGGGGAAGCTGAGGCAGTGAGCCAGCCAGCCAGATAAAAAGAGCACAGTCTTCCCAGCACTGCTCGAGTTGGGAATGCACCGGAGGCACTGGTAACATTATCGACCCTTTCTTATCTTGTATTTGCACCTTTTGTCTTTGAAGAGAGGCTGAGGCACAGTGTGAAAAGTGTCTACAAAGGTCCTCTGGGAGTTGTTTTTCCCTCTCACCCAGATCCACAACCCTGACTGGACATGGAGCCTGTGCTGACACTGGGATTCCTGTGATGCCACCAGGGTCAGGGCTGCCTCTCCTGTCCAGAGCTCATGGGGCAATGCCCTGGAGGAAACACGATGCTTCCAGCACCCCTCCAACAGCCCTTTCGCTGGAATTTCTGCTTTTCCCTTTGCATGCAGCCCCCAAGCAGCTCGAATTTGAGGTCCCCATGGACAGCTTTTTATTTAACCTAACTCCTTCTTGTACCATAAGAGAGCCAGCCACCAGAGGATCACAAAAACCACAAAAAGGCACTAAACCTTCTGCACTGTGGGGAAAAGGACCCCCCCAGCCCCCCCAGCTGAACACAGTCCACCATCCATCCCTCCCAGCCTGTCCCCCACCAGTGGACGACTCACAGGCAGCCAACGGTAGCCCTGCTTTCAACAAGATCCTGGTTTTATGATCCGGGACATCCCCTCCACTGCCTTCCCCCAGCAGCCACGAGGAGCCGTGGTGCCGACATCAGAGGCTTTTCCTGGCTTGGATTTGAAGGGAAAGAAGGAAAAAAAAGAAAAAGAATGGGGAGGAAGAGAGGCCAACTCCACGGGGAAAAGTAATAACAGGCTTGGGGCTGGCTGCTTCCCAAATCTGCAGAGGGTGTGCCCTAGAGGGTTTTTTTTGGGAGGGGTGAAAGGCACAGTCGTTTGGGGACGGATGGTCCCCACGCTCCGGCACCCGATGCACAGGGAAGTCAGGCACCCCAAATACTGGGGGCCAGCTCCCCCCATCCTTCAGGGATTTCTTTTGGCCAGAAGAATCAGGAAAAAAAAGCAATTCTGTGTGTGACTGGGCATTTTCAGGCTTCAAGCCTTGTCCAAGAGTATATTTGGAAAGAAAAGAATCCCAAAGCAGCATCCTCGCCTCAAAACACACACGGGGGGCAAACTGACCCCAGTGGTCCTCCACAACAAGTGCCACTGCCACATGTCTCTTCCATCCTGAAACTCTGGTGCAGCTGAATATCTGCCCAGCTTTTTTTGTGGTTTCTCGCAGTATTTTGAGTGAATTTAATACTCATGGCAGGTGGCAAAATTTGGGGGTGGGAGTGCAGAATGATGCTTTTTTGGGGGAAACACGAGAAGCAGCAGCACACTCCTGGGAAGGGCAGGGAGGAGCTGTCATGACCTCCCCTTTGAGGTACAGTTTGAGCCTGAGCCTGTGTCCCACCAGACCTGAACTTTGCTATTTGCCATGTCCCTGCTCAGTAGTGGGATTCTGATGGGAAGCTGTCCCTACATTGCCTGGTCTTACCTTCTTGTCAGGCCACCAGCAGCCCTGACCCAAGGCCACCAGAGCCCTGTCTGCGTCACTGGTGCCTCTTGCACAACCCCCAAGCCAGAGGGGCCACCGTGGCTTTGATGGAAGTTTGCTGATGATGAAGGGGGCTCCAGGGGACTCAAATCTACCCAAAGGGTGGACTCTGACCTGCAGACAATGTTGAAATAGTGCTCTGTGACATGCTGGGGATGCAACTGGGGACAGAACATGCTCTGCCTGTTATGTGCCCCATGGAAAGATCTCTGGTGACATCAAGCTATGGTCAGCATTGTCCAGAGAAGCCAAATTCTGGAAAAAGGCAGCTCTTCCAAGTCAATGGCACCAGGTTTAGATGGTGTTTGTGGGTCACTGAGCTTCCTCCACCATCAAGACCCTGTGCTGTCAGGGGTTGCCCTCCCAAACCATCTTGCTTTTTGCTCTGCACTATTTGGTTTACACATTTCACCCCACAGAGACAGGGTCACACAGATCATGACAGGCTGCTGGGGGGGCAGCACCACCAGCCCTCTCCTTTGTGGTGGACACCAAAGCACTTCTGAAGGCAGCCACCAACCCATGGGAACAGTGCTGCATGGAAAACCCTGGATCGTCTCCTCCTCACTCTCACCAGACATGGCCATTGTCACTCTAACAGCAGAAACCGCCCCTTGAAGTAGCCCCTCCAGGGATGTCCCTTTTCCAACAGGATGGGACAGAGATGTTGCATGTAGGTGAGAAGGGTCCCCTCAGGGCTACCCACAACACAGAGATCCTCGGGGAAACATGATGAGTGCCAGCCAGGATAATTAAAAGCCATGGAGCAAGTGAAGGGAGGTGGGAAAATAGGCTGCTCCTGGGTGGGATGTGGCAAGGTCTGGCAGTGTTATCACGACCCCCCAGCACACCACGCCCCTGGCTCCTTCTATTGAGCCCAGGTACTGCAGAGATGGTTTTCCCTAAAACTCTCTCCCAGAGAACTCCTTAGCTCCAGCAAAAAACCACAGCAGAGCTCCCTGGCTGCCACAGGACAAGTGCTCTGCAAAAGCAACACATTGACAAAGCTTTAGGGACAAAGGTCGGTACCTCCAAGCTGCCAGTTTTGGATGCATGGCTACAGCATGGCCTGATACTGCATCCTCTCCTACCCTCCTGGACCCAGCCATCCCCAGCAACAGGGACAAAATCCTTTGGTCCTGCCGCCCTTGCGCAAAACCGCAGCGCTGTGCCAAGAGTTGTCCCCCACCCGTGGGAGCTTGCAGAGCAAATAAAGGTGGTTTTCTTTCAAATAAAAGATCAAAGGGCACGAAATGCTGAAAGTCACAGCTGTTCTCACTGGAGGGACGTCAATGTGTTCACTCACTCTGCAGAGCCTGCCTGGTGTGTAAACCACTGCCCCATGTCCTCAGCCCAATTTGCACCCTGTCCACGTGGGAGATGGGGGACTAAACTGGAAGGAGGAGGAGGGAGGTACAAGCATCACTTTGGAGGAAGGAGATTAAGGCAGTGCAGAGCTCAGGGTCTGCAAACTAGAATCACAGAATTGTAGAATCATTCAGGTTGGAAAAGATCTCCAAGCTCATCAAGTCCAACCTCCAACCAAGTACCATCCTGCCCACTAGACCACATTCCTGAGTACCATGTTTACCCATTTTTGAACACTTAAGGATGGGTTCCACCACTTCCCTGAGTAGCCCATTCCAATGCTGAATTGCTCCTTCAGTGAAGAAACTCTTCCTGATATCCAACCTGAACCTCCCATGGTGCAACCTGAGGCCTTTTCCCAACTACAGAACTTCTGAAACTCAAAACCCCTTGGAAATGCACCTCGCAGCTGGGCTCAGATGGGCATTAAAAGACGAGGATGTGGCTGTGGCTCTTCCTCCAGCTCAGGAATTGGCGGACAGGGAGGCCTCATTGCAGCCTTTCAGTGTATTAAAGGGAGGTTAAAAAAAAGAGGTGGAAAAAAACTTTTACATGGGCCTGTAGTGGTAGTACAAAAAGCAACAGATTTAAATTGAAAGAGGGCAGGTTCATATTGAACACATGGAGGAAATTTGTTATGATGGGAGTGGTGACACACTGGAACAGGCTGCTCCCAGAAGCTATGGTTGGAAGTGTTCAAGGCCAGGCTGGATGAGGCCTTGAGCAACCTGGTGCAATGGAAGGTGTCCCTGTCCATGGCAGCACGGTTGAAACAAGATAATCTTCAAAGGTCCTTTCCATCCCAAACCATCCCATGATTCTCTGAATGCCTGATGGCCAGAGTGGCTGGGTGTCACCATGACCCTTCGCCCGGGTTCTTCACATCAGCTCCCACCCAGCTCCCCACTTGCCTCTTCATCAAGTGGAGTTCAAACTGGATTCAAGTTTAACCAAGGTATTAAAAAAACCTTGCTGGAACAGGACACTCTGAGAATTAGGAAAAGGGGCTGAAAAATCCTTAGGACTGGAGCCCTACAATGCTGCAGCATGGGATGTGGTCTTGGACTGCAAAAATGGACTCCCCAATTACCATCAAGCCTGTCCCTTTCTGGGCTGCACACCAGAAGCAGAGAGCAGCTGCTGCAGCCCCAGACGAGCACATTTTAAATCACATCCTCACTTGTCACACAGAGATGCTCTGGCATGCCAAGGCTGCTCCCAGCCACTGTTTGAGGCGAAACCAGCTAAAAAAGGATGGCAAACTATACAGATCCTGGCGCTTCTTGAACTTAAATGAACTGTCTTTTGATACAGAAGATGAACAACCCTGTTCCTGTCATTCACAGGAAGGATTTCCAGCAGTGGCTTTGTTAAAGCCAGCAAATGCCCTGGTATCTCAGGAAGGGAAATTGCAATGATTTGCATGAGCAAAAAGCTCGTGTCAGAGCCACTGTGGGATGATGACACTTGGTGCTCTTCCCATCCTGTCAGGGAAAGCAAGGAGAAGGTCATGCAGCACAGCCAGCTGGCTGCGAAGGACCGTGCCCAGGTGATTTTGGAGATCACTGAAGGAGAAGGACCACATCCTCAGGGGAATGGCAGGATGAGGAGGAAATACATCCTGTCTAGAGTGGAAACATCACCTGAACACCACAACAAGGGGGGATGCCACATCCCACGGAATGGTGCACCTAGGAAAAAGCAAATCCAACAGCGGGATGTTGCAACCTCAAAGCACCTTTCCAGACTGACGCCACTCTTGGGACAACATGGAAGTGAAGTGGTCATCAAACAGTGTTTTTGGGGCTGGAGAAGCCTGCATCACTTCTCCCCAGAATGCCAAAAGGTTGGAAGGAGAGTGTCTGACTGTTCAGGAAGTGCCCAGGAAAGCTTACTCATGAGCATGCTTTGCCTTTGACTTTCTTTCATCTAGATTTTTGCATAAATCCAGCGCTGCCTTTAGGGAAATGCAAATTCCCTGGAGAAAGGGCAGCGTTTGAAGGTGCTGGCTGCTCTGACGCGCCGGGCAGGGAAGCGACGCTTTTATCACCTGAAAATTAAATAAAGGCTGAGATGTGAAGCCTCCCCACCCTGCTAAGCAGGAAAACTTCCTCAGCTCCTACGGCCGGATCCAGCAGGGATGGGACAGGCAGGATGCGGCGTTTCATCTGTGCTCTGCACATCCTCCCCAGCCCCAGGGGTAAGCTTTAATGGCCTGGAGACACGCAAGCTGCTCCGGCTCCGCTTGGTTTCCTGGCTCCGCTTGGCTCCCCGGCTCCTGGATGGTTTCAGAGGCATTTTGACACCCTGGCGTGGGTGGCATTTCCCAGCCACCCTTGCTGTGCTGGAGCAGGCTCTAACCAAGCTGAAAGCAAACGAGCTTCCCTGGGTAAACGAAGCTGCAAGCACAAATTCATCATTTATGATGAAGCCGCCTGACGATAGTAAATGTTTCTGGGGATGCACACGCACATGCTCTGCCTCTCAGCAGGGAAAAAGGCAAAGGAGGTGAATGAAAAAGCAACACCAGTAACATGTTGTCCAGGTTAAATAGTGGCTTTCAGATCCATCTAGAATGGTCCCTGTCCCTCTGCTCCCAGGGGAGATAAAGAGGGTTTCAGCCTGGGGAGGGAGGCAGACAGACATTCCCTATCCTGCTGGTTATGGCTGTACCCTGAGAGGGTTTTTCTCCATCTCTTTTTCATGCTGCTTCCTAAAGAGCCAGGTTGCAGCAAACAGAAAACACAACATCGAAGAAGATCTATGAAGACCTTGCAGAACACCCAGTGCTGCTTAAGGCTCAATTCCCCCATTGCAAGCTCCTTTGGTACAAAGAAAAAGCAAAATAAGGGCATTCCTATTAATATACCTGGCTCCATGCTGAAATCCACACTATTTCAACTATCCTAGCAGAAAACCCTACAGGCACAGATGTGTACAGAGTACTCCAGCAGCCAGCACAGAGGATATTTTGCTATTTCACAAATAATTTAAATTTGGCACTGCACGTGACAACCAACAGCAAAACCAGCCTGGCGTGGGCTGGACCACAGTGGGACAGAGGGAGCAGAGACAAGGGGCACTGAAGATGTCCCCTCCAGGACACGGGGCTCATCTGCTCCAGTGCAAAGCCAGCAGGTACTGGTTTGGTTCAGTTCTACCAGCATGAGGCCACCGTGACATCGATGGCCATCTTGGCAAAGGCACCATGGAGTCAATCTTGCCTTGGGGGAATTGAAAAATAAATAAAAAAGTTTATTTTCAGCTTGGTCTGTTCCCAGCTCATCTCTCTACAAACAGGCAGCTGTACTGGCAGGGCACTGTGGGCAGCACTGGGACAGGCAGCCCAGGGTTGCCAAATGAGCACTGTAATTCAATGCCGAACCATGGGGTGAAACTCTGCTGTGTGTTCCCACAAGGGAATTTCTCTGGCATTTTCTTTTATCAGCTGGTCGATAAAACATCCCCATCCTGTTTCCAGATCTCCCGTAAGTGTCATTCGTCACACAGATGGAGCACATCCTCTCTGCTGTCATTAGCACGTCCTGGGCTGGCATTTACTAGAAATGCAGCAGAGGGACTTCCCTCGAGCTCCACCAGACAGTGGCACCTGAAAGACTCTGGTGGCCTCAAGAAGAGACTTCCCTGCAGGGTTTGGAAATGCCAACCAACCTCTCCCATGTAGCTGGACCCACAGCCTCCCTGTCTGAGCCTCACAAGCCAGCAGGGCTGTGGTGATCTGCATCTGGATGGATGCACCCATGGAGCCATCACCTAACTCAGGCAGAGGAACACTTGCTCCAAATCTGCTCCCAGGAGACTGGCACAGTGCAGGAATAGGAGATTTTAGTTAACACTAAGGATCAACTCTGAGCTCACCTGTGACCGACAGGTAAAGCTCTGTAAAGGGAAGGCCTGGTAAAATTATGGCTCTGGCCTGTCACTTAGCCTAAGTAGAAATGGACTGTGGGAGAATGGCTCAGCTAGAATAGGGGAAGTGAGGCTTGCTGCGTGAATGCCTCGTGCCTGCACCGTGGTGTTTGGTGGTTGGTTAAACTGGGTTTGTTGTGCCTTAAAACTATGTAAACTAACAACCGACTAATGGCATGAAAAGGCTGGGTTTTTGTAAATAAAGTTCCTCCTTTGCACCTGCCTGGGTCCTCCTCGCTGCTCCATATATCGCTACACTCACCCACTTCTCCAGCACAACTGCAGGCAGGAGCATCACTGTGGCATCGCTGCCTCCAGAGCTGGTGACAACATCACCAGCTCCTCACCAGGAGCACATCCCAGCCACCCTTCCAGCTTGCAGCCACAGCACCAAGGATGAGGAAGATTCACAGCATCCAGGACCAGCAGTGCATCTCTCTGATGCCAGGGCGTTGATAAAACCCTGGTCCTCAACCTGTCCAATAAAACAACCAACAGCTCCACAAAATCTCCCCTAACTTTAGCAGATGCCAATTTTAGCCCAGCTGCCTGCATGACGCCTCTGCCGCGTTTTTATCCCTACCTTCAGGCAGATATTCTGATTTTTGTAATGCCTGAAGACAGTTTTAGGGAATACACAGCCATTTTTAAATAAATCAGTATTTTAAAGGGAAGCAGAGGGGGAAAAATAGCCTTGTTCTGGAAAAAAAAGTACTAAGATTTGCTGACAAAAAATGCACCTACATGTGAGACACTCCTATTCTGAGCCCCATCTCACGGTTGGGCCATGAAATCACAAAGCTGGACTATGGGTTGCCCCACTTGTCCACAGTTCACTTCCAGTCTGTGCTTGGTATCTCGGGGGGAATGGATAAGGTTACATGGCTGTCCCGTGCAAAAGCTTTCTGCACATTTGTCATCATTCAGACGGGCTTAAAATCTGATTAGTTTTTTTCAACTTTCATTTTTGGAACTGATTTTTCATGCCTCTACATTTTAGCAGAGAGCACTAAATGTATGGAGGATGCTCAAGAGCAGCTCTGGGATATATAGAACATACCTCCCATGTCACATTAACCCAGCCTTGTACAATACGAGAATTTGAGACAAACTTTATCTCCAAATCACGCCTTTTTCAATGAGTTCATTTTCAGGAATCTGTCCCATCCACTAACCTCAAAAAATGTCTCTGGCTCACATCCATTGAACCAGATAACTGAGAGTTTATAAGTTCGTAACTCGAACTGAAGTCAGAAAGTTTCATCTTTCGTATTCTAGAGCTGATTCACGGCCAGCCTGACCCAAAATGTGGGCTTGCTTCAAGTTTTTTGTCATTTCAGGGTTCATTTGCAGTTTAAAGTGATGCTCTCCTCCTGCCTGTGCTCTCCTGTGCTCTCATCCCAGCCCAGTGCTGGCACAGCTTCTCTCTGCGCTCCCCAAAGCCTGTGCGGACACACTTTTTGACCTTGATCAAGTGAAATGCCCCTGGATTTGCTTCTTTGCTAGAAATTCAGAGGGATGTCAAGCAAGGATTTTGGTCCTGGGGCTGCCCGAGCAATCATCGCTGGTGCTGAGCACAGGCAGAGAGCACCACCTTGGACTTATTTTTATCTCTAAAGAGACATTTGAGCTTTTCCAAACTGAGCTTTTCCCCTCTCTGCTACACCAGTACAAGAATTGGGAGCTTCCTTATTTCACTGAACCTGGCTGTATTTCTGGTCTGCAGAGTCAACAAGAGGAGCAGCCAGCTTTTTGGCTCCCTAGGAAACTCTGCAGTCCAAGAAAATCAGACGAAACATTTGAATGCGCTCAAGCTCGTTCGTCAACAGTCTGATTTCTGAGGGACCTGACCCTGCGTCCAGGCCGGCCGACGCTGCACCGACAGCAATATTTTTGGGTCCTGTGTGAAATACTCCTGCAATGGTCCTGCTGCCAAGTCTTGCAAAAGTTCCCAGGCTGAGGAGCTGGATGTGAGGAGCATCCACTGCAGGGTTCATGGGAGTTGCTGAAACATCTCAGCTCACCGGGGAAGGCTCAGAAGTGGGGAAGGATGTGCATCATGTTGACTGCAACTCAATAAAAGCAACAAAATACCTACAGGGGACTGTCTGACATCTCACATGGACTGTCACAGGAGGGCTGAGGTTGGAAGGGACCTCCAACCTCCCCAGTGGGTGAAGCATCACTACGGGCATCTCACCATTGATACCTTGGCACCTTCATGGACATCCTACAGATCAGATGGTCATCACCACCATGCCTTGATTGATGGATGAGATTCCTGGTCCTGGCTACTTGAATTGTGCTCCTCTGAAGAAATTTAGCATCTAAAGCACGTCTAGTAGGGTTAAAGGATATAATTTCCTCCCTTTGCCCTGCCCAAGGTCACTGAAAGACATGGACCTGCTTGGAGGGCATCCCAGTCCATTCCTGAGACACAGATCTCCCTTCCCAGATGCCCTCTCTCAGCTCCAAACAGCACCAAACTCTTCCACTGGGGTCCTTCAGAGACAGGAAAAGCACCCTCAACCCCAAAATGTGGCCATCACTCTGGATGCTCCAAGGAGGCTCATCCACCGAGGCGCGGTGCCGGGTCATGGCCCAGGATGAGGCATCAGGCCGAGCCCACAAGGTGGAAAGTTCAAGTGGCTGCTGTTTATTTGGCTTTGCAGAGAGCAGTCGCCCAGGCTGAACGTGGGCCAAGCACCTTCCCATGGCAGGAAGCGCTGCTGGAGTCTTTAAATAACCACCAGTGGTGAGGGTTTTGGTTTACAGCTTCGCTGGATGGAAAACTATCCCTCACTCCGTGTCTGCTCCAGCCCTCTCCTGGGTGTAAATGTCAACACTCGTCTCATTACCTCCTAGGTCTTCATGTCCATACCCACCAGCCCCAGTTCTCCAAGCATAGGCATAAAAATGCATGTGGGCTTCTCATCCCTTGTGAAAGATGAATTTTATGCCCTACAGTCAAAGTTTCCCTCTGCTTTTGTGTAAATGAGTAGTTCCCTGGGGCTCTCCTCACCCCCCATCCTGCTTTAAGGATGGGGAGGGTGAGGAGAGCCCCATCCACACACATCTCCTCACACTCCAACACTGAACTGCACCACCATAAGTGCTCCTCACCTTCCTGCAGCTGGACTGGTGCATTACCTTAGCTCATAGGATTAAAATCAAGAATAAAGAAAAAAATCATTCCTCCAGGGCAAGCAGAAAATGCCAAGATCCCTCCACAAAGGCTTTTCTCAAGTATTTCCCTGGGGTACTTGAAATCAGAAATCTTGCCAAGAACCTGGGTAGAATGGGTCACCCAGCAAATCCTGCTTTCCTGAAGGAAAGTTCCCAAAAGCTGTTTCACTGGGAACCCTGGGGTACTTGAAATCAGAAATCTTGCCAAGAACCTGGGTAGAATGGGTCACCCAGCAAATCCTGCTTTCCTGAAGGAAAGTTCCCAAAAGCTGTTTCACTGGGAACCCTGGGGTACTTGAAATCAGAAATCTTGCCAAGAACCTGGGTAGAATGGGTCACCCAGCAAATCCTGCTTTCCTGAAGGAAAGTTCCCAAAAGCTGTTTCACTGGGAAGCCTGGCTACTTTGGGATTTTGGCTTGCCAAGACTCTGGGGAATATAAATGATTTTTTTTTTTTACCTATAGCTGTCATTAACATATTAACCTAAAATGATGGCTGGTGAGAGGAAGCTCTGTAAATAAGCAAAATAAGCAAAATAGCATTTTACAGTTGGAAAACAAGACCTTGTCCTGACCTCCTCTCTTGGGCAGATTCACTGGCGCACAGCAAACCAGTATTTTATTTTAAACTGTGCTTGTAAAAAGTTAAAAAAAGCTGCTTCCTTGACACTTAAGTCAGGTAAGGACACAGCAGGCCAATCTGCCTTATAAATAAGCCTGCTCTTGTATACACATGTGTTTTAAAATAAGCTTATGAAATGTAAACACATGGGCTTTAACAAAAAAATAATTCAGCCTCACTGAAACCATTTAAGTGGGACTGAGCCAGGCTTCAGAGATCTGCATAGGGCATGTTAACTTTGACCCAAAAACCCCTTAGAGACAGATAAAACACTCTCACAAACATGCAAAAAGGAGCAAAATTCAGTATTTTTCTCAAGGATCATCCCTACAGCTGCATTTCTGTCTTGGCTATAGGACATTGCGGGGAGGAAGAGTTTCTTCCAACCTATGTGAGCATGTTCCACACTGCCCACCTTCTTTGTACCACTGAGACGGGCAATTTTTCTGTTTGTCCCTGGCCTGTACGCCCCAGGAGAGGAGCCAAGCACCAAGAAACCTGGGCTTTAAAAATAAAACACAGCCTTGGCTTCAGAGGCACAGGTGCAAGGGTAAACACTATTTTTAACCCTCATTCTGCAAGAGGGGAATGCTGGGACCCCTCTGAGCGGTGCTCGTCTGAGTTTAGACGATTTATTTGGAGTCGATGGAGGTATCTGACTGGTGGTTAATCCTGGTGCTGGGCACTGGGGCTGGGGAAGTGGACATCAAAGCATTCCTGCATCTGCTGGGGAAATGGGAGAGGCGGCAGACAGGGCTTTGCCTCCTCCCGGCATGGCTGGTGGGGCGACAGGCGGCACAGACCTGAGCTTGGGGCTCTCCAGGACCCAGAAAGGCTGTCAGGGTGGCTGAGCAAACCCCCAGCGATGGATTTTCCCACTTGATTTGCTGGGTTTCCATCCTGCTGCAAACACAAACATGAGGAGAGGTGCTTCAGCCGGCTCTCTGATCACTTTTGTGGCCCTCTCTGGACCCGCTCTAACAGGTCCACATTTTTCTTGTACTGAGGACCCCAGACCTGGGCACAGTTCTCCAGGTGGGGTCTCACATGGGCAGATTCCATGATTCTATGAAGATGAGCTCCCAGCAAGCTCACGAGACCAGTGGCTGGTGTCCCTATGTCCATCCATCCTGGGATCCATGGTGGAAGCTTTTCCTACCACTGACAGAGGATGGTTCAAACCTCTCGTGAGCTGGTTCGGCAGGAATCCAAGAGTTAGCATCTGGCCTGGAGATGAAGAGCACATTAAGGATTTAGCAGGACCTGACAGCTCATAAAGGGTGGCTAAGGTAACTTTGTCAAAGGCTGGCATTCAGGACTTCTCCATCCAAGGAGTCAAACAGCCTCAGGCTGGCTGTCTCAGGGGAGTTCTGAGTGCACTGCATAAATCTCCAACCTTATTAAAGCTCCAAAGACCACAGAATCCAGCTCCTGACCTTCTCCGGAGCAGAAAATGACAAAACGTTTCCTGTTATTTATAGCAGCTGGAGAGCCTGATGGGAAAACCCCACTTGTGAAACACGGGCTGCTTGCCACGGCTGCTCTCAGGGAACGGTCAAGCTGCTCCGAACTCCAGCCTGGATGGACCATTTCACCCTGGGGCCACTTCAGCCTGGGCAAGACCATGTCCAGAGGCTGCGCAAGAGGAACAGGCAAATGCATCATGCTCCCGTTGGCTCTTCCAGGTCATGTTCGCATGGCCCAACTTGAATTAGGCAAGGCTGAGCATCCCAGGAGAGGGAGCTTCCCCTGGAGGCTACAGGCAGCCCCCGAGGAGCACAGTTAACCTGCATGATGTTCCACCTGAATGTGGCCAACCTCACCTAGGAGGTGACTGTTAGCTTTTTAGGGAAACTGAGGAAAGGGCATAGCCCCTTTGCCCACCTCCACTAGGTGCCATTCCCCTCCTCAAAGCACGGCAGGACAGGCACTGGCATGTTTATCTGCTGGCAGTTGGATTTCCACCACTCTGGCACGCTTGGAAGGTGCTTTCTGGAACGTTCAGTCATGCAGGTGCAGGAAAGCTCGCAGCCCAAGGCGAGCTCTTCCTGCGCCGGGATGGGCTTTGCTGCTGGGAGCCTCTCAGCACCGGCCCTGCTCGAGAGGAACATTTGCTGTCACGCTGTCGAGGAGGATTTCCAAAGCTTCTGTCTTGGGCCTGTGCCAGCGCGGGTGTTCTGCTCGCTCCCAGGCCGAGGGAAGCAAGCTGTTCGTCACGCATGGCCGTGAGATGCTGTGAAGGAACTCGCCAGTCACAACAGGAGCAGCCAGCTCTGGACCTGCCACGACGGCGGCTGAAAGGCTGGGCCATGCACTGACCACTGCCCCGCCACAGCCAAAATAAGCCACTGAGCTGGGGGTAGGGTGACAGAATGTCATCAGTGTCAACGCAGCAGTGAACAGCTGCTGGGATTTAGGAGCACACTGGGAACAGCACAGGTCCCACTCCAGAACGTCACCTTCATCATGAAGCTGCTGCTCCTGTCCAGGTAACGATGCCTTGTGTAGGATTCAGCTTGAGAGCAGAAACCTGAATTTAGGGAACCAGGAGCCTCATTCGAGTCATCATAAGAATCACAGAATGGTTTGGGTTGGAAAGGAACTTTTAAATGTCTAGTCTGACAATATTTAGTCCTGCAGTGAGCAGGGACACCTTCCAGTAGATAAGAGACCGTTTCAGTCACCTGGTCCCAGGCTTCTTGACAGGCTCCGCCTGTCCTTCTCTGCTACAGCTCTGCTGTTGGTGAATCTGTGTGGCCCCATGGCCAGTGTGGGAGACTGAGACCCTGACACATCTTATCCTCGGCAACAAAACCCCAAAACAGAGCCATGGCCAAGGCCTAGGTGCATCTCCAAAGAGCCCAGATAGATCTTCTCCCAGGGAGATCTTGGCCCTTGCAATGGATAAGTTCCTTCTAAACATCCCCAGGCAGTTCGCCTGCAAGTCCAATTAATAACATTGTATTTTGTCAACGAAGTCGGGTCAGCAGCAATTCATAGACTTCACGCTGGTTAACCTTTTCCCACCAAACAAGCCCAGGGATATTTTGACTCCCTGCCCTTGAGAAGTTTATTTGTGTAGGATCCATCCACTTACCAGCTTCCGGCAATGAAAAGACACACAAGGAGCGTAACTGCTTTCTAATAGTTGGGGAAAGACTTGATGGTTGTGGCCAGGGCTCCCCGGCACTGGCACTAGAAAAGCAGAGCACTTGCCAAAGCCACCTGAGAGAGTCCAAGAGGCTTGTAATTAGCCTGGGAGAGAAATGAGAGTGAGTGCAATAGCCCGACCGTTGCCCCCAGATGCAACAAGATCTTCTGCGGAGAACCTGGAGGTGTTCTACTTGCTGGAGGCAAAATGCGTGGACTGGGAGCGTGGAATATTGAAAGAAGACTCAACAGAGAAGAAACATCAGAGAAAGCCATTCCCGCTTCCAGCCTTGTCCATGTGCCATCACCCAGGAGGAGATGACAACACCAAACCAGTTCAAGCTTCCCCAGTGCTTTTCACTGCCCAGGACCACATCTCATCATCTGATGCTCACAGCATCTTGAAGCAAAAGCAGATGAGCGGGATCAAGGAAAAGGGCTGCCTTAGCCTTGGCCTGGTGAGGATTTTATACCTCTTAGAAGAAGGACCAAGGAGAAAGATTTCTCACCTTCCTCCTGAGACATGTGGGATGCATCTCTCAGCCCAGGATTACAGGCTGCTGCAGCTCACAGGTTGTTTCAGCTCCAGGTAGCCTAGTGATTTGAAAGGACTGGCCAAAAGGGATTCAACTTGAGACTCCCTCACTGCCTGGGCTCTCCTGGCAAATGATTAACAGATGCTGCACTGGCTGGTGAGCTCTTCACCCAGACAGAACAGCATCTGGCAGGCCCATTACTGCCTTGTGTGGTGGGTGTGCCCTGGAGAGCCTGGAGATTATTGCCCAGATATAAAGTGACTGAGCTCTGTCCCAGAGCTTCCAGGAGCACTGGGAAAAGCAGAATTTCTTCATAAAAGAGCCTGCTTATCACAATTTCAATTATTTGCACGTGAAGGGGAGGCCAGGAGGGCAAAGATACCCCAGGGTGATATGGGGAGGTGACAGTGCTGGCTTCAGTGGGTGCTGCCAGCTGGAGGGGGGTGTCTGGTTCAGTGAAGGAATGGCCATCCCAGAAAGGGGCAGGGAAAGCTGTGCCTTTTAACAGCGATTGGGATATTTTCTCCAGCACATTCCTCTCTCTCCAGTAATCTTGTGGCAGCCTGGAAAGATGGGTTGTGAAATGCAGTTTCTCCCCGCTGGCAGATCTGTGGGGATGCCAGGAGCCAGAGCAGACTTGAATGGAGGCAGGACCAGTGTCCATCATGCTGCAAACATGAGACACCAATAATTAAACTGGGAGGTGAGGAGAAAGACTTTCCCACCACATACCTCCTCCCTGGCCTGGCTTGTCCCTGCATCAGGATGGACTCAGAGCGTCTCAGACTGGGGCAAAGGATACGGAGCGTGCTCATCATGATGCAATATTTGCCTCTTGAGATCTGGGTGAGGTCACACATTTGCATCACTTTGGACCATATCTGCTCAGGGATAGAGAGTTAAATCCTTCAGGTTTCAGAGTAAATCCCAGTTTGGAGCAGTAACTGGGAGAAAAGCACAGTGGGATGCACTGGCTCCTGGATGGCTACTCCAGAGTCCTTGCGGGGTGCCTGAAATCTCAGTCCATCCCATGAATGGGCAGGACATTGGGCTGTACCTGGCAGCAGTGTGAGAGGACACTGGTCACTGCCACGTGCTGAGCTGAGCCGTGCACGCCGTGGTGTGTCTGTGTGACGTGCCTTTACCCATCTCTGCTTTCAATTAAAGCCACTAATGATTTTAGCAAGAGAAGACTGAACGACGTGGCAAGCTCGCTAACGTTGGCCAGATGTGCTGCAGGTGCCACAGTGGCTGCAAGTAAGCAGGTGGCTTTGTGGCTTTGCAGGGGGAAAGTAAGAAAAGAAAAAAGAAAAAAAAAGTTATGGGTCATTGCCATCAAACCAAATCTTCCAGGCTCAGAAAAACTGAATGGAGCTGGTCCTGGATGCTTTGCGGTCTGGGCTTGGGTGAGGCCCCAGGGCTGTAATGGTTTTATTTAGGGCATGCAATAACCTTTGGCTCTTATTGTATTTGGGTTTGCCAGAAAGGCAGTTGGTCTGGCTGGATTAAAGCTGGCCGTAATTACGTGCCAATGCCTCCTCTGTAGCAAGGAAGGGCGAAACCTGAAAAGAAAACCACGTGTGCATTCCCCTACTTGCCACTTCACGTGGTAAGGGACACCCCTTGCCCTCCCACGAGCAGAAATCCAGCTCATGCCCAGCGTTAACGCTTTGGAGAGTTATTGACAACGCAGTCCAAAAAGGAGGAGAGATGTGGGAATGTCAAAACGCATTTCGTAAGCGACCAGACTCATCCCCTGAAGGACACCCTCTGCTTCGCCCAGCCACCAGCCCAACCAGCAGCCTTCCAGCCTTCCCCGCTTCCCCCAGTGAACGTGCCAAATACAAACCAGATGCTCCAAAACGCCTGCTTGAAGACATTCCCTTTCATCTGGTAATTGCTGCTTCTGAGGGAAAAGATCTTAAGTGGTCCTCAAACCCTCCTGAATGACCCAGACACCTATTTTTGTCCCTTTTGGGCTTCTGAGCTTCTTTGGCTTCGGCATCTGAGCCACCTTGCTGCTCCTCATCTCCTCTTCCCGGCAGCTGACAGCCAGTCCCAGCCTCCTTGCCAGCGTTTGCACACTTAGGACTGGTTTATTGCCACCCACTTGTCATCAGCCACATGCAATCCCACCGCATGGGGTGCCATGATGCCACTGAGATGGGCATCACTGTTCCCCCAGCATCAGAGGGGTGTGGTGCAGGAAAGTCAGGCTGGGGGTTCAAAAATGAGGTGCAGAAGGCAAAACTAAGACGCTACTTGCAGTAATGGCAGTGGTAACAGCTCCATGTAAAACTGCCGCAGGAGGAAATCCACACATCCCCAAATTTGGCCTACCCAAGCCTAAACTTAAATGAGGTACATCTGCACCGAGGATTTTCTCTTGTCCTCTTCAGTCACTGCATTTCTAGCTTTGACAAATATACAGACAGTCCTCAAACCTCAGGCTCTTTATTGCTTGTGGTTCCTTCCTTTCGTTTCTAAGAAAGCAGTAACAGGAGAAGGTTGCAAAACACACACTGGCCTCTCCTGTCTTTAAATACAGTGAGAAATCAAATAAATCGGGAGAGAGGAACAAGGAAGATCAACTGCAGGCAGAAAATGCCCAGCTGTACACACTCTGAATGCTGGAGGCTGTGGATGCTGATTTAGGCAGTGAGAAAACGCGATGTACAAAGCAAACCCAGCGATGAGCGCAGGATGCACTCCCGCACTGGAGCTGCAGCTGTGAAGGAGCCCACGGGCTGCTCAGAAAAGATTCAGGAGGGGAAGTTAATGCCCAACGTGATGTGCTAAACAATCATGGCCTGGAGGAGAGGAGCTGGGGGTCAAAAATCACTTAACATGGAAAGATGTGATGGGGTCTGCTGGTTTCCTCCTGGTATCTGCTGCTGATGCTCAGTGCCCCATCAGCATCGCTCTCCCTGACAGCGGAGACGAGCATTAGTGGGAATTGTGTTACACCAGCCCAGCAGCTTCACTGGAAACCCAGAGATGAGAATAATCCTGCTAATAACCGCAGAGCCCAGCTCCTCCTTGATGATGCCAATTTACGCGTGGTTTAACGAGGGCACAGAATGATGGAAGGACACTGCAAGGGAATATAAAATCCTGCCTCAAATGGACACATGCTGGTGCAGTTTAGATTAGGCAGAATAAAAAAAGAAAAAAGGGTTCTTAACTAAAGGGAAACTTGCAGGAAATAAGGAACTGGTGACTGATGGTACCTGGAGCATCCTTCCTTCCATCAAAGGTACCAGCCAAGTTCTGCCTGCCAAAGAAAAGGCTAGGGTCTATCCAGGATGGATAAGCCAGCAGCTCAGCGTCACCAGGAATAAGCACAGAGTTCCCAAAGAAAGCACATGATAGGCATCAACATGCAAAGAAAACCCACAGCAAAGACGTGGCAGCAGAAAGTATGGGGAAAATGAGCTCCAAGGTGAGAAATCACCATCCTGAGGGGAAAGCAAACTCCTCGCAGCTCCTCCTATACCATCCTGGATGGTCCAACACTTGCAAAAGCAGACCAGTGGTAAGGAGCCATGTGTGTATTTTGCACTGATGAACTTTCACATTGTAAATCCACTTCAGCCTTTGAGCAAAGTGCCTGGCACAGCTGTGCATGGGAAATGTCTGCTCCACAACACCAGGGCTGAGATTAGCATGAGATTAGCATGGCCCAGAACACAAGCCCTGGCACTACCAGAAAGGAGAGGGAAGGGTGCTACTGAAGGCTGTACCAGGAAAAAAAATGCTCATCTTCTGCCAAAATGGCTTTTGCATTGCAAAAGAGAAGCGTGCTAATGAAATTAGATAATGGTTTCAAATCAGAGAGCCTTTGTCAGTGGTGAGGATGGTTGGGGTTGTCCTTCTGCAGGCTGGGACCATACCCAGTGAGGATGTTGAGAGGCAGCGTGGTGGATTTTCCTTTTCAATGGGTGAGCTGCAAATCAAGTTGCTGGGGCTGTCTCCACTGCAGGAATGAGGAAGCCTAGATGCCCTTACACCCCCTCCAGCCATGCTTCACCAGGAGCTCTGGGGTTATTTAGGTTGGCAGACCCACAGCACTTGGTAGAGCCTGCCAGAGGATAAATACCAGAGCAGGGAAAGGAGCCATCCAAGCTAAAAGCCAGTGCGGGTACAAGAAGAACAAGGCCAAATGGGTACGAGTCATCCACAAATAAATTTAAGCTGGAAAAGAGAGCAGTTTGTATCCGTGCGAGCAGCAAGGCTCTGGCAACAGCTTTCCCAGAGGACTTGCCAGGGTCAAACAGCTCATTAGTTTTGAGAAGGAAGCTGGCAGGGGGTTTGTGTCACGGCTGCTTGTAACAGCAGGGCGGGGACCAGCCAAAAATTGGTGGTGGCCCTGGGGCTGCCTTCAGCGGGACGTGGGTCTGCAGCCACAGCCCACATCCCACCTGTGCTGGTGGGATATGGCGGGATGCAACCGCATCCGCTCGCTCTCGGAGAGAGAGGGAAGCTGCACGGGGAAGAAAATAAAAATGCACGGCTCCGTTTTTCCAGCTGACAGGAGCTTAAACACCGGCTGGGAATTGGGCTCGGGGCCCTGAGTGAAATTCAGCTTGGCTTGTCTTGAGACAGCGGCTCTACTCCCTGAGCACCCTACGAGCATTTCGGTAATAGCAGGGGGAATCAGACCTACTTGTCAAGCGTGTTGCTATTTGTGCAAACGCTCTGTACCAGAGGGAAGCTTGAAGAACAAGTCCCCTTTTTATAGCGTGTTGGATGCTGGCAGCAAGCCTGCAAATTAGAAGGAATTCAGAGAGGAGCAACAACAACAACAACATCAACAACAAGAAAGCCTAAGGGGCTGGAGGGATTAGTTTGGGAGGGAAAAAAAAAAAGGGAGCTAAGTGTGTGGTCCAGTGGATGCGACTTTGGGCTGGGACTGCACCCAGCACTGTCCCATCCACAGCACACCCCCCTGTGCCATGTGCAGGTTTCCCTACCTATCCTTAAGAGGCAAGATGTGTTTTCTGCCACCTCAGGAGACAGCTCTGTCGTATCCACACAGAAAAAAAAAATGATTTAAAATTTACATATATGATAGGAAGTTCAGTAAGAAGCTGCCAGAGTAAAGGTCAGTCCATGAACAAAATCAGTTTGAGCTGGGAGCAGCTTAGCCATGGCAATGAAGGGTGTGTGGGGAAGAACCCCCTGCTGCAATGGTTTTTTTAGGGTGGTTTTAGCCCACATTGCTCAATTGATCCCCAAACCCGCTGAACTGCTCAGAGAGGTGCAATATCCCCAACTGGATGTAGTCTTGCTGTCAGCATCCTTATTGTTAGGGGCACTGAAAGGGGCAGGAGTGACCTGGATCATGGGTTTAATCACCAGCCTTCAGCCTGGCTGCACTTGCACTGGTGCCAGGGCCCTGGAGAGGGGACTTGGGCAAGAGCCCAGTACTGCCTCCGCAGGGAAAAGCTTGGCTGTCCCCAGCTCGGGGTACTCAGCTTCATGGGGACATTCCCGTGACCAAAAAGTTGCACCAGCCAAGATGCAGCAACGCATCACCCTGGGGAGCACCAGCACAGGGACATTCACAGCCTTTCGGGGATGAGACCAACTTTGCTGTTTATTGACCAAACCTCCCCATTTTAGTGCCTGTCACACAAGCACGGATGAAGCTGTAATCTGCCAGGAGAGGATGTAGGAGAGGAGGGGACACAGAGTCTGGGACAGGCCTCCCCTTAAATGCCCCCTAACGCCACCTTAAAAAATAATGAACCGAGGGCAGTGGAGGTTACTGGTTTGGTATGAGAATTTTCATGAGCATGAGAAAAAGACCACATTGCTCCAAAGTTTTTTTTTTTTTTTTTTTTTTTTTAAGCAAGCTTCAGGGGCTCTGGGAGAGCAAAGCTTGCAGTAAAGTTTGTTTCCTGTTGTGCCCACGTTACCAAGCAGAGCCGGCCGTGGAATGTGCGGCGAGGGGCACCCGGCTGGGCTGCATCTCTGGGTAAGCACTGGTGGCCAGGTAGGATGGCACGGTGAGGGTCACTGAGTCTGGGCATTGCCTCCAGCCCAGGACATTGCCCAGTCACCCATCCCCCCAGTTTCACACAACTTTGCTTCCAGCAGCGCCCCATTTCCAACTGTTGTGTTGCACATGAAGCTAATACATAAACATCATACAGACAATAAAAAGGTGTTTTTTAGATGTTGGGATAATCAGAGCAATTGCCCTGGTGCCTTTCCCTGGCGTGCCAGGGTGCAGCGCGGTAGCCGGCAGCTCCCAAACCCTTCTCCGGAAAAGTTCAAACTCTCAAATACTTGGAATTGCTCTTTGAGGGAATTTATTTTAAAGCCGCTTTAACGGCAGCTGGGAATTACCAGGGAGGCACTTTGCTCTGCTATTTCCCAGCTGCTGACCCCGTTTGTATGAAGGGGGCCCCGGGCAGCCGCCCAGCTGGGACGCTTGGGGACATGTGCCGAGCCAGCACTGCCTGGAGTTGCACCCAAAAATTCCCCTTGTCCCAGCTCGCAGCAAAAGCACAGAGAGGGGCTGCTGTACATGGCAGGAGCGAGAAAATTAACTCCCACATCCAGCAGCGAGGGCGTGAGCTGGGATGTGATAGGGTTATTTTTTAAGACCCTGTTCCCATGAGGGCTGAAAATTGCACCCAACCATGTTGCTTCCTCTCCAGAGCAAAAGCAGAACTGGGAGGCTGTGAGCCTCCCAAAAACCAAATCAGCATCCCAACATGCTGGTGGCATGTTGTTTTTTTAAGGAGCATTTTGGTCTTTAAAAGAAAAGGGTTATTGAGCAAAATCAGTGACAGCAAGTCAGCAGCTAAATGTCGTCAGGACTGCGAGCGACATGTCCTGATGGAAGGTTGGAAAATGCCACCACAGAGCTGTGGCTGCTCCTCCTGCAAACCCTCCATGTCCCCATTTCCCTGAGAGGGTTATGGAGCCCTTTTCCCTCCACACCTACATAGGGACACCCCGGCGACCCCACCTGACTCAAGCCCTGGGGATGAGCTGGGAGACCTGGAATAGGTGCAGGTGGCTGGGATGAGTCTGGTGGCAGAGGCAGCTCCAAGCCCAACGGCAGCCAGATGTGAACCCACCCGCGGCCACCAAGTCACCGAAGCAAAGGGGCCCCCAAAGCCACAGACAAGGGTTGGCCTGATAGGCATCAGCCCCCTGCAGCACTCGTGGCTTTTTTCTCCCTGCTGTCATGCTCGAAAAACATTTCTGGAAAAACACTGCAGAACGAAGAGTGTTTGAGTGGCAAGTTGGAGAAGGAGCTGGGGGAAGAAAACAGCTTGGCAAGGAAGGAGGAGCTGAAGGACACAAGCGTTCCCATTTTGGTTCAGAACTCCCTAGGGTGCTGCTCGGAGCATTTATTGACCAACTCGCCTGCTCTCGATGAGCTGGCCTTGCAAACTGTGGCAGGAGGGAGGCTATTCAAGGCATGTACAACAACACTTTCTTAACTCAATAATCAACCGGTGACACACAAAACACACAGTCAAGGACTTTCCTGGAGAGGGTTCAGGCTCTGCAGTTACTGCACCTGCAGCGTCACCACAAAAAGCCATCAGGTGCTCTCATTAAATGCTTCAGGGGTCCCCAAAAAAGGGGAAAAAAAGCCAAAGTCCAGCCAGGCAGACACAATTTGCTTAATAAAACCAAGGTGCACATTGACTCCAGCAATGCAGCAGATAGAGAGGACTGAGTTGCCTCTCTCAGTATTAGAAGGAAAATAATCATTGTCACAATAAAAGAAAAGAGATGCAGCTAGGTCAGGTTCATTAAGGGTGAAAGGCAGCGGTTTGACTCCAAACCCAGCTGTTCTCCCCAGCATTGATACGATCTTCCCAGCACAAGTCTGTGCGGGAACTCGTCATCCCCCCCTGCTCCTTGCAACACGATAACACAGCACATCGCCCCCAGCTCCCAAGTTAAACAACTTATTAACTGCAGTGACGTAAAAGAGGAAATCTCCGAGAACTATCGCAGAGATGAGAGGGAACACATTTACCATCAATAGGCAATGATACCGCTGCATGAGATCTGCACGTAAAGCAGCACCCAGCCCCTCCTTTCCCTCCCTCCTCTAGTCACTCCATGTCATGGGAAACTAAACCTGACATCCAAACAGCCCCGATACGAGACACTCGCTGTAAAAATATTTTTGAGATTGAAAAACAACAAAAAAACTTGCCTTCCAGGAAACCATTTGGATACAAACCCTGTGCAGCTGCAGCCACCCTCGGTGTCCGTATTCATCCCTCCTGCTTCAGCTTGGAAATAAGGCAGGGTGGGGAAGTGAAAGGAAATAAAAAAAAAAGAGGGGGAGAAAAAAGATGTGATATTGCAGCTGATGAGCTGCGAGAAGCTGTTGGCAAAGTGGTCCAGCAATCATCTGAAATTCAGACGGTCACGTGTGGGTTCTGTCTGCAGCTCCCGCGCAGCCCCGGCTCAGCACTTCACCCAAGTGCACACGCAGCAATTCCCTGCGCCGAGCTCTCCCGCCCCACTCCCACACGCTTCCCAGCCCGTGCCCCATCCCAACCAAACCCAGCAGGTTTTGGCGCGGCAAGGTGACCCAGCTGCTTTGGCTATAAAGGTGGATTTCTGCCATGCGAGTGCAGAGCACTCTGAAAAGCATCACTAAGCTGCAAAACCACCCTCCCTTGAAGCTTCTCCACCTAAATCCCAGCCCTGCAGGCAGCGCTGTCTTCTCCACCAGGATGGGCCAGCGGCCATCACCCCACTGTATCATCTGGGGTTGGTGGGGGGGTCCCATTGTCCTGGAGGAGTGCCCAGAACATGCTGTACCCACTCCCGAGGCCAGCCTGTCCCTGGACAACCCTGGGCATGTCCAAAAACAGCCCCCGAGCTCCCTGGGCTGCTGTGATTGCATCAAAGACCAATGGGTGAGCCCAGACACCTCTGGGGTGAGGTGGCAGCCCGCCTCTTTCTTTCTTTTCTTTTTTTTCCCTTTAATTTTCATTTGGGACATTGCTTCGTGTCCAAGGGATGCCTCAGGCTCCATCCTGCATTGCCCCACAGTACAGCAGGTCCTGGGAACTCACCAGGACCAAGCCATCACCAAAGGTCCCTCTGCAAAAGGCCATGATGTGGCTGCAGAGACCCAGCTGCACCGTCCCATCCCCAAAAATCTTCAGGACAACTAAACCAATTTTTTTTTTCTCTGCTTGCACCCATTCTTCACATAAATTAACAAGAGGAATTAGGAGACTGAATGTTCCACACTGTCTCGTCTTCACCTCCTGGCTGGAGATGCATCGCATGGCACTGAAGTCAGGCAGATACAGTGGGACTAAAAAAAGAGCATGGTTGTTTTTTTTTCTTTCAAAGCCGGATTGCCTTTCACGGTGACTATATTTATAGGTAGAGCTGTTGAAATTCTAAGGGCTCTTTGCCACAGGAATCCATCCGGTCGTGTCTCGTGTTCGCAAAGTGGCGAGACTTGGCAAAAATGAACATTTAACAGGCCAATGGGTGCTGCGTCCCTTACTTAATTTTGGGTTAAATCAGAAGGGAAAAGGACAAGATGTAAAATTAGCCATGCACGCTGCTGCCATGTGCCACAGTCTGTATTTTCCAGATTAGGAGCGTAACGAACACGGGACTTCACACCCGCCCCTAGACCGGCACTTTCCTTTTCTGTCGATGACCAAAAAAACCCAGCTTTCACGTGTGTTTATTTTTGCTTTCGGTTTGGCTATCCATGGCACACACAAAGCCTCCTCTGCACTTCGTTTTATGGTTGAAAAATCCCGTCAGGGTTCAGCTGCAGAGCGGTAAAACTCGCTCTCCCCGTCCAAAGCTGCCCGGGAACACCACCCGCCAACACGCCGTGGCACACGATGCCCAGAAATCACGCGGTCTCAGCCCAAAAGTTGGCAGTTTTCTTACACAACAGCATGCTATGCTGCTAAACCCCTTTTTTATTTTAATTTATGCTATAAAAGCATGTTACACCCTGTCCAAAGACGCTACCACCCCGCTGAGCACGTCTGGATGCTAAACTTTGATTCCCTATGACAACGTGTGTCTATTTAAGACAAAACCCAAACCATAATTAAAGTTATTGATAGGAGACGATGTTTACTGTTTGCTATTTTAACATCAAGTGCTGTTGGATTTCAAGCCACTGACTTCCATGGCTTGCAGGGGATGATGGAGCTGGAAACATGCCTAAATGTTGGGGGTTTGGATGTTTCTCTGGGCACTTCTGCTGTCAAATCAAAGAAATGCACTTAACAGGCCAATCCCAGTGGTTGCTTCTCATCCAGGATTGCCTTGACTGGAAGCCGACGAGTGATTTTTGAGCTGTCAAGGCACACATGAAAATAAAATAGCTGTAACAAAAGCCTTTTGCTTCTGCAAGCAGCCCTCTCCCTAGGCAGAGCGATAGCTCATGGCAGACCATTGACACAAGTTAACCAAAGTTAATGTTTTAATATTCTCAACAAATTTCAGGTTGGAGCACTTACCAAAGGTTAAAAGTCTCTTCACTTGCCCAACTGTCAAATTTGGTGGCATCTGACATCCCCAAAAAGTGGCTGTGTCAGGGACTGTGCTACATCAGCCCCTGCCAGCCAGCACCTGGGTGGTTAACTCTGAAGCCAAGTGACAACACACTGTCAGGTCCCTGGATGTATATAAATATTGGTGCAGAATACTGGTGGGTCCACAAAGCCTCAGCTTTAAATCCACCTGCAGCATTTTCAACATACGCTATTAGCAACAATGTGGTAAAAAGATCAGTGATCATTATAACAGGGGATATTATATGCAGCTCACAACCTGGGAGGGAGACTCATGACATTTTGTACACGAACAAGCCACCACCCCCATTTATCCACATTATCTTTTTCCACTGCTGCCAATAAATACACCACTTCATTAAGGCTCAGTTTTCTTGCTGATCCTCCTTTGGCCATAAGGATGCACATAAACCCAACCCAGCAGCTCCAGAAACTCAGTTGCCCCGTTTACATTTCAGCTCCTTTGAGCAGAAAGATGAAGCTGTAACCAAATGAACTGGAGAAACTGGCAACAGCACAAACTTGACAGATTCCAGCTAATTGCTTGGATTAGTAATTCCAGTTGCATGCAAAAAATCCACCTTACCTACAGCAGAGAAAGGCATGGCATGGGGTGTCTTCCGGCTCCGTGACCTGCCTGTCCAGGGAATGGGAACTACCGGCATTCCCAAGCCCCCACGCCATGACCAGGCCAAGAAAGGCTTGTTAGTCTAACGAGACATGCTCAAATACAGAATCACTGAATCATTCAGGTTGGAAAAGACCTCCAAGATCACCAAGCGCAACCAACAGTGCTCCACCACCACCATGTTCACCACTGAACCATGTCACCAAGTGCCATATCCACACGTTTTCTGAACACTTTCAAGGACGGTGATTTCACCACTTCCCTGGGCAGCCTATTCCAAACACGACCCAAGAGCGGCCATCCCTGCCGCAGCTACCGATGCAGGGCAGCCCGATTCGTTTGACGCCGTTTCCTCACGAAGAGGGAAACATCCATGGGGATGGCGAGACCGGACAGCCTGGAACACGGCGCTTCCCCCCTTGGGCCCCTTGTGACACCCATCGCTGCGTCCGGCCCCGGACGGGGGTGGAGAGGCCCCGCAGAGCCCTGACAGTGCCCACGCTGCATCCCACCCACGGAGCGCGGCGGGATGGGGTCTGCCGGGATGCTCCGTGTCCGCACCACGGGGTGGGGGACTGCGGCATCGCGCGTGGGCTCCCAGCGGGGCTGTGGCGGGGAGGAAGCAGCGTGAACCCTCCACACCGGGACTGTAGCTCCCCTCCCTTAATTCTGGGTTCAATCTGAAGGTGCTGCAGCCTCGCTGGGGGCCGCGGGGGCACGCACACTGCTGCCCCCCCACCACAGCCCCAGGATGGCTGCAGCGGAGCCATCACCCCGCTCCGGGGGGACACCGCACCGCGCAGCCTCCTCCGCACGCCGCGGTGGCCCCGCAGCCGGCGGCGCACGGACCCCTCCCGCCCGCATTGTTGCGCGG
>VZTI01005350.1:70688-152722 GCA_013397865.1 Struthidea cinerea | reverse complement strand
AGGCACTGGCACAGGTTGCCCAGAGAAGCTGTGGATGCCCCATCCCTGGAAGTGTTCAAGGCCGGGTTGGACGGGGCTGGAGCAACCTGGTCTAGTGGAAGGTGTCCCTGCCCATGGCAGGGAGTTGGAACCGGAAGACCTTTAAGGTCGCTTCCAACCCAGAATATTCTGGGATTCTATCATTCTTAAAAAAAGAAAATGAAGACGATGAGGAGGAAGAGGAGGAGGAAGAAGAGGAAGAGGAAAAGAAGAAATAAGAAGAGGAGGAAGAAGAAGAGGAGGAAGAAAAAAGATAAAGATGAAAAAGGTGAAGAGGAAGAGGAGAAAGAAGAGGAAGAAGGAAGAGGGAGAAGGAAGAAGAAGAAGGAGAAGAAGAAGGGGAAAACAAAGATGACAAAGAGGAAGCTGAGGAAGACGGAGAGGAGCCTGGGGGCACCGTCAAGGGGAGACAGCACAGGCCTGAGCTCAGTGCAGCAGTGTCCCCTGTCCTCTGGGGGGAGATGCCCATAGTCCCCTGACAGTCAGGTTGGATGAAGGAAGGAGGCTGCGCATTCCTGGGGCTGTACAGGATATATTTAACATCTCCCATTAGTGGTTCTGGGTACGTGTGAGGCACAGGGGACACCCAGCGTGTTGCGGACTCAAGCTGGCACAATTCAGGAGCTGCTGTCACTTTATAGCCAAGGGCCTCACCTCAGGTTGTCAACCTTTGTGTCTACAACCCATGTCTAGACCTGTGGTGTAAAGACCCACCATAAATTCAAAGGAACAGGAGCAGAGCACCTGATGCCATCGCAAGTTTTCATTTATTTCTAACTTGTCGAGGACTCTCTTAGCAGAAGTCACCACAGAGGCATCCAAGGGCTTCAAAAAATGAAAAGAATAATAGGAGGCTTGAGGTCACTGGCACAGAGGGATGAGGCGATTCCTCAGGAGACACAAATACATGTCATGTCTATGAATATCAGGAGATCCTCACATGTTATTGCATTTTAAGGATATTTTTACCTTTTCCCTGAAAGACACTAAACTGGTGTTCTCTAAACCAGAATGGTCTGACAGTGCTTCATGTTTCTGAGAACATTGTTCAAAGTATGCAGTCCTCCTCTCCGGTTAAGGGATGACCTGGAAGCATAGATCATAGAATATCCTGAGTTGGAAGTGACCCACAAGGATCATTGAGTCCAACTCCTGGTCCTGCAGAGGACAACTCTGAAAATCATACCTGAGAGTGTTGTCCAAACGCTTCTTGAACTCTGTCACTCCTGGTGCTGTGACCACTGCCCTGGGGAGCCTGTTCCAGTGCCCAACCACCCTCTGGGTGATGAACCTTTCCCTAATATCCAACCTAAACCTTCCCTCACACAGCTTCAGGCTGTAATACAACATGGCCTTGACATCCCAACCTGGCAGGACCTACAGCAAGTCCTCCAGCAGGACTTGAGAAGGGTTGATTTGGCATATGACTGTTTGAAAAGAGTAAAGGAAATAAGTTAAATTTACCAAAGTTTCTTAATGCAATGAACCTTCTGCAACTACAGTGGTATATGTGTAAATGTATGAAATGGATCCTTGGGTAAAACTTGGGAATCTGTTGATTGATTTCAAAGACATTTCAAGACATTCGGTGTCTGCAGGTTTGAAACCCACAGCTGGATTAAAGGGATTTTCATTCTCTCCTTCCCCTTCCCCTCGCAACACAGAGCATAAGCTTAACCTTGTTTAGGCATCAGCAAATTCACACCTTGCAAAGAAGTCTGCTGAGAACAGAAAAAAACCTGTGACTTCCCTTGCTATTGACATTTAGGTTCTGCTGTCTGACTCCCTGCTACTTTTTTGAAGTGCGAAAATTATCTGTTTTTCACATCAACGTTTTTTTAATGAAAACTCAGAGCGTGACTTTCGGTGGTGNGTTCAAGGCCGGGTTGGACGGGGCTGGAGCAACCTGGTCTAGTGGAAGGTGTCCCTGCCCATGGCAGGGAGTTGGAACCGGAAGACCTTTAAGGTCGCTTCCAACCCAGAATATTCTGGGATTCTATCATTCTTAGAAAAAGAAAATGAAGACGATGAGGAGGAAGAGGAGGAGGAAGAAGAGGAAGAGGAAAAGAAGAAATAAGAAGAGGAGGAAGAAGAAGAGGAGGAAGAAAAAAGATAAAGATGAAAAAGGTGAAGAGGAAGAGGAGAAAGAAGAGGAAGAAGGAAGAGGGAGAAGGAAGAAGAAGAAGGAGAAGAAGAAGGGGAAAACAAAGATGACAAAGAGGAAGCTGAGGAAGACGGAGAGGAGCCTGGGGGCACCGTCAAGGGGAGACAGCACAGGCCTGAGCTCAGTGCAGCAGTGTCCCCTGTCCTCTGGGGGGAGATGCCCATAGTCCCCTGACAGTCAGGTTGGATGAAGGAAGGAGGCTGCGCATTCCTGGGGCTGTACAGGATATATTTAACATCTCCCATTAGTGGTTCTGGGTACGTGTGAGGCACAGGGGACACCCAGCGTGTTGCGGACTCAAGCTGGCACAATTCAGGAGCTGCTGTCACTTTATAGCCAAGGGCCTCACCTCAGGTTGTCAACCTTTGTGTCTACAACCCATGTCTAGACCTGTGGTGTAAAGACCCACCATAAATTCAAAGGAACAGGAGCAGAGCACCTGATGCCATCGCAAGTTTTCATTTATTTCTAACTTGTCGAGGACTCTCTTAGCAGAAGTCACCACAGAGGCATCCAAGGGCTTCAAAAAATGAAAAGAATAATAGGAGGCTTGAGGTCACTGGCACAGAGGGATGAGGCGATTCCTCAGGAGACACAAATACATGTCATGTCTATGAATATCAGGAGATCCTCACATGTTATTGCATTTTAAGGATATTTTTACCTTTTCCCTGAAAGACACTAAACTGGTGTTCTCTAAACCAGAATGGTCTGACAGTGCTTCATGTTTCTGAGAACATTGTTCAAAGTATGCAGTCCTCCTCTCCGGTTAAGGGATGACCTGGAAGCATAGATCATAGAATATCCTGAGTTGGAAGTGACCCACAAGGATCATTGAGTCCAACTCCTGGTCCTGCAGAGGACAACTCTGAAAATCATACCTGAGAGTGTTGTCCAAACGCTTCTTGAACTCTGTCACTCCTGGTGCTGTGACCACTGCCCTGGGGAGCCTGTTCCAGTGCCCAACCACCCTCTGGGTGATGAACCTTTCCCTAATATCCAACCTAAACCTTCCCTCACACAGCTTCAGGCTGTAATACAACATGGCCTTGACATCCCAACCTGGCAGGACCTACAGCAAGTCCTCCAGCAGGACTTGAGAAGGGTTGATTTGGCATATGACTGTTTGAAAAGAGTAAAGGAAATAAGTTAAATTTACCAAAGTTTCTTAATGCAATGAACCTTCTGCAACTACAGTGGTATATGTGTAAATGTATGAAATGGATCCTTGGGTAAAACTTGGGAATCTGTTGATTGATTTCAAAGACATTTCAAGACATTCGGTGTCTGCAGGTTTGAAACCCACAGCTGGATTAAAGGGATTTTCATTCTCTCCTTCCCCTTCCCCTCGCAACACAGAGCATAAGCTTAACCTTGTTTAGGCATCAGCAAATTCACACCTTGCAAAGAAGTCTGCTGAGAACAGAAAAAAACCTGTGACTTCCCTTGCTATTGACATTTAGGTTCTGCTGTCTGACTCCCTGCTACTTTTTTGAAGTGCGAAAATTATCTGTTTTTCACATCAACGTTTTTTTAATGAAAACTCAGAGCGTGACTTTCGGTGGTGCTAAAATCAGTCTGGCAAAGCCCAGGGAAAGCTCTGGAGGGCAGAAGTCCTCCTGCTAACGCTGGTGATCGTGGGACCCACGGAGAAGTCTGCCTGTGACTGCTTTCTTTAAAAGCCAAAAAACCTGAGAACTGAAACAAACAAACAAACAAATCCAAAGAAAAATGTCGCAGTTGCTGCATTTGGTTGGGTATTTTTGGTCAAATCTTTTCTTGTTAGAACAGCATGACCCCTTTCCCTTCCATGGGGATTCCCAGGCATGGTGGGGAACTGCGCTTGGCTCTGAGGGAATATGTTTGTCTTTCTGCATCCTTTATTGTTTGTAAAAACAACAGACTTGCCTTTCTCTCAGACACAGCAAATGTCAGTAATCTGGTTTTTATTTAGTGGAGAACCTGAAAGCGGTGGTTGGCAAAGCCAGTCTTTTGCTTCCCATCTGAAATGTCACATGGCAAACTGTAGCGCTTGAGCGCAACCTCAGCTTGACAGCTCTGGCAGAAGAAAGAGGGCCAACAGCATGAGGCTCCACCATATTCCCTCAGAAGTGCTGTCAAACCCAGCTTGATCCCTCTTGCATGGGTGAGGCTGAGGGGTTGCTGTGCCTGGGAGCGTCGCTTCTTGGCCGGGGATGTAAATTCATACCAGTTTGGCTGCTGCTCTTGGGCACCACAGAATCAGAGAATATCCTGAGTAGGGGAACTTTTGTCCATTGTGAGCTGGAGGGGAAATGGAGGCATTAAAAATTGATGGGCAATGCAACTGGGGAACACCTTCAGGACTCCTGGCAAGCCTGAATCCATCTTCAGTCAAGCCCCTGCCTTGCTTCTCTGTATTTTAGAAAAACAAGCAAAGACAAATGTTTCCACAATCAGGTCACAGCCTTAAGAGGATCAAGTAGGCTTCATGTTAGCTGTAATTTCTGAATTTGAATGTATTTTCAGCACAAATATCGACAATCTCCTGTGCACGTGAGCATCCTTGAGCATGTTTTTCAGCCTAATACACTGAAAAGCAATGTGGAAGGATTGTAACCTCTGCACAGATGCTAATCCCAGCAGGCTGTGTTTGCCTTAGTGTTAGCGGAAAGCCTGGCTATATTTTAATGTGTGCTTGTCAAAGTGCTTGTATTACAGCTGGGACACTTTCCTGGCTCTAGCCCACGCAGCCTCTGTGTTTGCAGAAAGGATGGAAATGAAATCCATACACCTGCTTTGTCTAATTTTCTGTAATCTTTTTTTCCTGCCCCTTCTGTCATTTCCATTTCAGCCAAACTCAACTTCCTTCAAGCCAGGACACCATTAACAGTGAACTGATGGAAAAAATGACTCTGCTTTTTGCCACCTGCAGACAGCACTTCTCACAGCCGCTGTGTTAGAGGAGGAAGCAGCAGAAAAGTGATAATTCTGGGTTGGAAAGGTTGCAGGAGGAAGCACTCCTCCAGGGTAGGAAGTGAAACATGAATTCTTGAGATGTCAGTGTTGATGTTCCAGCACTGATGCCTCCTTCCCATCCTTATTTAAATTGAGCAAATCCTCCACCAAATTTCTCAGCCACTGAAGCTTGTGTCTTGACCCCCTACACCAGGTACTTCTGCTCCTTTGGTGAAGCAATTTTTGCCTCATGTTCCTCTGGGGCTGCAACATCTCAGTGAGGTTTCCTGACTCAGACATCACATTCACGGGCATGACAAGTGACCCGGAGTTCTCCACCTTGCAGAAGTCGCAGAAACTGCTGTGTGTTGACTAGTGGATACTTTTTCTTTCTGGGAGAGATAAAAAAGTTTAAAACCATGAAAAAACCACCCCAAAACAGCACACCAAAAACACCCAATCCCAAAGCCCTTGCAATAGTTCTGATTCAAATATTATTTTTTTAAATTTAGCTTTTCCTCCAGTAGAGGCTAAAAATGGAGCACTTAGTTCTTCAAGAAGAGTCATTTAATAGCTGGACCAGCACTTGGAATTCACTTGAAGGCACTGACTAATTCAGCACATGAGCGAAACTGAAGTTCACTCATACGTGGTAACGCCTTTCTTTTTCCCACACTCATCAAAACCTTGTTTGCCTACTTCACAGATTCCCCAGGTATTAATAGCCAGCGAAGGCTTCAGAACAGAAAGAGCTCGGTCCAGAGACTCTGAGGTTGCACTTGCATGTAAAAGAGATGGGGGAGGCTATGAAGGAAACTCTACCACCACTGCAGATACCCTGGTTTTTTACAGCTGCCCTCCTGCACAGCTGAAGTTCAGTTCTACTTTCTCAGGCACAGGGCATAGTCCAGGGCTCTCCTCTGGGCTGAGAACATCGTTAAATCCTTGCAGGCACCACAATCTGGAATGGCATTTAACCACATCAGGGAAGGCAGGATGGGTCTCCCAGGGCAGGACTTCTTCACATGCGGTCCCTGCACTACTGGTGGTCCCCAGCGTGCCTGAAGGTGGTCTGCAGGATGATTGCAATTAAGAAAATGAAACCATACACATTGCATTCCCATGCACGCGAGCCAGCAATCAGAAAGGAGATGAAGTAACAGTAGCAGATAAAGATTTTGAGTTTGAGGTCCTGGTGATGGTTCCTTCATTGATATTGTCCTCAAATTTTGTGCTTTTTTTTGTGAAAGAAGGTGAATTGATCATTTAGTTTGGGGAGGTTGGTGTGGGACAGCTGGTTGCCCCACTTCATCTGGCACTGGAAACCAGGGCTGGTCCATGCTGCAAGAGCCCTGCTCCTGCCAGAAGTTACCTTCAGCCAACCCCACATACCTATTCAAAGCACCTTCGTTTTCCTCATTACAGGACATTCTTGCATAATCTTCCTTGTATGATAAGGAACAGTACCTACTTTCTATCTCACGCCCAGGCCTCCAGACTTAGCCAGGCCTAAGGAAAGGACTATTCAGCATAACCAGCTCCACCTGGGAGTGTAGACACATCCTAAGGACATGATACTATCTGGGTGGGGGGAGAGGGTGTTGCTCCAGGCATCCAGCACTGTGGCTCACAGGCTGGTGTGGAGACAGCAATTGGAAAAGGGTGAGAAACATGGCACTCAGAAATTTCTCTGTGCCTCACAAGAATTTCCTCTTTGGTCCTGTGAGAGAAAAAAACCCCATAGTGTTTCATTTCTTTTGTTTCAGGTGACTTTGCTGTTTACTCTGGGGAGTATTTTCGAATGGTGCTGCTGAAAACTGACTGAGGAAAGGGGGCTTGCCTACCTTCACCTAAATAACGAAGTGTCTGGATTACCAACTGAACCTCAAATAAATTGACCTGACACCATTCAAACCAGTAGAGTCCCAAGGCTGTACATGGGGTAGATCTCTGGCCCCAGCCAAATGTTCTCCGTAGGATGCCACTTGTCTGGCATTCACCACTGTGTAGATGTTCTCAGTACTGATGAAAGTATTGATGGGGTTTAGCTCACACTGCTTTGATGAAACATAAAACTTTGGTAAAAAAACAAGCACCTGGAGCAGGATCTGGCCTTTCACAGGAGATTTGGTTGCATTCAGTGATGAAAGAAACTCATGGTTCCTGGGATGGCCGAGGCAGGGGATGAATGAATCAATTTGTAGTTGGGAGGGTGGTGGGGGGTAACAGGGCTGTTTTTTCCTGCACTTTTCAGGAGGCAATAGCAACTTGTCTTTAAGCTTAAACTGGAAAGAATTCTACTTTCAATCCTCATGGGCCCTGGTTTAATACTGGTGGTAGCAGCAGAGTGAGCAAAGCCTTCTGGTGATTTCCTCTCCATTTCATGGAAGGTGGAGGCCGGCAAATGTTAAGTGATTTTCCCAAGGTCATGTAGGAAATCAGTAGGGCAGGACCCAGGTCATTAGAGCATGCTTTCTTCAGAATTTAACAAGAAGTGGACCAGGCATGCAGAGAAAGAACGGGACTTGCCCAAGGTTGTGGGATCATCCCATCTCCTGAGGCCCTGGCAGCAAGATTATCACTCACTTCCCGTGTTTTCACTGCAAAAGGTGAATGGGAAGGGGTGTGTGGGGGAAACAAGCCGGTTGCTATTAATTCAGTTGAGCTTGACTGGACATGCACAAGCAATCTGGAGAAGGAAATAGCTCTAGTTCTGTCTGGTTCAGCAGAAACTCCGCCCACTGAAGCTTTCCGGCAGGAAATCAAGTTACAAACATTAAATGATCTGAGCAAATTCTCATACACTGATCCTACCCTGGGGACAGGACACTTTTTCGAGCTGCTTATTGAGGCTGTAGTTTGAGATACCTTAACCCTTTCTGCAGTGGCACTTTGAGGGCATCACAGTTTCTTGTGCTGGCTAGGGAGATTGCAAGCAAGAAAAAAAAATGGATTTGCAACTGTTGGGGGTCATTCTTCATCAATAAAGAAGCCCTGAAAGCTGTCTTTATGTGGAGGAAAAAAAGAGAGGGCTGGGGAGTCATTCTTCTACTTGCTTTTCCTACTGCAAAATTGAGATCTGTTGACAATATGTTTCCTGGAACACCCTAAAGATGACCAAAAAACGTGTGGTTTCTGGCACCAGCCTTTCTGTGCAAGTGAAACCTCTCAATGGAGAAAGGAACCAAATTGTACTTGGACTGTTTCAGAGCCTTTGTTTTTCATTAGGAGAAATGCCTGAGAAACAATGAGTTGTCATCGTAAAAATCCACCTACTGCTTCAGCTAAGGGTTAAGATAAGTTGTAATCTGCATTTAAATGATATAATGAATCGTAAAGAAATAAACCTTGACGCTTGGTAATGGCCCCGAGATTTAAAACGAAAAAGCACAGAGAGGAGGGGAGCTTTTCTTTTCACGGAATAGGAAGCAAAAAGAAGAACAGCTCATATTTTTCTCTTTATCCAATTACCGGTAATGTAGATGAATGTCTGACACTGAGGAAAGAGGGGAGGTGGAAACTGCCTGCAGAGACAGCGAGGCTGTTTTTCACATGCTGGCTGGTTCGGGGGGCTTGCAGCCCCTCAGCGCATTGCTGGAGAGTGGGAGGGTGGGGACGGCCCCTGCAAACAGCGCTTCCCTCCCGAGCCAGCCGTGTCTCAGGTTTCCTTTCTTTTTGCTCGAGGAAGCAGAGCATCTCCCGATGAAGGTCACAGCTTTGATCCCCACGGCTTGCTCTCGTGTTTATGGATGGCCATTATTAGTAACACAGGGTAGTGCATGCACTGCTCCGTGCCTGCCCTTGTCTGACTGCAAGGGAGCAGGGGCAGGATAACAAAAGAAAGTATAAATAGAGCCTTTTTAAAAGCCTGTTAAATGGGAAGAGACTTTTAGGGAGGAGAGAGAAAGAATGAGGCATGTTACCATAGGAACTGCCAATAGTTTATTTAAGAAGGGCAAAGAAACAAACATCACAAAAAGACGAAGCCAAGAGGACTTGGGGATTACTGAAGGAATATGTCAGGATACAGACAGGAAGGGCCAGGTAAGAGCAGTGAGCTTCTACTAAAGCTGTGCTGAAAAAATTCGTCTCACTTTACCTCTGCAAAGTGGTCTGGAAAATGTTACTATGAAATGTGTGTTTCCAGTTAGAGAAACTGCATTTCCAGGTTTTTTGAGGGAGGTGGAGGCTGGAGAAAGGCATGAGAACAAATGTCACATTGGTGAAATCATCAGGAGCAAAGGGCCACATAACCTCTGACTAATCTGAACCCACTTAGTGCAAACTCATGCTTTTGGTCACCCTGATGTTAGAGGAATAGCAGAGGATATTCTGATGTGTTGATGATGAGCAATATTTTTGATGATGATGATGATGATGATGATGATGATGATGATGATGATGATGATGATGATGATGAAGATGTGGTTGCCCCATCCCTGGAAGTGTTCAAGGCCAGGTTGGGTGGGACCCTGAGCAATCTGGTCTGCTGGAAGGTGTCCCTGCCCATGGCAGGGAGTTTGAACAAGATGATCTTTAAGGTCCCTTCCGACACAAACTATTCTATGAGTCTATTATTTTCTGTTATTTATTGTTCCTTTTCCCCCACAGGAAAGTTCTCACTGGGTCAGGAGCAAATACCGAAGAGTGAGAATGCTGGCAGCTGTGATGGACGATGCTGTCTGTCTTCCTTATCCCAGCTGCTGTCTTCACTTCTCAAATGTTTACTCTGGGGTTATGTATTTTGTAGGTAAAACAGCTGATTGTAACAATTCACCTTCATTTTTCCCATGCCCAGAAGATGCATCCTGCCTGAAAACCCCCTTGTGCAAAATGCTGCACATTCATAGAACAGAAGGATGCTTTCTGCCCTGAGGAGAACTCAACACCAGAAAAGAAAGAGCAGATAGAAGAGCAGGTGTGATGGTACTTGGAAAAATTGCAATGGGACTGTCCCACTCTAGATTTTAAAAGCTCAAAGACCAGAAGCAACTCAAAAGTCCCTGCAGTTGGGGTGTATCTTGCTGTTTTGTTTTTAATCTTCTAGTTTCTAAATCATTGTAAGGATTTCCCAGTTCCTGACTTGTAATATTGAAAATTCAGATCTGGTACTACTGGAAGGGTTCAAGCGACAGAGAAGCCACAAAGAGAGAGCAAGTGTCACTGTGAAGAGAGCTAAGAGTTGCAAAAAATGTTATTTCTTCTAAGAACTGCACCAACACCTTTATCAGGGAGAGAGAAACAGTTGCAAAAGCCTCCTGCCTCGTTGCAGTGGAGGGAGGACTCTGGAACTTCCCATCCTTTTTGGCTTCATGATACCATGTAAAGCAAATTGTGTATTTGCACAACAGAGCAGGAGACTTTCTGTTGGGTTTCTATCAAGAGGCCCCTTCCTCTCACTGAAAAGGAGGCAGATTTTTTTAAAAGCTGTGGCGTTTGAGCTGAAAGTCCTATTTTTCCTTAGAGTAATCACAGAATCATAGAATGATTTGAGCTGGAAGGGTCCTTAAAGATCATCTTGTTCTAACCCCTCTGCCAGGGGTAGAGACACCTTCCACTAGACCACGTTACTTAAAGCCCCATCCAACCTGGCCTTGAACACTTCTAGATTCAATTTCTTTCCCAACACCTCTCTGCTCACTGAGTGCATTGCAGAAGCAGCACCACAGCAGCACCACCACTTTACTGATCCCCTGGATGAAGTCTGAGGCACAGCTTGAAAGGCTGATGCTTCTGTGAGCCCATTAACACAGACATGTTTGCCAGGGGATGGAAATGACTTCATCCAAAAAATGCCTTAGGTTACCTAACTCAGGCCAATTTTTGCACAAAACCAAACCTATGGGTGGCATATTTATTTTTAGGTTTTGAACTAAATTCTCTTCATTTTCTCCCCCAGAGCAAGAGGCAAATCAGAACCCGACTGCTCCACTTTCTGCATTTCCCTGACCCTATGGAGAGTTATCCCATATGCCCACCCATGCATGAGAAATTCAGGGTGAGCATTTTCAGAAGGTTTCACACAGCCTTTGATGTCTCCCAGCCTGGGAAATTGGTCCTCCTTCTGCTTCCCAGCTTGGAAGGTCTCACTGTGGTATCTGCAAGAGATAACGCTCCCTTTTGCAGTCTGCACTCCGGGTCAGTCTGACTGTTTGCTGTGGGACTGCAAAAGGGATATTTCCCTCCAGATATTGCAGAAGAGCCATCTTGGAGAGGCTGGCCAGCCTGCAGAGCTGGGCAGTCCACACTACTCCTCCCTTCTCACAGAGATTGAGTTATGCCAGGCTTTGACCTAAGTGAAACTGCTGACGGTCATAGGGATTTGACTAATCTCCTTAGGTCGCTGTGAAATTTGTGATTCCTTTTAGGGAATAGAATTTTTTTTATGATTTTCTTTTTTTCCCTTCGGGCTAACTTGCAGTGTAAAAATAAACTGGAGCCCACGGTGGGAGATTAATTTCCTCCCAAACTCAGGAAGGGCAGTCAGTCAACGCAAGATCCTCCTGGCCCATCCCAGGAGGATGCTGCCCCTGGATTCATTCCTGGAGACAGCTGCTGTCCGACCTTGCCGTAAGACTTCCTTCCCCAGCACTGTCCTCCTGGCCCTGCTGTAGCCCCGTGGGGTCTGAGTGCAGCCCCTGGGCACAGTCCAAGACATTTCCTTCCCTCCTGGCTCTGCTCTGCCTCAGAGCCCTCAACTAGCAATACTTGTGGGGCTGGGGAGCTGAAATGATAAAACCCTAATTTCTAGCCATATTTGACCTATCTCCTAGTGAAGGGAGAGCCCACATCTCCCCCGGTATCCAACATCCAGGGGCTTATGAGTAATTTTGTCTCCACTTTGATGGCTCAAAGAGCCTCTTTGCAGCCTCCTCCCAGAGTAATTGTGTCCTTTCTGTGCAGAAACCCCTATTCCTGTGGTTTTCCCAACAGTCCTGCTTCCAGCATGCTACTGCCCTTTCCAGAACATGGGAGGGTTTGCCTCATGCCCATGATACAGCTCCGACTTGATCAGCATTAGCCCACCTTTCTTGGCTCTCTGATCCTTCCTGACCCCAATTACATTTAAGGGCAGTTTCATTATAAATTCCTCAAACACCCTGAGAAGAGTTGCAGTTTGGCATTGTGCTCTTGTACCCAAAACTCTGCAGAAACCCTAGACCCTTGTGGAGGTTTGTACATGGGTGGCAAAGAAACCTCCACAAACCCCTCAGTGCATATGGTTGCTGCACAATGCTTGTATTAGTCAAATAATTAAGAACTGGTTGCTCACACAAATGTCAGAGCCTGGCTCATTTTTTTGCTGTGCTCCAGGGGTTCCTGTTTCTGGACATTCCCATGAATTAAACTGAGCGAGCTGGCAGGGAAGAAGCAGTCTCTGAATGTTGGCATTAAAAGCCCCACCACAAATTCAGCTGTCATTGTCCTTCTGCTTTGAAAGTTTTAAGCCCTTCAATTAGGGGGAAATGACAATACCCAGAGTGGGATTCCTTTGCTCTTATTTTGGCATGTAGAGTTGAGATGTCTGGCTTTGGATAAACTAGTCACCGTCAGCTCCCTTCATTTCCAATGCAGAGAAATAGGAAGAACCAAAATGTGATTCAATCTACAATAGTGTCTGAGAGAGGTCAGATGAATCACAGACTGTAAAAGAAGCTGAATCTGTGTGGCCAGATGTAAGATTCTACATTTTAGAGGTCTAAATTTAAGTGGAATGAATTCCACTTCTGTGGCTCAGGTGGTGGATCGTGCTGCAATGACAAACTGACCATGCTGAGTAATATAGCTCTGATTTCATGACTTACCTTCACCTCTGCCTCGTTTCCTTGCCTGTGTAAAGGTGCAGCACTGTCCTGTTGATTCATTTCTTGGCCCTCAGTGACAGGACTGTGTCAGGTAGCATCTAGCTGGGCACGGAGCATGTTCTTGTCTTCTGGGGATGTAACCGTTTGGCCTTACCTTGTGCTTCCAGGTTGCTTCATTTTCTTTTCTCTAAGACAAGACATCTTTGAATTAATAAAAGTTGTGAAGCATAAAGTCACAGGCAAAGTCTGAAGAGCTCAAGACTGCAATGCTGAGAGGTCAAGAACAGGCTGAGGGTTCATGGTGGCTGGCAAAGCTGGGTAGAGGGCCTGGGATAAGGGCAAGGAGGGGAATGTGGTAGGGGTGAACATGTGAACATGAGTAATTAAAAAGCACAAGATAACGTGAGAAAATGTTGGACTCATGAAAAGTGGGGCTGAAAGGTGGGCTTGGGGCCACCATGTAATCTACCCCAACACAGGGGGTCACATCTGGGTTCCTAAAACCAAGAAATGAAAGAGGTGATTTTGCTGGAGACTTTGCTGCTTGTTTCCTGATCCTTGGATCTGTGTCCAGTGGTTTACATGTTTTATTGTGCAATGAGCAGGGTTGCCTCCCCGTGAGCTGCAGCGATGGGGATTTTATTCTCACAGTGCATTAGTAAAAGTTCTTTTAATGTTTTCTCTAGAATTCCCTAGCTAGGTTATCCCTAGAAATCGCCAGCTGGGAAACAGGATTAACAAGCAGTTGTGTCCTCCTTCTCTGAACCTCAAGGGCATGTCATTGACGCCACTCTGCTCCAGGGCCCTACTTCTCCAGTGGGAATCTGTTTCTTGTTCCCTGTGATGTGTGGCAATCCTCCGCATTTGAAATAGATGTGCCAGACTGTGACAGGGAAAAGTGCCTTGGGCAGGGCAGATTGGTGAGAGCTGGCAGGGAGCAGAGTCACAGGGTGTCTCTTGAGAGGCATTTCTGCCTCTCTTGCTTCTTCTGACAGGGAGAGGAGGACACGGCTCAGGGCTGTGCTTCTCTCTCTGAGCCAAGGACATGGAGAAGCTGTGCTTGTGCCTCTGGGGATGTGTTCAGAGCAGGAGCATGGTGCAGACAAGAGGACAGCAGAACCTGTCTAGGTGCTGGTACCAGGTAGCACTGTCCAGGAGGGGAAGGTGGTTTTGCAACAGGTATTAATGGGTTCAAATTCAGATGTAACCTGCTCAGTGAGGAGCCTCTGGCAGGATGGAGGGGACAGTTTCCCAGAGACCAGATTGCTCAAAGCCCTATCAAACCTGGCCTTGAACACTTCCAGGGGTGGGACATCCACAACTTCTCTGGGCAACCTGTGCCAGGGCCTCACCACCCTTACTGTAAAGAATTCTTTCCCAATGTCTAATCTAAACCTAATCTCTTTCAAATTAAAGCCACTTAAATGGCCTCTCTAGTCACTGAGTCCTCTGAGTCCTCTCCTGGCTCGTGCCAGTGCTGTCTGCAGGTCCTTGCGACTCACTCATCAGGAACTTCTTTGCCTGTGGTCTGGATCAGTCCTGCCAAGAAGTTGTAGTCAAGTAAGTTCAGTTGTTTGCCCCAAGTGCTCAGAGACAGGGCCAGCTGGCCTAGGAGGATGCTCCACCATCTCCTGCTTTGAGGTCCTTAAAAAAAACAGGTTTTCTTCTTCCATAAAACCTAAAAGACCTTGAATATTTTAATTCATGTGAGTTGTTAGTACAGTGATAATTAAATAATGAAGAATGCTCTAGAGGGATGTGCTCAGTAGATACATGACTTTGCTGCTAGAAATTGTCCCTTCCTTTCTGCTCATAATGCTGGTATAGCTCCAATTAACCTTTGAACTGCTGAATAGATCCACATAATCCCAAAGAGATTTCCATCCCAGTCTGGTGGAGACTTATGGGAAAGAGCATGCCTTAAATTTCAAGCCGCTTGGGATGGGAAAAACTCCTTCCCATTTCCTCATTCTTTGTAGCTTTGAGTTACTGATTGTTTGGTGTAAACACACGTTGGGTGGTGCATTAGGCTGTGGTGAAGCTGGAATTTTATCCTGAAGTATGTATGTGGTGATAGGATCATTATTCATCCCTACATGCCACACCTGTTCCTGTGGGCACAACTGGTTTTGTCAGTGGATGCTGAAGGCATGGGGTAGTAAAGAAGTCTGGATCCTAGAGGAATTGGTCAGCCTCCCATGAAGTGGTTTGTGGTACTCTGCACCTGAAATGAACTCTATTTTCAGGGTGCTGAGATGATGAGTGCATCAAGAAGTCAACCCCTTTTACCACAGAAGGACAAACGTTTCGAGGTTTGGGCTCTGTGTCCAAGCGCTCTGCCGTGGGCTGGGTGATGTGTCTTTAAAAAGCACCAAGATCCTGGTCCAAATGTTCTTGTCTCACAGCAGTAAAATTTGAGTTATTCCTGGGATTGCTTTGCTGCCTAAGGGAGAGAAGGATCTGACCCACAGATAACCACCTCCACCTGAAAGTGGATATCCTTGCAGAGCAGTTCAGCTGGCAGGAGAACCCCTGTGATAGAGGCAGTGAGTTGCATGGAGGGATTTGGAGCCATTCATCCTGCGCTCCCATGTGTTTGTGTCTCCCCTCAGTTCCCACGCCTCTGCACTTCCTTGTTTAGCCCAGGCCCGGAAGCAAAACTGCTGAAATGCAAGGAGGAAAGTTATTCTCATGGTGTTTCCAGTCCAAACAGAACCAGGAGGGAGAGAGGAAATCTCATGAGAAAGCTTGACAGATTTCCAGCCCGGTCCCGCTCACGGCTGTGGAGCTTCTGGTGTTTCATCTGAGCCTCTGGGTCTGGAGCTCTCACCACATTTCCATGTGCCTGGAAGTCCCGCAGCACCAGAGCGTGAGGACAGCAGTGCTGGTGTCCAGGGCCTTCCTACAATCCCATGGATCTCAGCTTTCCTCTGATCCAGCCCAGACTCAGTCGGGAGCGGTGTGTTTGCTGCTTGTTCCCACCATGGATGAGGATGGTGAGGATGTGGGTGACTTCTGCAAGTGGGAGGTTTTTCTGCTGGAGGTGAAGCTCCTCCTTTCTTCACACTCAGGCAGGATATCCAGGAGAGAACCAGAGACTTCAATCTGGAAAGCAAGCCCAGTGCTCTGCAATGGCACCAGACTTCTGGGTCTCTTCTCTCCTCAGATATCTCCACATTGCCCCATGTGAGATGTGCAGTCCATCAGGGAAAGAGGTGGGATGGGAGGGCTGTCCTGGAGCATCTCTTTCGAATGCAGAGTCCTAGAAACTGGCACCAATGCAGTCTCCTGACTGTGGGAGTGGAGGACACCAAGGAATAAGAAGGATGTTGCATCCAGGCACTGTCAAACATCATGCTAGGAAGTGGGAAGAGCAAAAAGCACCTGTTTGTCCTTGGATGGCGCCTGCTGATGCCAGGATGCTCAGCTCTGGGCATTGCTGTTTTACCCAGTGCCACCCTAATCCCTTTCTTGCTCACATCCTTTGGATGCCTGGTCTTGTTTGCCTTGATTCCCTTCCCAGCAGTGGTCTGTGCTAACTAATTGCAGACTGTGCTAAACCAAAAAGTGTTTCCTGTGTATTTGGCTTTAAATTTATCACCCCTTGCTGAATGATGGTGGCAATTAGGAGTTTGCCTGCATCCCCAGCTTTTGTTCTGCAGTGCAGCCAATGCAGCAGCAATTAATCCCCCGGCAAACACAGCAGAGGTGAATTCAGCAGCGCTGGGGACAGAGATAATCTTGGGATAATTTATAATTGTAAAGCCACGCTTGGAGCGGGAGAGACCTCTGGGACTTGCTTTGCTTTTTGTTTCAGAGGGAAGGCTGACTGACTGACAGAGAGCTGGCATTAGCTGGTTTATTTGTCCTGTTTGCATTGGACCACTTCCATCTTCTGGCAAGGAGGGACTGGCTTTGGGATGAATTCTATCTCACATAGGAGAGATGAGCAGTCTGAAGATGGTCTCAGCTGAGCAGGGACAGAAATGCAAGCTCTGATTCCTCCCTGTTTTATCTATGAGCAACTTGCCCCAAAATGGTAGAGAACCCCTATCCCCACTAACAGGGATTCACACTCACTACCTTGAGGTTCCCTAAAGACCCCCAGGAGTGAGGTTCTGCCATTTCTTTGGTTGTATAAGGACCCCAGGGAGTGGCTTTTAATGGAGGTGCTTCAGTCAAATCTGTTTTAAAGTCCCCTGAGACCACCTTAGCACAGGTCTCAGCTGCATCATCAGGTACGAACAAGCTCCCACACAAAACCCCTGTGGGATGCTGCTAGAGGGAGTAAATGCTTCATTGCATTTGGATTTTCTCGTTGCTTCTCAGCCCAGCCTTCATGGGAATGTTTTCCCTCCCAGGAGGACAGGGGTATGGGCTTGGCTGGGAAGCGCTGAAGAAATCTTGGGTTCTCATTTCTACAATGAGGTGAACACAAGTTGTTTTAATGTGTGAATCCATTTCACAGGTGTTCCTTGGAACAGATAAGCATCACCAGCATTTTTTTAACTCATGGATGGAGACATTTAGTCTCCACAACGTTATGAGCTGGAGCCAAAACTCTGTAGACCTGTGGTGAAGCTGGTGATGTGTTACTTGAGTGCTTAAAGTGTTATTTTAGGGTCTGATGGACTAAGAGTAGGAATGGCACCCCAGCACTCACTGAAGGCATTGGGAATGTTTAGCAGATATGTTTTGGAGAGGCTTTTTTCCCCTTAGCGACCTGTAACAGGGCTGTTTCATGCTGAGGATCAGGGATGATGAGACAGAGCAAGACTGGGTGTACAGTGCCTGTACAGTAAAATGGGAGAGTCAACAGGGTAGGAAACACTCTTACAAAAAACAAGCAAAGGACAGGTAATTAAATGACCGTTTTATGAACACATGACAGGTAACCAAGGAAATGAGTAACAACCATTAGAGACTGGTCAAGAGGAAACTTTTGGATCAATCAAATTCTCTTTGTGGGAGTTGTTCTGGAAAGGAGAGATACAGTAGCTGCCTTGGCTCCAGCAGGGCTTTCATGAGTGATCTAAAACAGCTAAAGCACCACTCAGATGCTCATTGACAGGACTTTTGAGAGGGACAGTGATGGTGAACATGGGTCTGCAGGGTGGACAGATGAATCCAGAGGAGGATTATTCAATCTGCAGGACATGCAGAGTCGGGAAGGACTGAGAAAGGCAGTGGAGGATGAGATTAGGTTGGAGGGTGGCCTCAGTTTGTGGAGTAACGGCCTTTCAAAAGTAGGGTGAGATTCAGTCAGGAGGCGCGTGGGGTGGAATGAGGCAGGAACATTCACCTGCAGAAAGACAGAATGGGGAGCAACCGGTTTGGGCAATGGGTTACAGGCAACGCGAGTCAGGAAAGCAACCCTCTGGAGAGAGTAAAGAGCATACTGGGAGGTGTAAACAAGCATATCACCTAGTAGTAAACTCAGAGTTTACTACTTAGAACTGGGGCAAGGTATTTCTGGTTCTAAGTCTAGAATCGGGTGATAGAAAGATCTCAGAAATCTGCCTTAGAAGGAAAGGTTTAAAGAACTGGGATTTTCAGCTGAAGAGGAGAAGCACAATCTCCCTGGGTCATCATGATGGTTTTTGTGACGTAAAAAGGCTGCTGTAAACCAAAAAGAAATGTCAATACTGTCTGTTGAATTTCTATTAAAAATGTATGCTGAATTCTCCTGAGTTTAAATATAGCTCAGCTAATAGAAAAGGACATTCTTCTGGGAACTGGGATCGCATACACTTAATTAATGATAATGAACACTGCGCAAAGATTTTGACTGCAAGGTATTCCAGCAACACTTAATTCAGTCTGGACATCTGTAATTTGATAAAGTGGTTGCCAAACAGGGGTGGAGGGAAGGACTAATTATATAGACTACAATAACTTCTCTTCCTGACTATGTTCAATATGATATTCACTGTCAGCTGAAACCTGTTGGAAACTTTGCTCCTTTCTTTTATTAAATCTGTCTCTTTAGTGGCTATTAAACAAGAATATATTGTTCATTTTGAAATAGCATGTCCAGTAAATGAACTTTTATTTTTCTTTAGGTCTGAAATTCAGTCTGTTATGAATTAATTTGCAGTTCTGACTGGCTTGAGCAGTATGAGGCAATGTTTTGGTAGGGAGGTTGTTTTTCTGCCTGTCTGTACCCCTGCAGATGTTGATAGATAAATCAGGGTGTGGAGTGTCTGTCCTCATCAAACAAGTGAAATGATGAGGACAGGGAGCAGCTGTGGTGCGTACTTTGAATGGTGGGTAGTGCTTCTCTGTAGATACCTATCACAGAATCCCAGAATGGTTTGGGTCAGAAGGTTCCTTAAAAATCATCTCATTCCAACCCCCTCCCATGGGTAGGGACACCTTCCACTAGACCAGGTTGCTCAAAGCCCCATCCAACGTGGCCTTGAACACTTCCAGGTATGGTGCAGCCACAGCTTCTCTGGGCCAACCTGTTCCAGGGCTTCACCACCCTCAAAGTAAAGAATTTCTTCCTAATATCTAATCTAAACCTACCCTTCTTCAGGTTAAAGCCATTAAGCCATTATGAGTGCAAGGTCTTCACCAAGGATGCAACCAAAGCCACTGGCATGTGAGATCGTGTGAGATAAAGAAACATCCTTGGCTGCTGTAAGGCTGTTGTCCCTAATGAAATGAAAAGGAATGTGAAATGTACTGAATTGTGGAACTGCTGCTCAGGTGATGTCAGCAGAGGAGACCCCCATGGTGCCCAGTCTCAACAGCTCTTTGCCCTTCTAGCATGTGTTTGTAGGGGTGTCTAACACCTTCTGATCAAGGAAGAGCATCTTCAAGCTGTTGCCCAAACTTTTGATAGCTTCACTAGACAAATGGCATGTTGGGGCTGGGGGTGGTGGGAAAGGCAGCAGATTCATAAAATCATAGAATCATAGAATGGTTTGGGATGGAAGGGGCCGTTAAAGATCATGAAGTTCAAACTCCCATGCCATGGGAAGGGACACCTTCCACTAGATTCCTTGCATGCTTGGACTCCTCTGCTGCCAGCCTATCGGGGAGAACCCAGGAGAACTGCGCAAGATGGCATCCCTTGGGTGGGTGAACAGGATGCAACAGATGAACAGTGTTTAGAAATCATAAAAATTATTTTAGTACAACTGAGTGTCAGCTTTCTGCATGGTGAGCTGTTGGATCACATTTATGACTCTGTTCTCAATTGCCACAGCCAGAAGGACACTATGGTGTGCTTAACGCTAGATGTGTCCAGAAAAATTACCTATCTCCCAGGTGCTTTTCTCCCCCTTTGCTGGCGGACATCACTTGCTGAGCTGCTCTGAGATAAAACAGCAAAAGGAGAACACTCCAGGCTCTCCTGCATCCCACATGGCCAGGCACAACAGTGCTGCTGTGCTCTGGCTTTTGTTTGCCAGTGGCAGTGGAGAGGAGTTGACAGAGCCTTGGCCACATCTGCCTCCTCCTCCTCCGATTCTTCATCTCCAGGAGCTGGGACTTCCTGTGGTTTGGCAGGAGTTCTGTAAACATGTTCCCCAAAGTGCCTCCCCCCGCCTGCCACCGCCTCACGCTCTTGCAAGAGAGGAAACACCGCAGCCGGGAATGTGGAAGGGGATTTCCATGGCTTTAATGAGGTCGGCCTCCTTCTCCAATCCATGGGATTCCTCCTGCGGGCCCTGGTCAGGCCCCAGGGAGATCCTACCCCACTTGGTGTAGGGCTGGGACAGTGCCTGAATGGCACCGGGGTGGTTCCCAGCGTGGGGCTGCTCAGCTGGCTCCATCCCAGCTTTCCAGCCTCGTGGCCACCCTCCCAGGGTTTTGGTTCCCCTCCTTTAGCAAGGGAACAGGAGAGCAAAGCAGTGCTTGGAGGAGAGGGCGTGTGAAGGAGACCTTGAGCCAGGGGAACGGGTGGGGGATGCAGAGCACCCTGGCTGCCTTAAAACATGGGGCTGATCCCTGTACCTCTGTGCCATCTCTGGCTCCACTCTCCTCTAGGGACCCATTTCCTGGCCATGGACGTGTGTGTGGCACAGAACATCTAAACTCCACACAGCTGTACTCTCTTCTTGCTAAATTAGGGGTGCATCCCAGCGGGGACTCGTCTCCAAATTCTTCAGCCCCTCCAAGGCTGCCCAGACATGGGCAGTGCTGGCTGGCACGGGTCTGGGACAGCACAGAGTTAAACATCTGCATCTTGGACCATCTCCTGAGTCCTGGCTCTGCTGGGCTATAGCCAAAGACCCACCCCTGTTCTGCAAGGCCATGGGGGCGTGGATACTGCTCCTATCCCACCTCTTCCAGTCTGAGTTATCAGGTCCAGGCTGTGGGCATCTCTACTGGCACTCCAGGTGCCTCCCCGGTGTGATATCCGGACATCGCCCCAGCTTGAATCACCAGTCCTGGGGAGAGGGGGGGAACGGGCTGTTACTTTCCCATGTGGGGACCAGGAGAGGGGGACAGGCAGTAAATGCAGTGCATGGGTGACATCTAATGTCTTATTGGGGTAACACAGGCTGGGTTTTCCAAATAATCCTACTAATTGTAGGGTTTTTGGAATGAACAGGATGATCAGGTCCATCTGGCTCTAAAGGGGCACCTTCTTTCCCAGGGGTTTGTAAGTTTGAACCCTCCCATCTTCAAAACATTTTGGGAAGTTGAAAAGGGACTTCAAAGGCTTTACACTTAAAATGTTAATCTATAAATGACTTTGTACTGGAAAAGCTGAGGTTGTACTTGAAATAAAACATTCTTAAACTCTTGTAAGGGAAATTTCAGGGTTGAAGATATTTTACTTGATTAGATCCACTTTTCAGACACTAAGATTTGATTTTTTGCTTTGCTTTGTGAGGCTATGTACATGAATGCATAAATACATATATAAATATTTAACTTGAGAAACTGTTGCCAGAGAGGAAAGAACTGTGAAAGAGGATCCTTCACACTGTCTCTTCCTGTGGGAATAGCTCTTTGTCTTTACTGCTACCACCTTGGAATATGTCCAGGCCAAGGACTCCCTGCTTCGTTAGGTCTTCACAGATAGCCAGCAATCAGCAAGTCTACTTCCCTTCAATTGTCTAATTGGGAAGTGCAGTTAAATATGAGCTCAGGTTCCCAGCCCGCACTTGGCCTGAACATGGCTGTTCCTCTTTCAAAGCTGAAGAAATCCTTTTGTCAGTCTGCAGGCGCCGGTGGTGTCGTGGCCATGAGGGATGCCCACCTCTGGAGCATGCTTTGGGAAAGGCCGTGCAGAGGGTTGGTCTCTGCAGATTGCAAACAGCAGCGTGTTCTGGACCCCACTGTAATTTCATAGAATCATAGAATAGTTTGGGTTGGAAGGGACCTTAAAGATTGTTTCGTTACAACCCCCCTGCCACAGGAGGAGTTGTCAACAATTTCTAGTTGATACTGACCCAGCAGCCTCTCCTGATGTGAAAACTGATCATGACAGAGAAGCTGTTGCTCTCCCAGGCAGAGAAATGTTTATTTGGGCACATCATAGCTTGGATCCTCTATTTTGTAAAACCTCTGTGTTCATGGAAGGCCTGTCTGCACCAGAAGTTCCTGTTCCACTATCTCTGATTCTTCCATAAACCATTCCCAGTTTTTGGCCAGATTTTTGGCCAAAAAGTACAGGGAATGCCTTGACTCTTGCTCCTTAGGCTAAATTCTTCCTTCTTTTTCCCTCCTTTGAAAATCAGGTGGTTCTCCCCATCCTTGCTGCACCAGCCTGGCCCCATTCCCAAGTTCCTTCTCCAAGGGCACGGCTCCCGGTGCTGCACCAGAGCCACCATTATGCTGGTGTGACCACACTGGATTTGCAGGGCAAATCAAAAGGTGAATGGAGATGTACAGTTCAACCCAGGCACTTTACCAGCCTGGAATAATGGGAACAACTTTTTTTTCCTTTTTCCCCAGCACTCCACGTTGTGAGGGAGGCTGGAGCCTGCACTTTCCTGGAGGCTGTTGGAGAGCTAAATTAATTTGTTAATGTTTATATTTTCAGAATCGGCTGCAGTGCCTTGAGGAGTCACTTACAGCCCCATCAGTGGCTCATTGATGCCGTGGCTCACTGAGTCCAGGAAAACAAGCACCATTAGGACCAAAGCAAACCCCGACTGCTCCTCTCCTGCATAATGATAGTGATTAGTGCTGGCTGGCACTTTGCAAGCATTAGTTAATTACTCCTCAGAGCTTCCTCCGGGAGGAGAGCTGCTATTTTCAGTGTGTTTTACATCCAGAGAAACTGAGGCAGCAGACTGAAGGTTGTTGAAGGAGGGAGGGAGAAGGGGACAGACTGTGACTGCAGCCCTGAACATGCCAAAGGTGCTCCCTTTGCCCCTCAGTCTGCTGAGACATGTTCGACTTGCATAATCCAATCACATAATTCCTAAATGCCAGCAGGTTTGTTTGGATTGGAAACAGCATTTTTTAATTTCGAAATGGGGCATTTGCCTTAACCCACCAAACAAAACTTTTTTTTTTTTTTTGCCTCCAAACTGGCCATTTTTGGAAAATGAAAATCAAGGATATTTTTGGCTTTCCCATTGCTGCTCTCTTATTCCCCCTTTTCAAGGCAAAACTGAATAAATTGAGAGAAGGACACAACTAAAAATGCCCAAATGCACATCCACAAGAAGGGGTCTATAAATGTTTCATGTGCAGAAGGTCATTGGGATGCAAACCCCTGTTCTCCCAAGGCCCTGAAATCAGCTATAAAGTTGCTTAATTCTTCCCTGCTGGTTTTTACATCTCCAATATTTTGAAAGACAAGTATGTTCTTTTTTTTTTCAAGCCAATCATTTATTGTTTCTTATCTGGGTTTATTCATTCAGTTTTTACTGCCCCATAAAGTCCCTTAGATGCTGAAGAGGAAAGATGTCTGGTAAATTTGTCTAGGTAAGTGCAGGAAACAGAAATATTCCTGCTCTGTAAAGATGCCAAGCACAATGCTGTTGTGTAATTTTACTGTTAGTTTTGCAAGATATGAGGTTTTTTTCTGATACATCCAACTCCTGGGACCCTCTAACCCATTATATTCTCAGGCTTCATGATCAAAAGTAAATTCTAGCTGAGAAATACAAGCTGGAAATACAGCAGAAAGCCAAGGGTAAAACACCAAGGTTGTTGTTGCTGCTGTTTTTGTTATTATTGGTATTCATAAGTGTCAAATTCCCTTGTGGTTTTCAAGCAGGGTATGTGGGTTTTAAGGCCTGACTCAGGATTTTTCAGTGTCTGGGGCTGACTGGAATGCCAGTCACCACGGTGGGAGCAGTCAGCACAACCAAGCACAGGTTTTATCTTCCATCAGTTCATTTCTTTCTTAGCTCATAGGCTGATAAATATGACATTGCTGATCATTAATAAAACATGTAAATCCTAGGGTTCATATAAATCTGAACATTTTCCACTGACATGGGTTTGTTTATGAACAGGCAGCCTTAAATAGGGTTGCTACTTATTTCCAAAAGTATGAAAGATTTTCTATAAAATTAGTCTTTCTGTTAATTAACAGCCTATGGCATTTTGCTGAAATTCTTGTATGTGCTACGCCCCCATCAGGCAAATATACTTGAGATTCAGTGTAAATGTCTGTCTGTCTGCTCTCTCCTTTCTGTGGTCTTCATGTGTCTGGTGCACAAATGTCTGCCAAAGTCCTGGAATCAAACATCTGCCTCCCTGAGAAAAAAACAAGGCTGAGCAGGGAGTTGGTTGTTTCACTTTCCTTGTAAAGGACCCATCTCTTTTCAGACCTGAACATCCTCATGCCCCAAAATCATGACCTTAGTCCTGAATCCTCTGAGTTTACATCATGAGGGGTTTGGAGAGTCTTGTTTGTGCTGGTAAAACCCAGGGAAGACAAGGATGATGCAGAGCCATCCCACTGGAGAGCAGGCATGTCCCTGGCTCCTCAAGAGATGGTTCTTCTCCAGCCTTGAAAACGCTCTCTCTGGTTTGCTCCTTCCCTCACCCATTCAAGCTTCTTGCTGGAGTTGAGGTAATTTCCCCAGTTTCTCCCAAGAGCTTTGGTATCTGCCTGTCCAGGGCTTGGCTGGGCAGAGGTCACAGCTCGTGGCTGTGATGTGACAAATCCTGTCTGCCTTCATCCTCAGTCAGCACCACCACTGTACCTCTCTGGAGTGCCAGCAGTCCTCCCTGGACACTCCTCCCTCTGTGCCTTCCCAGCTTTCCAAGACCTTTGCTCCTTGCTGCTGCCACCTTTTACGAGCACGGTCCTGATGGGGACAGTCATCTGCTGAGCAGGTGAGTTCAAACCAGGAGGGTTGGAAGGAGCTGCTGCTGGGATGCTGTGCACTGGATGAACACATGGGAAGACCTGTTGTCTGAACCTTTTCCTTCTCCCAGAGCTGAGCTGCAGGGCTGATGGGGGAAAAATATCACTTTTCTGCCTTAAGTGGTTTCTTTTCTTGCGCATGAACAGAGGTTGCAAGTTTCCAAGCTGTTGTTGTCTATGCAGACAAGTGCATTTACGTGGGCAGTTAGTGATAGGACAAGGGACAAGGGTTTTAAACTGAAAGAGGAGAGATTTAGATCAGATGTTAGGAAGAAATTCTTTCCTTTGAGGGTCACGGGGCCCTGGCACAGGCTGCCCGGACAAGCTGAGGATGTCCCATCTCTGGAAGTGCCCAAGGCCAGGTTGGATGAGGCTTGGAGCAACCTGGGATAGTGGAAGGTGTCCCTGTCCCTGTCAGGGGGCTGGAACTAGATGGTCTTTGAAGGCCCCTTCCAACCCAAACCATTCTGTGATTCTATGATTTTCAAGAAATAATTTAGCCAATTGAGTGCTCTTGTTCAGACCTTCTGCACTGGGATGTCTTTACCCTCTCCACTAGAAAGTCCTCAGACTAGGCTCATCTTCCCAGGGACAAATTATGGTCCAAGAAAATTAATTTCTCTCAGAAAATCTCCCCTAGAAATCATTTTAATCTTGCAGAAGATACTTGCAGCTCTGTAAGGGAGAAGATCTGGGACTAAACTCCTCACTGAAAAGAGGGTTTCGCCTGTCAGCCAAGGGATGGCAGCTGGTTCTGACCCCTCTCCAATGCACAGAGGTCTCATTAAAGGACCTGTGCTGGAGGGAGGAATGAATTGGCATAAGGCAGTTATCAGCTTATCAGGTTCCTTTAAACTCATTTCCTTCCAGCCCATAAGCAGAGAGAGGCTAAAACACTATTCAAAATGTTGTTTTGCAAAGTTATTCTGAAATTCAGTAATGTTTATTTTTCTCCAGAGACAGCAGTTTGGTCTAGTGGAAGGTGTCCCTGCCCATGATAGGGGGATTGGAATGAGATGACCTTTAAGGTCCCTTCCAACACAAACCTCTCTGGTTCTGTAAATAGTAACTACAGCAATGGCTTTTCTTACTGCAAAAGAAGCCTGTCTCTATCTCTGTTCAGATGGAATGGCTTTTATTGCTTTTGTTTATTTTTTACACATACATTTGGATGTAGAGATAATCCTCAGACACAATCTGTCCAATTCTTCCTTGAATATTTCTTAGTTTTTATCAATAGGTTTCTCACAAGCTGCTGAATGTAAATCAGAATTCCCTGGGTCATTTTTTTTGTTATCTCAAAGAAGTAAGAACCAGTCCCTTGATATGGAAATCCAGGTATCTTATTAGAGATAAGGACAACTCTCAAAGAAACAATTTCCTTATTTATTTTAGGTGGAAAATAAGACTAACAGAAGACAAAAAAAGAGCAAAATCTGACTGCATAGGACAGACAGGGTTTGGGCTATAAAATGAGGATGCCAGTACTTAATTTTAAGTCTTATTTATGGATTGCCCTAGTGAATCTGCAAGATGTTTTTTTGTCTCCACAGCCATATTTCAGAGGTGTAGTGGGGGTTTTCAGGTTATTGCTGGAGAACTGTGCCTCAGGCTGTGTTCACACATAGGTGAAGCCACAGCCCGGGATTGGTCCTGGAGCAGGTTCATGGATTCAGCAATTCCAGCTGATGTGTTTTGGAAGGGGGACAGACTTTCACAGGGAGGCCCTGGCTCCGTGCCCAGGATTGGGCTGGGTGGACGTCAGCAGTTTTGGTTCAGGGAGGAAGGTCGTGTGAAACTGCTCTGCCCACCCTTGCTGCCATCTGCGGCCAAACCCAAGGACCTGGAGCCAAGGGCAGAGCCTCACCCGTGCTGTGCCCAGGGTTTGCATCCTCCCCTGGGAGCCCGCTCCGTGCAGGGAGAGCTGCTGATGCCTGGGGGGTGTGAGCTCTTACCCCACAGAGCATGGGCAGACCTGTTTTAGGGGACATCCTTTGCTGGTGACTTCTTAGGGTGGTCCTGCACAGCCTTCGCCTTCCCCAGGAAGACCTTTCCCCCTCCAGTTTCACAACACTGTGTGGGTGGGTGAGTGCCTGCTGGTTTGATTTCCATTTTCACCTGTTTTCCAGTAGGTTTCACTGCTGACCCAGCCGGCATAGCCTCCTTTTGCTCCTTTGCCAGGTGTTGGTGGTCATGGCTCAGAGTATTTAAGGGATGGAGAAAGGCACAGAAGCTGCAAGATGGGTTTGATGAGTAGTGGGTAGGGGAGGTCTGTTGAAGTTTCTCTGTGATTGTGGAACTTGTTGGATGTGTTCAAGAGAAGAAGTGTGGGAAGCGTGTAGCCATCCATCATCCCTGGGTGAGTTCTGGTTAGCCAGCAGTGCAGGGCCCTGCCTTTTTCTGAGATGAATTTGGGAAACTGAAAAAATGGCACCTCTTTCCCCCATTATAGCTATTTTTTTGTTTTATTAACTCACTACCCCCAGTTTATTGCCCAGTAGAAGGGGGAGTGCTCTCCTTTTTGTCCTTTACTTAGACAAATTAACTTTGTCATGTAAACCTTTGCAATGAAAGCAGAAGCTACCTTTGATACAGATTTCCAGACCCAAAAGCTGATCTATGATCCAATAAAAAACATACAAATGTTTAGTCAATTGTTTTGGTCATGTAAGGGAAGATGTTTGGCATCTCTTGTTCGGAGCTGGAGTGGGAGACACCCAGATCAACCCCTCAAAGTGTGAGGTTGATCTAGCTCTATAATTCAGGCATCTCCATCCCTTCCCAGGTTGTTTTCCTGCTCCTGCAGTCAACAGAGCTTGGGCAAATCTCAGCATCAGGTTGGGAGGATGGAGATATCAAACTGCGGGAGCTGGACCTCAGGTCTTGGAGATCTGGGCTGTCCTTGCAGTGGGGAGTCAGCTCGGAGGGGCTGGTGGGTGATCTCACTCCACTGCTTGGCATCAATGAGCTGCTCACAGTCAGGAATTTCCCTTCTCCCTCTTCTCTCTGGTCCCCACCTCCTCCATAACAGAAATTGCCACATTTCAGCAGATTCATGTGGATGAGTGCTAGAGTTGTGGGGTCATCTCTGAAGATTTCACTTTTATAGATGGTTTTTTTGGCTCACATCTCTGGGATCTGTCCCCTCCTTGAGCTTTTTGCTGGAAGATTCTTAACTGCTTTTCTTCTTTTCATTGGAAGTGTAGTTTATACCATAAGTGTGTGGACCATGAGAGATGCACAGGCAGGCAGAAAAGCTGCCAGTCACAAACCACTGAGCTCCAGCTCCTGCCCCTCGGATCTCCCAGCAGTCTCTTTCCTTGCCACCATTTCCCTCTGTATATGACAGAGATAAGATTTTTTTCTTCCTGATAATTTTTTACCTGCCATTAAAGTGGATTTTGGCATCACTCCAGCCATGGAACTGATAATTTTTCACTTATGATATAAGATGAAATGATTTCCAGAGGGAGGGATTAATTCACATGCCAATACATTGGAAAAACTTCTTCCTGCCAGGAACTGTTTTTTCCCGGGACAGAGAAATTCAGCAGTACCAGACTTTTCAAACCTTTGATTTCAAGTTTGTTTTTTTTTTTTTATGTCCATCATCCAGCACCAAGTTCACCTTAACCTCCAGCATAACCTGGCAATGACCTGGTTTTCATGTCACTGATGCCCATTTGATACTGACTGTGCAAATCACGTGCTCTTCTTTTCTGAAATAAAATCCATATTTTTCTTTTATGCTCTGACTTCTCCCCCACTGTGCTGGGAGGCCATGCTGGGTATCCTGACCTGCTCTGTGAAGCAAGGAAGTGAGAGCAATTACTTCAGCCATATGCTGGAGGCCTGCTCACCCTTCTGAATCCCAGAGGTAGTTCCCAACCCCTTCCTCTCGAGGGTCCTGACTCTCCATCACTTGCTCTGCAGTTATTTCTGTCATACCAGAGCTCTGAATGCTGCCCAGGATCAGAAGAATGGTGGTTTAATCATGTTTTTTGCTGGTGAAAATACAGTAGAGGATTTGTGTTAATTTTTAAATGAAGGTACACTAGTTTCTTGGGTAGTGATTCTACTTAAACACTGGAGGCAGGGTTGAAGAGGAAATGGCATACTGACTGACAAACCAGCTTATTGCCATTTCTTCCTGGGCTTTGTTAAATAGTATCTTCAGTTTGCACTGTAAGAACCAAATCAGCCTCATCCTCTGTGTGACCAGTTCCCCAAAACCTTCTCCAAACTCTCTTTCCACAGTTCTTTAACAACGTGAGTAGTGTTTAATTTAGGCTTTAAAATATTTTTTCAGCCCAGTTGCCCCAAACTGTACATGAGATCACAGCACAGAAGTTAAAACCATTTCTTAGTCTTGCTTATTTCTTCATGCACCTTGGAATTTATTTAGCCTTCACAGAGGCTCTGCCTTCCCAGACACAGGAATTCCCTGTTACAGGAATGGCTCAAGTCCCTGTGTCCTTGTCCTCCTTGTAAGAGTGAGCAGAATTATGTTTAATAGTTCTTTTACCATTCAGGAGTTTTACAAATGTGTTTTAAGCAGCTGTCACAGACACAGGGAGGTGGGGCCAGACAGGTGCTAAGTCAGGTAAAAACACAGCACTGACGGTGGGAAGTAGGAATGAAATGACCATGAAGAGGTGAGCAAGGCTGGGAAATGGTATTTTAAATGATCTCGAAACCCTTGTACCACACCTCTTCCTTGTCACTGCAGGGCAGGCAATGGATGTAAAAGGAAGGATATAAAAGGCACTTTCAAAACTGGTATTTGACACTCAAATTGCTTTAGTGTGAAAAACACAGAATCTGTGGATGAAGGTTCCACCTCACTTAGGAGAGGAGAAGAGACAGAAGCTGTCTGGAATACTGCAACAATGAAGGAAGGTCTTTATTCTGCAAAATTGAAGTAAAATCTGACATCACCGTTTCCGCTAACTCTAGCACAGTGATGCAAGTCTATCTTCAAATAAATAAATAATTTCCTGCTTTAACCTTGTCAAGTGATCAAGCTAGATCATATTTTATGCTGCATTTAAAGTTCTGGGAATCCTTTGAGCAGGGCTCTGGTGCCTTACTGGTTCTCTGCTAAGTGAGAGAGATGCCACATTGCTTTGTGGTGTGCAAAGGGTGCCAACACTGGTGTCCACACGAGCTCTGTAGCAGGGCTTGGTGTGTCATGTCAGAGCAAATGTCTTTAGATAACTCGCAACAGTTGAGCAAACTCCATTTATTCCTGGGAGAGTCTCATGTCTGTCAGTAGTTTCTAGGTTTATAGAAACCTATATGCTCAGGATGAGGCATCATCTACACCACAGCACATTCCACAAAACACTGAGTTGATCTTGGTCCTTGTAGGTGCCTCCAACACAGACATCCCTGGCAGTGCTCAAGTCCAGTTTGGATGGGGCATTGAGCAACCCGGGCTAGTGAAATGTGTCTTCTCCAGGAGCACAGATCCTCTGTCCGCTCCACGTTAGCGTGGAGCTACACCGAGTCTGTGAAAGGGGTCCCATTTCTGTCCCGTTAAAGCCAGTGCTGCCTGTTCAATTATGCACCTGCAACATTATTCAGAACATGTGGTGCCCTTCAAAACACAATATTACAGCCCTGCTTTATAATTTCATGAAGATTCATTTTTGGAGGGTTATACAAATTCTATTTAAATTAGAAATCACATCCACTTTTCATGCCTGAGGATTCATAATAAGAACGAGAGCTCCCAGGCACAAATAAAGAAGTGAGTGAATTTCTCATCATGAAATTACCACTGAGGTTATTATTGACTAGCTTTTGTTTTTTCCTGATCATTAATGTGGTTCTGCTTCTCTGGATGGCTTATTGGCAAGGAGCAGAGTGAGCATCCCATGCAGCAAAGACAGGCGAGAGGCAATATAAATGTAAAATTAGTTAAGTGCTGTGCTGCTATTTAATGCACTCCTGCAAGCTTAAAATGTCAGGTAGGAATTCTGCTTAGAGAAAAAAAAGAAAAACCGACCCAAAAGGATGGATTTTTTTACCAGCATTATACCTCATGAAATCATCTGCATTGACACTGGGTATGATTTCTTTTTGGAAGCATTTTATGTTGGTTTTTTTTTGCTTGCACAAATTACATCACAAAGGTGGGATTCATTTGCCAAATGAAGATGAGCAGTGCCATCTGACATGCCTGGCAGCATCCAAAAATCTCTATGGGCAAGACAGAAATAGCCCAGAACTTATGAGTGACCAACCTCTTCCCAGATCAATAGCTCCCAGGCGTCTGTGTTAGAGTGAATCTTTCTCCAGCTGCCACTGCTCACCATGGAAAGGACTTGATTTTCTGGACTTCTAGGGCAATTTCACATGGCCCATGATACCCAAACTGCCTGGGAGTGGCAGAGGGACACTGGAGATCTCTGTTCTAAGCATCTGAGTACTGCCTGTGGTCTACCTTGATTGTAATGGGAGATCAAACACTATCACACAGCCAACACCTACACGCGAATATCCTAAATCTGACTTCTGCCTGGGATGTCAGCCTGGGGAGGGTCTGAATTTTCTTGTATTCCAGCCTGGATTTGATAGGTCCTCATCCAAAACCATGTGCAGTCATCAAATGTCTGTTCATGTGGCTGATTCAGCACGTGTCCAACCCCAAACACCATTTGCATTGCTTACATGAATGCTGGAATGCAAATGACATGGGCCGAGGAGGATGTGAGGATAAAGTGCAGCCTGCGGGGAGGTGCCTGAGCTGGGATTTCTGGAATCATGATGTGTCTGCTTTGTCTGGGCTACAGTCAGTCTGACAACCACTGATGTAGACTCGGCCGGATCATGCTGTCATGGATGGAGTGATGCACTTCATAAACAGGCTTAAACCTCTCCCAGTTCCATTATTGGGTCAATCTGCAGCAGAACTGGAGTTTGTAACTGGGACTGGATGGGAGGCTTCAGGGAGAAATTTTTTTTCATGAAACAAGCAGGTGAAACTTCCAGGCTTTAGCTACCCATTAGTTTAATTATTAGGTGATATAACAGTAGTTAAAAGGCATCACTATTAAGGAAGGTCTCGTTAATCATTTTGATAAGAACGAGAAAAGCATATTTATCTCAGTGGCAATGAGATGTAAATTAGAGGAATTCTCCTCTTTCACCCCACTCACAGACACTTGAATGTTTTCCCCTAATTACTTGCAAATAGCAGCTTATTCAATTAAGCAGCAGAGCAGAACATAACCCCCTTCTCCTCTTCTTAGGCTGTCTCTGGGTTCTTTCTGTGTGGTACCAGAGATAAGTGAAGACCTTTCTCCTTACAACAGCCTTCTGGGTCAGCAGCATTAGCTTCGTTTTATAGAGGCAGATCTGAAGGACACAGAGAGATCAAGCAACGTTCTCAGAGCCGTAGAGGGAATGGGAGGTGTCAGGAAGACCTGAACCTGCTCCTCAGAGGGCTGACACTGCTTGTCAAATCAACAGCAGGATTTTTGCTTCCTTTATGATCTGCAAAGTGATGATAACAGGCTTCTCTGCATGGACGACTGGAAATTCCTGGAGGTGGCACGGGTAGAAGCAGAGTTTTCCCCTGCTTCTTCTTGATTGAAAGGAAAATCGAGGTCAGTGGTATAGGCTATAGAATGATGTTGTGCTAAGCTGTTCCACTGTTGTCCTACCCACTTAGTACAACTATCAGGGGCAGAGTTTCACTGCTCGCTGAGCATGCAGCAGCCAGGAATGCAGTGCAGATGACAGCAGCCTGCTTGTCTAACCCTGTCTGACTAAACCTGAAAAAATCCACGTTGTGGTTTCTTTGATGTAGCAGTGCTTTGTGAACCCCTGAGCTACTTGCTGTGTGTCCTGGGGTTGAAAGAAGTTCACACCCTGGCACAGAGCACTCTGCCCTTTGCCGTGGCAAAGTGGGTGTCTCAGTCACCTGGGTGTGCCTCACCTATTCCTGAAAGAAGGAGTTGGAAGGATACTCCAGACATTGGGTGCACACCATCATTCCAGGGTAGAAACCTCCCTGTAGCCTGTCAGGCTCTCTGTACTGCTGAGAGTTGAAAAATGTGGGTATTTCACACATACCTGGAGTTTAAAGTGCTCCAAGGGTAGCCCACAGGCAGGACAGGACACAGCCCCAAGGCTGCCAGAGTTCAAGGAGCATTTGGAAAATACCCTCAGGCTCATGGTGGGCTTGTTGGGGTTGTCCTGTGTGGGGTCAGGAGTTGGACTCAATTCTTGTGGGTCTCTTCCAACTCAGGATATTCTATGATTTGATGATATCAGGGGCTTGGGCCAACATCAGTTGTCTGGGCTACAAAAGAGAGTCCCAGCAGCTGTGGGGGCTGGTAGGCCTGCTGGGCAAGGAATGAAGCGAGTCCTACAGTGGGACAAGTCCTAGGTTCCTTTCTAGCTTTGGGTGACTGAAAAACCTTCCCCCAGAATGCTCTGTTCTGTTAATGTACCCCAGTTCTGCTCCCCTGGTTGGCTCATTGGCCACTACACCCCTTGTTACCTTATACGCCCTCAGAATTTCCCTTCTGGTTCCCTTACCCCGGCCCCGCCTTTGCACCGTCCCTTGCCCTCAGATCATTGGTCTCTGATGCTCTCTCTGCTCCCCTGTATAACCCTGGACCCCCCATTGTTCTGCCCCGACTTCCCTGGAACCTTGCAGGAGTGCGGCTGCCTTAAATCTCTCCTGTAGAACCCCATGCGAAGACCCCTCCTGCTCCTTCATCGTCAGACAGTTTTGCCAGCTGTCCGGTGTGCGTGTGTACGTGTGTGTGCACGTGTGGTGGCTGCACCGAGCGGCCTCCTCCCCCGAGGCGCTTTTGGGAAGGTTGCAGCACTTTACCATCTAACAGCGCTGCAACCTGGAGAGTTTGGGTTGTCCATCCTCTGCTGACCTACAGCATCCAAGGGGTCAGATACCCTGGGAGGTCCTGGCATCTCAGCACTGCTGCACGGACAGGGATGTACACGAGAGCCTTTTCTGGGCTGTGTGGGAACCAGCTGAAGCCTGGCAGCTGCGAGCTGGCCATGCCTGTCCTAACAATGCCTGTGCAGAGCTATTGTCTGCCAGGGCACACACCATCAAATCCCTTCTTCTATTTGCGGCTCTCTGGGTTCATGCCATGTGTTTGAAAGTCATTTTCCCAGAGTAGGCTGACAAATATGAAAAGCCAAGTGCCCTTCTGCTTGCAGAACAGGAGGAAAAGCCTAAAATCTTCCTTGCCTTTTCCTCGATATTCAGTGCAAGAACAGATGTGGAGGGAGTGTATAATTCCGTAGGAATGCAGCTGTAATTTCATGTGAACTAATACCCAGTTGTTAAACCAGCTACTAGAGAGGAGAAAGACTCCTTCAAGCTAGTTTCAGCAGACACCTGGCCCCTCTGCTTTCACTTGTTTTCCTGCTACCAAGATCCCTCACCACTTCTGTGTGTGCAATACAGATGAAAAGAGCATAAAGCATTTCTTGGCATGATCTGGGTGGATGGATGTAGAGGAGCTATGGTGAGGCAGGATGTTCTTGGAGCTGGAGTTTTTCTTGGATGTGAGCCCAGGATTTTTTGGATTGGGGGCCAATTTTACTGAAAGGTTCACGAACTCTCGAGGACTGGGCCCAGATTTCCTCTGTCAAAGCTCCACACAGCTCTGCTGGGACAGACTGGAGAATACTATAGCTGTAAACATTCCACGAGAAACATTGGCCCTGCAGAGTTCAGCTTTGTTGTGTTTGGCCACAATTTCTGCAGGTGAGATAGGAGGTCAGCACCCTGGGGAAAGGGGCTGCAGTGCTGAGTTTGAACTGGGAACCGGGTGTTTTACAGTGGGACGCTGTACATGGAGAAATTAGAAGGTCTGGGGTTTATATCCCGTTATCTTCTGTGTTTCCTCAGCCATTTACTGCCATTCTTTCATCCCTTTCCCTATTTCCCTCATTAGTTATGCCCACCATTCCTCCATGACGATCAAGAATTGACTCCTCCAGAACAGACTTTTTACTTTTACACTCGACTGGGCTCTGTGCCCTGGAGATGCAAAGGCAGGGGTGACCCTGTTGGAACACATTGTAAGGCAAGGAGAGCCAAACCTGGTGAAATCTCACCTACTGCTCACTGAGCAAGAGTTTAGAAGTAGAAAACTACCCATGAGAAACTGGGGGTTGTTTTGGAGAAGACTGACTGGTTTATTGCAAAATAGCCTGGGATTGAACTGATGTTTATGCGTCAGAGTATAATCAGGAATTAGGACCCTGGAGGTGACAGGGAAGCCAAGTTGTATGATGGTAGGGACATTACCAGTGAGCCCTGAATCCAACGGTCTCTGCTTAGCCATCTTCACAGTCATAGGGCTACTCCAGGACTGACTTAAAAAGGGCAACATTATACACAGCAAATCTCCTTTATTCCCTTCTCTTTGATTATCCTCCCCATTATGTTGTCTTCCCCACATTTCCAGTTCTCGTTCCCAGTGCACAACTACATTTCCTGCCACCCTTCAGGTTTAACCTGAAAGCTGACACAGAATCACAGAATCACTTAGGTTGGTAAAGAACTCCAAGATCATCGAGTCCAATCTTTGTCCCATCACCACCTTGTCAGCTAAACCACAGCACTGAGTGCCACGTCCAGTCATTTCCTGAGCACCTCCAGGGATGGTGACTCCACCACCACCCTGAGTAACCCTTTCCAATGCTTAACCTCCCTTTTTGTGAAGAAATTCTTCCTGATGTGCAACCTGAAGCCCCCCCGGCACAGCTCGAGGCCGTGTCCTCTCGTCCTGTTGCTGCTTGCCTTTGAGATCCTTGTGGAGGTGTCCCTGGTGGGCAGAGACAGAGGAATTACAGAAGGGCCAGGTAACTGCCTTTGGCAGTAGCCCGTAACACACACCTTGATATGCTACAGGTGGTCCTGGTGCCATGGGACAATGCGCCAGGGGGGAAGGGTTGTTCCTCCTGACCTCTGTTAGCTGGAGGTGGCCACATGCCCTGAAGCGCGCACATTTCTCAGCCTTGACAAAGCTCTGGAGATTCTGCTTTAAATCATAAATAAGAGAAGTCAGGATTTTCATGTTTCTCATGTAGAATGAGTTTCCAAAAGGCCTGAGGCGCTCTGGTCTATTGGCAGATCTGTAGTGTGTCCAATCGCAGGTGAATCAGAAATGGATGTGGTTCTACAAGCTCTGTGAGGTCTGGACATCACAGCCAGAAGTCTTGTACCAATCACACTTGTACTCCTACTTCTCTGGATATATTTATTCTTGGATTTGAAAAGTATTTTTCCCATGCGCTGTTAATTGACAAATGGAGGAAATTAAGCTACAACATTCTGGGGAATAACAACCTCAATGCTTGATTTCCATCATATGTATTGTACTTCATAATTTAGGCACATGCTGAAGTTCTTTGCCAAATTATAGCTTTTCTGAGCAAAGAAAGTGCAGTTTCCTGCACTTCTGCTGTAATGTGCTTCCTTGCTGGTAATACTGCTTTGACAAATGCACCTTTCTGCTTACACTGATTTTGATTGATTTTACACTCAAGTTCTAACTGTGTTGGAAGAAATTGCTCATAATTTTGATAAACTTATCAAGGAATTTTCTTCCAATAGAGTTACAGTTTTAGGCAACTCCAGGTGATCTATTGTCCTAACTTCCCTGGACCCCCACCTTACTGAAGGGCAGCGAATTTGAATAATTATACTGTGTGTGGATGCACTTGCTGTGGAGCGGGCAGTAAACATTACTCTTCTACCCCATCTTTCTTTTCCTTCTTGGGAATAAAGAGATTTTTCTTAAGTACATTATACCTTTTCCATGTTAACTTTGTGTTCATCATGTAAGCCATTATATTTTGAACACATGACTCAATGCCTTGCTAGGCTTGTGTCTACATGAAAGAGCCACTTATCAAAAAACGTGCCTTTGGGAGAGAGAGCTTTTTCACTGAAATGAAGATTATTCCATTGTTTGACAGATCCCATTGAGATCATCTACTGAACCCAATCAAGGACCTTCATAACGACATGAAATGCTAATAATAAGGCAAGGTTCTGTTTTCCTGACTCAGCCAAGAGGATATAATTAAGTGAACATCAAAACTAATTTTAAAAGTGCTGTTTAATAATGTGGCCTATTTTCCTTTCACAGGCTCGGTTGATTCCATTCTCTTATGGCTCGGCATTTCAGTGTAAATGTTAGTATCTGAATTTAAAAAAATCTGGTGGGGTTTTTTCCAGTTTTCCCAGGCACTTATGCACTTTCTGCCTGATGCCAAGTTTTATGGGTTGTGGATTGTTTTTTGTTTTTGTGGTTTTTGTGTTGTTTTTTTGTTTTTTCCCCCCCCCAGGGAGTTCCTTAGCACTAGAAAGTCCATATATCGATGACACCATCACAAGGAACTGCATTCTTAGTAAAGATTTGGGGTAATTTGGTGACGGGCTGTGCAATATCCATTCCACGATACCGGCTGCTCCAGCTCACCTGCAGCACTTCCCTGAGCACTGAGAATGTGGGTAACATATCCACCAGCCCTGTCTGGGATATATCCCGCTTCCTGCTTTATATTCCTCCAGTTGTGCTTGGATAGAGTTTTAAGGCAACTCTTATCGTGTGCTTGTTTTCATCCTCTATTGGCTGATGCCATTCTTTCTTGCTCAATAAACCCTTCTTTCAAAAGCCAATAAATATTGCATTAGTTGACTTGTCAAGGTCACCTTCTTTCAGCTTTTCTTCTCTGTGACTTTTTTTATTGTCTCAATTATGCCCATGTCTGTGTTTGTGCAGCATCTGTAGCACCACTCTGGCCTTAGTCTCTCCTCTCTGCTTGTGTGGAATGACGATCAGCCGGTGGCTGTGTCAGCTGGGAATTATATCCAGACAATCCTAGAATGGTTTGGACTGGAAGGAACTTTCAATATCATCCTGTTCCAACCCTCCTGCCATGGGCAGGGACACCTTCCACTATCCCAGGTTGTTCCAAGCCCCATCCAACGTGGCCTTGAACACTTCCAGGGATGGGGCAGCCAGAGCTTCTCTGGGAAACCTGTGCCAGGGCCTCACCATGCTCACAGGGAAGAATTTCTTCCTAATATCTAATGTAAACCCACTCTCCTTGAGCTTAAGGCCATTACCCCTTGTCCTGTCACTACAGGAAGGGGTACTAAAAAGTCCCTCTCCAGCCTTCTTGTAATTAAATTCTTCTTGTAATTAAATTCTATCTTTTGCTGTCCCTGTGACCTTTCTTGGCATTTTTTCCATGGCTTCATAGAGAAAACAAGTTATGAAGAATACAAGGAAGTTTTGAGTGTAAAACACATGTTGCAATGCATAAATTTTTGCCAGTCTCTTTTCAGGTGGGGAAAAGAGTTTGATGTCTAAAGCAAGCCAAGGGTTCCATAATGTGTACAACTGTCACTCGAGAGCAGTGAAGGAAGAGAAGAGGGGTGGTGGCTGCCCCGTCCCTGGAAACTTTCAGGTTTAGGTTGGACAGGGCCCTGAGCAACTTGATCTGGTTGAAGGTGTCCCTGATCATGGCAGGAGGGTTGGACTTGGTGACCTTTCAAGGTGCCTTCTAACCCAAACTGTTCTATGATTCAGTGATTTGTGGCTTGGTTGGCTGCATTACCGTGGGATGTTCTGGCACCCCATCACCAGGAGTGAGTTAGAGGAAACCATTTTCTTTCCCTTCAGGAATGAAGTGAGTGAACCCACTAAAATAAGCCCAAATCTGCTCTTACCTCTGATAGTTTTTAGTGGGAGAAGGCAGCTCCATTCCTGGTGCTTGGATGGCAGTGTAGCAGTTCATGCCCTTAGTGCTGGGCTTCTATTTCAGCCCCAAGAAAGTTTTTGTTCTGCAGCACAGCGAGGTCATTAATCAACGAATCAGTAAAGGCACCATGAAATCACTCCAGTGATGCCTGAAATGGAGAATTTTTGTCGGCAATAACGTTGCTGAGACTGGAACATTGGCAGCGAGGTGCTTCCCAGGGACAGGGTTTGCGTGAAGGGGGTGTCAGCACTGGCCTTTGCTGTGTTAGGTGGTCACAGTCACCGACTTGCTGCTGCTGCTGCTGTTGCTGAGGGAGTGGAGAACATTGAGGGGCCAACTGGGATCTCCAAAGTGTGAGCTCAGAGACTCCACTACAGCAGCGTCTGCAATGCTGCAATGACTTCTCTGTCCTCCTCCTTCCACCACACCCTTACCTCCTGGAGTTAAGGAAGAAGGGGATAATGCCCCCTTTAGTGCTTGGGTCAAGCTGTAGAAGCGTTTCATTCCTGCTCCTTTTGTGGAGCAATTGCCTCACAGCTGTTGTATTTTTATTTTTTTTTTCCCCCCAGAACAGATACTCTGGAAGCTTTAATCCTGGTCTCCACTATTACCCTGTACCTTCTTGCTGCCTCTGCCACTTTGCTCTCATCAGGAGTGCTCTGCTCTGGCAAGACTTGTCATATGTATGAGGGAACCTAAAATTTCCAGGCGGGCTCTGCAGTCCCCGGTTCGGGAGGTTTGAGAGGTTTCCTGGCTGAGCAGGAGAGGGCAGCAAAACATAGAGATTGAGAGAGAGAGGGAAGGAGATCCCCTCGCCGAGCGTGCCGGAGTTCATTTCACAGTTTTAGGAAGGGTGCCCTGGTGTGGAGTGTGATTTAGGGTTTTCCAGTGCTGCGCATGGGTATGTTTCTGCAGCCCGGACAAAGGTGCTGGGGTGGACAGTTTGCTTTAGCTCACACTCAGAGCAGTCCTACAGAGAACACCAGGCTGAACAGGGAGAATTCTCGTTCCTTGGATGGTCAGAGAGGTGGAAGACTTGATGACCTGCAGAGAATGATGTGTAAGAGCCAACTGCCTCAGAGAACAGCAATATTTTCAGTGAGAACTGTGAATGTGGGGCCTTGGAGGAGGAGTTACCTCTCTTCTTTCTTGCCCCATGATGTGCAGCCAAAAGCTTCCAAACCACAGATAAGGGCAAAATTTCAACAACCACAAAAAAAAAGGATCGAGATCTTGGCAACGATAGGAACAAACACAGTCCATATAACAATTGGTGTGGAACAAATAAGGAGTGTTGAGGAATGCAGTTACTGTGGCAACCTGGTAATAATAGATAACAGCAGTACAGAGGTGAAAATAGAAGTGAGAACAAGGAAAGCATTGAGAAATACGAATATGTGAGTCAAAATCTGGAGCAATAAAAACATTGTCAGAGAAGTAAAGCTGAAGCAATGCAACAGCATTGTTATGCTGCTGGTATTTAATTTGGCAGAAGTATGGCCAGAGACAACTGCCCCTGAATAAAACATCAGTTTTCATGCATGGTGAGTATGGAGAGTATTAAGAGGTAAGCGAGGGGAAATAGTTATAAATCTGAAAGCATGGGAAAGATCAAATGGATACCAGGGCATCCTGAAGTCACATCCCAGAGCATTAGGAAGCACCAGCTGGGCTACAAAGAATAGGAAAGGGATTTATTGCATTGGGACACTGGTAGGAATTAATAAAGGGTTTCCCAGGGCTGTGTGGGGATATGGAATGCGACATGGTGTTACACACAGACCTGGCTTTGAATTTAGTATTTTAGTTATTAGACTTCCAGGTGGAGACAAATCTTCAGCAAAGATCCTACTCCCACCTCACTGACTGCACAGATCTTCCCTAGCTCTAATTCCTGGGATTTGTTTGGATCAAAAGCTGACATGAGATGACACTCCGGGGGTAAGGCTGGTGGAGATACTCTGCCACCATCCATTAATCTCCCAAGGATGGTGTTCAGAACCAAGGTGCCCAACTCTCTGGAGATATTCCTAGATTTTCTGCACACCCTCACTAGGATTAATGTGAAACTTAACCTGATTGCTGCCATGATTTTCCACTGCCTTGAATCAGGAGTCAAAAACTGCCCTTTTGTGGACACTGTAGAGAATTACAGAATCAGAGTAGTTTGGGTTGGAAGGGACCTATAAGAGCATCTAGTTCCAACATCCTTCCATGGGCAAGGACACCTCTAAGTAGACCATTGTACCTGAAAAAGCATCTTATTCCCACAGCAAGGAGGCCAAATAACTTATTCCAATGCAAGGGCAAGGTTGTACAACGAGGGCCTGTAAATCAGGAGGAAAAAGGACAGCCATGGCCAGGCAGTGGGAAATTAATTGTCCTGGCAGCTGAATGTGATTTGACAGTGTTAGTTAGTACATTAGTTTTGATGGTAAATAAATGTCCCCATCTGTGGGAAAAGGTGCCATTTTGAAAATTGCTTTTGAAGCAAAATGGAACTTTAGTGAAATGAGAAAAGAAAAAAACATCCAAAACATCAGTGATTGTACAAACATTATGCTGTGAAGTAATCAATACTACTCAGAGAAAAGATGAAATATACTCATTTTCTTTCATCTCAGCATATTTTCAGATGGCCACAGGAACTGTTACTATAACAGGCAGATACATAAACACGGTATTGGAAGGATCGTAATATAAAATTAGGGTGAAATAAAACAGAGTAAGAAAGTCAAAACAAACTCCCTCTGCTTTACTATAACAAAACATTTCAACACCAGAGTGAAATGAAGAAGTCAAAACAATCCAAATTTCCCATCAGATATTTCACCAAAATCAAAATATTTCAACACAATGACTGCATTTCCATGAAATGTTGTTTACAGGTGGAAAATTGTTGTGTAACAAATGCTTCCAACTTACTGTAAAGCTGGCACACCTGAAGAGTGGCATCTTCGTGGCCAACAGAGTTGGACAATTTTTTTTTTTTTAGTTTAGGAATCTCAGTCACAAGAATTCACTCAAAGAAGGAACACGTTCAGTAAAGCAGGGAGTTTCTGCTGTGGTTGGTGTTGTTTTCCTGATGTGCTCATTGGAAATTCAGCAAACATTCTCTTCTGCTCCATGGGCAAGCAGGGAGGGAAGGATTGCCATTTCAGTACCAGTAACATGGAATTGCTATGGTTATTAGTAACAATCTATATTTCAATATTGCTCGGAGGCCTCAAATAAGATTAGTGGCTCATTACGTTAAGCTATGTGTAAATACACAGGCACGGAGTGTTTTGTAAAGTAGCCTTTATCTACACCAACAAGAGGAAATAAGGGAGAGCAGGAGGATATTTTATGGCTCTGAATTTATAGAAGGGGAAAAAATTTAGATTAGCTATGATTGTGAATAAAACTGGCTGAAAAAGACAGTTGAATTTTGGCTCTTTGAGGCCAAGGTGATCAGCTGTCTCATGAGTTTGATGTTTTGTAGAGGGTTTCAAAGACTACCTTAGGATTGCCTGTCTGCCCCAGCCTTACTACTGAAAGCAACTTGAAATCAAGCTCTTCATTGGGACGTGTAATTCATATGAAATTCCCACTGAAATGGTTAGATGCTGTCTCAGGAGTCAGTTTCTGGAGTGTCATCCTTGTGGATATCTCTAAGATGGAACTGCAGGAGTCTGCTTACTTTCATGGAATAACAATAGAAAAATTGTTAATACAACAAACAAAGAGTTCAAGGAGTTTTTTTAACCCTAACACAAAATTATTGAGAACTACTTGTGTGCATTCTCCTCCAGCTGTAGCCAAATGAGCCCAAACCAGCTTGTTTGAAATTTCTGTCCCATCAGTTAAATTCTTGCAAGTCCGGCCTGTGGCACAGTCAGAATCTCCGCATGTTTTGTGTGTGTAGCACAAAATACTTAAAAAAAAATTAAAATCCGGAAAACAAAATCAAACCCACCCTCACATCCCCATTTGTTCAGCTCACGTGGTGACACTGCACACATTAAGAAGTTCAATTTACACAATGAATTTTGGGGCAAGGTTTGTGTCCTGGGAGTTTCCATATCAAATCCTTTATTACATTCCTGTCTCTTATCCCTTTCTTCTTCCCACATGGTATTGAGGCTACCTAAAATAAAGCCCTTTGGAGGTAGGGGAATTTCACACACTAGTGTCTCCTCACTGTGCAGTTTCTGGGTTGTTGTACTATTATGGCTTTCTGCTCTAGGAAATGTGAGTTCATTTTCCTAGGAAAACCAGATAAATCCAAGCTGCTGTGATTCTGGAGGTTACTGATAGTTCTGTTCTCCATGTCCCAGCATGTCTGGGTTTTATGTGACACAGGGACTTGATCTGGAAAGAAGAACTGAGCCTCTTGTAAAATGAAGGTAGGATAAATCCATGTTAAAAGCCAGTTCACTCTGTGGCAAGGACAAACCACCCTGCTGCTCCAAGAAGCCATTGGATGAACAGGCGAAATGTTTCGGGGTGGACAGAGGGGAAATTCAGCAACTGATATTCATCAGAACTGCATTTCCTGCAAAAAATGATCTCTCTGCAGCTGTCCTTCCATTTAGAGAGAAATAGTCTTCCAGCACCCACAAGGAGCAAGAAGTAGGAGCAGTTACTTCATAATTAATTATTTTCTGCATGCGTATTTGGAATGTTTTTTTGTCTTGACCAAAATAACAACATCACCGCCAGCCAATTCCCCTCTATCCCCCTGCTCCCCCCAACAGCAAAAAAGTGCAAACTGAAATGGCTGATTCTTGACTATTTTTCTGCCCTCTTTAGGTTGCATAAATCTCAGGTTTAAAGCTCGAGGCAAGCAGAGCTCCTGAGATGCAGGAGACAGATAGAGGTGAGTGGCTGTTGCAAATGGGGTCTGCGTGTGCTGAGGCTGCACAGATCCGTCCTCCCTTTGGCCAACCCCATTCTGCTACTGAAGGCTGCAGACCTGCCTCCAGCTCTGGCTGCACTTACTGGATTACTGAGCCCTTCCAGGTGCCTTGCCCACCAAACCCCTTCATTTCCAGTTTTGGGAAACATGGCAGGACTCATCACCGCATTCCCTCTGTAGTCCTTCATGACTCTGGGCAGTTGTTTATTAGTTTTGACGGTGTCTCAAAGTCCTTTCTATGCCATTTATGGCATTAAAAATGGCTCAAGGCTTCTTAGCAAGGGGCAGAACCGATCAGGGTCAGGAGCTGAGCTGCTCCTACTATGGGAGAAGAGGAGCAAGAAGATCTTGCCTTGTGCAGCAGGATGGAGGTTTGGGATGGAAAGCTCTGAAGAGATGGACCTGCTACACCACCAGAGCAGCAAAGGATTTGGATTTATCCTGAGAAACTGCCCAAGATCTGAGCCCTCTCTCAGCTGTAGAAGATACCCTTTTTTTTCCACAGCAAAACAGGCAGCAGAGCTGTGGCAATGTCACAGGGGGTGTGTGGGGACAAAGACCCTTGTTTGGTGTGGCGAAGGAGAGGGGACACCTTTGTGTGTCCAGAAAAGGGCAACAGAGCTGGGGAAGGGTCTGGAGCCCATCTGTTGATGAGTGGCTGAGAGAGCTGAGGGGGCTCAGCCCAGATAAAAGGAGGCTCAGGGGGGACATTATTGATCTCTACAACTCCCTGACAGGAGGGGGCAGCCAGGTGGGGGTCAGATTCTTCTCCCAGGTGACAGGATGAGAGGAAATGGCCTCAAATTGTACCAGAGGAGGTTTAGATTGGATATTAGGAAAAATTATTTCACTGAAAGGGTGGTCAGTCAATTGAGCAGACTGCCCAGGGACGTGGTGGAATCACTACAGGATGTGTCACTCGGGGACATTGTTTAGTGGTGGACCTGGCAGTGCTGGGTTAACACTTGGACTCAATGATCTCTGAGGGCTTTTTGAACCTTAATGATTTTATGATTCTATAAGAAAAGCAGGGACTTGGAAGGCAGAGGAGGATAAAATTTCTGCAGACCCTATTCCTCCTATTTCCTTTGATAAGTTCTCAAAAGCCATGTTTTTGTTGTGTACCCAGAAAATGAAATCAAATCCTTCATATCTTCCAAAATCACAGTTCAAAAAATTCAAAACTTTTGAGCTGTGAAGGGGTGATGGATTCTTACAGGAAAAAGGAATCAAACAATGTCAGGTTAGGTTGTTCATCCTTGATCCATGATGAAGGCAAATGTTCTTGAACTGTTCATAACTGAGGTTTCTGGAACCCAAAATGCAGGGTGTATGTTGCGTTGCTAAGCGCAGTTTAGCATCTGCAGCCTTCCCTGGGAGCGCAGCGGGGCTTCCTAGGGCAGGACAGCCACTCTGCCCTCCCGCAGTCCCTCCCGGACGGCCCCGCACTCCTGCTCCTGCCAGCTGTCAGCCCTGCCACCCAGTGATTAGCAAAGGAGGCGAGGAGGGTCTCTCCATAGGGGTATTAGAAGATGTTTAATCGTTGCGTGCGGTCCTCAGCGGTGGAGAGAGCCAGGTGGGCAGAGTGCAGGGGGGGGTTTGTCAGGTTGCAGGGGCGGTACAAGGGCAGAGTTGGGGTACAGGAACCACCAGAGAGAGCCCAAGGGAGTGGCCAGGACTGGGGCAAGGGGAAAAGGTGGGGGAACAATGTAAACCGAACCTCACAGGCGTAGGTAAATTAGTTGTCTTCCATTTATTTTTGCAGAGGCAGGAAAATCTCTTGCTAAAAACCCAGCAAAATCCAGCTTCAGTTCTGATGATTTTTCTCTAATAAATGAGTGCTGATATTTTGTTTTCTTCTGGGCTTGGGGAACCATGCAGAAAGCAGAGTTAATTTAACTACTGGGACAAAATAACAAGTTTATTCCTTAACAAACAAAACAAAATATTCAAGCTTATGGCTAGTAGCAATGGTTCAAGAGGGCTTGAATCCTGGTATAGTCTCTGGAGACAAAATTTTTCTGAAGAAACAAAAAATAGAAACAGGCAAGAATTTCCTCTCTTACAGAGAAACAACACTCAATCAGTTTTAGTAGATAAAATGTTTTCTTAACTCCTATGGCATTTCACAATTGATGAACGTTTCCAAAATAGAGATAGTTAAAATATTATCTCTTTCCCACAAGTCTTTTTGGCTTATATTCTGACTTTGTTACTGTTGTGACCCAAGCTGTTTAAATTTATAATCTCACCTCTCCACCATCTATGCTGAGATGACTAATTAATGTGGCTGCCATGTGTAATTGCAGTAACGGATATCTCGTACCCTCACATTGTGTTTTGATGTATTTTGCTATCATTTTGAACCAGGGATTCAAAAGAAGACAAATATTGTTGTGCCAGTCAATGTTTTCACTCATCTAAAGAACAGAAATAAACAATCTCAGGGTCTCTCAGCTCCGTTAATTAAAACCATAGGAATGAGGCCGGATGCTTTTCTACCAGGTTACCTCTGCAAAACTGTTTGTGGTTATTAAAGATCAGATGATGGCCCTACAATTAGGAAACTGCTCAGAAAAGGGCTGACCAGAAACTTGCTCCATTTTCCCCTAATTTGTTTTCAAGAAAATGGACACAAACCTGGGGCTTTCTCTTATTATTTCTCAGAAGAAATAACTCCAAAGTTATTGCACAGAGGAATGTTACAAAATGCTTTTTGATGTTAAAACTCAGGCACCAAAGCCTGGAGAACCTATTTTCCTTGAAGAACCTGTTTTCAACTCTGTCAAACACACCTTTTCCCAAATCCATGGCATCTGCAGCCACCAGAGCCAGGAATCTTCATCAGCAACAGATTCTCTGAAAAAACCCTCTGGCACAAGGACTTCAGCTTAGATTCTCCCCACGAGACCTTGTGCCTTGCCCACCTTGTTTCATATATTATACTTCAGATTCTTTTGGAAATACTGAACGTGTGGTGGGAAAAAAAGTCATAGAGATATCCAAAGGAAAAAGGAATCCTCCACAGATAAATGGCAGAGGCTGCTTTTCTCAGCTGGAAGAGTGGGAAGTTTGACAGGAACCCCAAACATCAGTCTGAGTGTTAAGTTGCTTATGAGAAAAAACATGTAGAATGATGATGTGAACTACCTGGAGATAATCTGGCAGTCCAAAAGAATATTTGATATTTATACAAAAATGGATATTTATTGAAAAAAAATGAGGGGATGGGGGGTGGAATGAAACATTCAGCCACCTGAATGCTATGAAATCATTTAATCTGAGAGTCCTGGAAATGGTACCTGTATTTTGATAAGTTATGGTTCCACCACACTATTTTGAGAATTTACCTCTGTGTTTTCCAGAGGGGATGCTGGACCTTTATTGACTGTGGGCTGTTTTCTCTCAGTGCTGAAGGCAGGACAGGCAGGTCTAGAGGTAAAAGCACATCTGGCTCTGTGAGAAAAGCAGACATCGAGGGGAAACAAGGTTTTGCACTGTGAAGCTGTCAGGCAGTAGCGAGCTCAGGTCTGCTGCCATTCCTCCGGAGGAATTCCTTAATGTGTAAGCCCTATTACTTTACACTTTCTTTTTTTTAAATTTGTTTTGCTGTCATAGAGGCACCAGCAGTGCTTCACCAGCACTTTCAATGCCCGGTCCTCGCCTGAATCCTGTCAGCTATTTCACTTTTACTGGAGACACTCTGCAGGGTGCCTGCCCAATTTCTCCTTCAGCCTCCTCTTTTCCACCTTTTCCATGCTGACCGCAGCCTCTGCAAGCTTGGGTCAGCCATTGGACTTGATCCTGGTAGGTCCCTTCCCAGCAGAGATGTTCACAAGGGTATTTAGTGATAGGACAAGGGGAAAGGGCCTTAAGATGGAGGGAAGGTTTAGATTGGATATTAGAAAGAAATTCTTCCCCGTGAGGTGAGGCCCTGGCACAGGCTGCCCAGAGAAGCTGTGGCTTTCCCATCCCTGGAAGTGTCCAAGGCCAGGTTGGATGGGGCTTGGAGTAACCTGGGGGAGTGGAAGGTGTCCCAGCCCATGCCAGGGGAGTGGGACTGGATGATCTTTAAGGTCCCTTCCAACCCAACCCATTCTATGATTCTATGATTTCATTTAAACATGAGAAATTTTTTTTCCCCCCTTTTTAAATTTTGTTTTGAGGGTGGACAAAGAGTAGAGCAGTTTGCCCAGAGATGTTGTGTCTCCCTCCTTGAAGATGTTCAAAACTCAGCCAAGCAAACTACTCTGGCTGACCCTGTTTTGATAAGAGGGTTGGAGTAGGTGTTTTCTGTTCTGAACTCAACAATTCTGTGATCTTCCCATAAAAACATCCTAAATTATTTCAAACTAGTCTCTTTATACCTGAAGATTAAAGCAGGGAAATGAAAAGAGGAAGACTGTTAAGTCTAAGGTTTTATCTAATACTCTTGAACTTCTAAAAGCTTTATTCTTTCTCTTTTTCTTTCTTAGTCAAATATGAATTAGGTTAGGGCCATAGTTATATAATAATACTCTTGCTATTCCCTTGTGTACAGTGAATACAAGGCACTTCATCTTCAGAGATGAATGATCCAAAGGCTTTTCGTTCTGTAAATCTGAGGCAGCCACAACCCTTCAGCCCCTGCAGGACTCTCCTCCCGGAGTCACAGCTAAATCAGTGCCACATTGTGTAAACATGGGCTCTGCCTTACAGCCCAAGCTATTTTGGAAGAGACCTGAAAAAGATTTTGAAGTCTTTTCACAAGTAAACAAACAAAAATTCCCACAGTTGGATTATATCCTTCCGTCCTTCTCTGCAAGGCTTTATATGCATATTCTTATTTAGATGTCTGTGTAAGTGTCCAAAAAGGTAACACTTCTCTTATTTGGAGGTGATCATATTCTAGTGAGTGATTTAATTTTAAAATAGGTAAGATTTAAGAACTGGATGCAGTTTTTTCTGCTTTTGTATGTGTTGTTAAAAATACCTTCCTTCATCGTTACGGTGTTGTGGCAACACATGGAGGACGAAGGACTGCTGTTCTTCCTTCTCCTTTTTTTTGATAACCTTAATTTATTTATCTGTGACAACAGAATTTTTCCCAGATAAATTTGGAGCCTATGTCTCCTGCCATCCCTGTGGGTAAATGCACTGCCCTTGCTAGACTTGAATTGCATCATACAACTACTTTCAGGGAATTATCGAGTCCAATAACCATCCATCATCCTGGCAAACTCCCAGCCCTCGTCTTTGTTAACCACAGCTGTAGCAGCCCTGCAGTAGAAAAATGAGCTCGCTGAGGAGGCCCATTTCATTTTTCTAAGGACTTTAAAGATGATGATGGGAGTCTAAAAGCAGAATGAGCATTTGTGATACCAGGAATGAACAGAAAGCACTGGTAGGAGTTGGTCTCATCAGATGTATTTTTTTCAGTGGGAAGGTGGGATGTTATCAACCCAAATGAGCTGGAGATTGAGCACAGCTCCTGGGAGCTGCCTCACTGGGTGGTGGATGTGTCACCGTGATAATGCAATCACAAAGTTCTCCCTCCACTTGGAGGAGAAGAGGAGCTGCAGTGGGGTGGCCGCTGAGAGTGCCCTTCCCACTTGCAAGAGATGAGGATCCACTTGATTTCATCTGCTCAAGTAAAACCCCATGGTCTGACTTGGGCTTATTTTCTGACTATTCATAAAGTAGATCTGGTTGTCATGGAATGATAACTGACAAAATGAGGAACTGATGGTGTCTTTGCCCAGACCAGAGAACAGGGAGGAACAAAACAGCTTTCCTGTGCCCCACACTTCCACTTTTATCCACTGCTTCCCATAGGATTGCTGTGCTAGCAGCACTCATCCAGCAAACACATGGATCTCTTGGATTTTCTGTTATTAAACATATGGGGCATGTCAAAAATGCCTTGGGTCCTATCCTCACGTAGGGAAGATCCTAAAGTCAGTGAATTCACCAAACCAGATGATGGGAGGATGTATCAGAGAAGAGCTATTTTCTTTAATGATCTCTCCTTAAACCCCTCTGTCACTCCCCTGTGCTTGTCACACCCTGGGGTAGACACCAGGAACTCTGATCTTGGCCTCTACAGGTTTCCAGGTTATAAAAAAATGGCCAAGAAATCCTGTGAAGCCAATGTGCAGGGTTTGTGTTGTGTGTGTGGCCTCTTGACCCCTCCTGCTTCCAAGAGGAACTTTATCTGCTCCAGCATCATGGGAATCCATCGAAATGGATGGGAATCCATCTAAAAATCTCCCCAAAACACAGTTATTTGTAAGCTCGGCATCTCTGGAGCAATGGCAATGAAGAGTTGGTAATTAGGCCCTGAGCAAATTGGGGTAGTGGAAGGTGTCCATGCAACGAGATGATCTTCAAGTTGCCTTCCAACCCAAACTGCTCCATGAAGCTGAAATCTCACTCATCATCTCTGGATATTCATCTAGCATCTAGTCTTTGAAGAATTTGAAATACAACATGGTGTGTTCAACATTTTATTAAACATTAACCATGCCTAACATGGATGTCAGGCATTGGCAGAAATCTTTTCTAAAGAAATGATTCCCCACTTTAAATTCCAGAAGAAATGCAAAGATTTGGAGCCTGAGAGAGACATTTCCTTTTATGAAAATGCTGTTACTGGCAGTCCTTAAAGGTGGGATCAAGGGATTTAATAAATGTAATTTACTTTTTATTGCTACTCAGAACTGGAACTACTTTGGAGTGAAATGGAGATGTGCTGTGGGAAAGTACTACCCTAAATCTCTCCCCATCAAACAAATCTGCCCCAGAGCGGTATTTTAGGGCAGCGTTTTGAAACGGGAAGGGTAAATCTGCAGGAACCATGTGTGCCTGTGCGCCTTTGCTTCTTTAATCCACTCAATCACATCTGATTCTTGTGACTCAGAAACATTTGTCCAGCTGAATTGTCTGGGAACTATTCTCTCTGATATCTTCCTAAGGAAAGTTGATTAATTAGCACATTTATTGAGTGTTGCTCCTACGCCGCAATGGGTCTTTGCTTTGCAGAGGGAAGATAGGCCCTGTTCCAAGTCCTTCCCTCAAAGCAGCATCTCTAAATTTTAACTGTTAGCTAAAGGCTGCAATTCTCAGGCAGTCAAGAGCAGCTTTCTCCTTATTCATTCTCCGTTAAAAGATAATTTTTGCTATTTGTAAAACATAAGATCATTCAGAAAATCGCGTAGTTACTAAACTGAACACCTGGGAATACACTCCTCAAAGGAAATTTAGGTTAGCCAAAAGCAGCATCAGGTTTTTTCCTGCAGCAGGGCAGGATACAGCTTGAAACATCCCTCTGCCTGACAGGCAGCAATGAGTCTCTGGGAACCAAGAAATACAGCAGGAAATATTGAACTTGTAAGGAGAAGTGGTGGATAAGATGCTGAGAAAAACACACCTGCTACCCAAATTGCTGATCTGTGTCATTTGCAACATCCTGAGGAAGGTTTTAGTGTGTTTTTTCTTTCCCTTCAGCAAACTGCTCACAAGCCTGCTCTGCTTGGAGTTTGCCTGCCAGCACTGTGCCAGCAGCACCCTGGATGGACTCTACCTGCCAGTATCTCAAGGCCTCTGGAGTCTCCAGTGCCAATGGCTGGGCAATGTGTCAGCCAGAAAACCAGGTTTCCATCCTGCTCTGGGGAAGAAACATTGAGTTTCACTCTGAACTGCAACTGGTCCACGTTTTTGAAAATTTAATTCTCCCATGGCACTGATTTGGCCTTCTTAGACCTTTGCTTAACACAGGTCAGCAGTGACCCATAAAATCACTGTGTCCAGCAGCTGGTCCAGCCATGGAATGGAAAGCTGGGTCTGACATGGGGTAAGAGTACTCAGGCTAGATCCTTCCACTTCCAGACATTTCCCACTATCTTCTCACAAATGTAATACTTTTAATGGAAAAAAAACCCCAACAACCTAGGGAAAGGTGACATTCTCAGGAAGAAAGCAGGAAAGATCAAGGAAGTTTACATTGCCTCAGATCCTGGAGTGCCTGGGCTGTAAACCCTTGTATGATCCTAGGAGGTGAAGATTGATTTCATTTCCCTGAAGATCATATCTTGGCTAAACCTATCTGAACAGGAAGAGAAAGAGAAAGTAATTCCTTGAACGTCAACAGCAGTTTTACCCCAACTTGTAAGGATGCTTTAGAAAAATCCCTCTACAGCTTTGCTTGAAGAGGGACTTCCCCCTTTGTCTGTCCAGCAAACAGATTCTTAGGCCATTTCTCCCTGAGATGCTGCAATGAAGCATCTGGTCTTTTGACAGTGAGAAAATCCAGAATGGGAAAAGACTGACAGAAGAATGGAGGGGACAGTGTTACACTGGCAGCATTTATCCCTTTCGGTGCTGCAGCTTGGCTATATCCTGCTGATTTCTGAATTTTTCCTTAAATGTAAAATACACACCTGTCCGTAGAAGTCTTGTTAAAAGCCTTCCGATTGGCACTGGTAATCTATAACAAATTTTGTTTTAAGCTAAAGATTGTAAGGGTTCACTTCTTTGATAAGCTTGGATGGTGTGATGGATTAGTGCTTTGAATGTTAGATCCACCAAAAGAATGGACAGATTCAAAGGCTTGGAGTGTGGAGAAACGTGGATATTCCACATGATTTCATAATCTCATTCAGATTGCTGCTTAATGATTTATCACAACTTTTTTTAGAAGAATATCCAACTTTGATTAAGGAGCTCAAACAGTGGAGATTTTTCCTTCATCCCATCATAATCAGTTCCAATAACTACTTATCCTCTGTTAAAATAAGCATCTCATTTCCATTTCAAACTTTGTTGACTTTCAGATAGAAATTAATTTCCACATCTTTGTACAATTAAGAAAATTCTTATAGAGAAAGCTTCTGGCAGGGCAAAGGGTTGCAGATCATCAGAAAAGTTCTTTTTCCAAAATAGAAATGAAACCAAGTCTTGTCACATCACTTGCTTCAAGGGCAGAAGGTATCAGTATTGCACCTGGAAACTGGAAGTTAACTGGGCAATGATGGAAAATGAGCAGGTTGATGCTAGTTTAACTGAGATGAGAACGTGCTCTTTGGGTTTATTGTCACCACCATGCAGAAAAGTAGTTCAGGGAGGTGGCTTTCCCCTTTGTGCAGTAAGTTTGAAAAATGAATGGGTTTCCCATTTTGAGAAGTTTTACTTGCACAGGGACATAAACTAACACAGCTGGCTCCAGATTTTTGTTATATCATAAAAATAGGGCATAGAAACAGAGATGTTTACCAGTTTGCCTCAGGAAATGGGAATCTTTCTCTTTCTAAAAAGAGCTGGAAAGAGAAACTAATAAGCAACGAAGTCTCCCTTGCCCTAAACGCTGCTGCAGTTCTACAGTTGAGCAACTAGAGAGCTCATAGGTTGTCAAAAAGAACATTCAGCAGTTTTACCATCTCTGTGCCTCATCTCTAATATATTCATTGCTGCCTTTAAGATAATGATGTGTTCTGATTACCCTTGCAGGCAGAGTACCTTGTGCCAGGAGGGGGTGACTGGCACCACTCAGAGCTGAGCTGCCTGGCTCTGCTACAATCAGCTCCTGAAAGCTGAAGCCAATGAACAGCTCCCCTCAGACGGCTCAGAACCAAGCAGGAAGGTAATTGAACAAGAGTAATAATGTACTTATTGATCCCTTCAAGGTCTCCAATTTCTTTGAAGGCGAGGGAAGTAATGAGCCTCGAGGAGCAATAATGTACCTGTAGCACTGAAATAATGGAGCTCCTGGCTCTGAAATGTTTGACTCCTGCTACCTCTGGAAATTGGCTCCTCCCTTTGGCATGGAATAACAGCAAGAGGGAAAAGCTGGGCTGCGTGGAATCGAAGGTTAGTGCTTGCAGCCCCTGTGTGCAGGGACATGTGAGTTTATGGTCCATGGCTGTGGGAAGTGGGCAGAATGAATAGTGGGCAGGACGATGAGGAGGTCAGAGTGAGACGGTTACAGCTGGGTGAAAATTCAGTGGCTACAGCACCCAGGCTGCAAGAGCCAGGTACAAAGTGCTGCAGCTGATTTGAATTGACTGATTCCAGGCACTTCATTTGTTTCCTGGCTGCTTCCAGTCGCACAGCTCATTAATACAGCTGTCACCACGCATTGTGACATTTGGCTCTCTTTCAGCACTTCTGGCCAAGCCATGCTTGGGTATTTGGTGAAGAGTGGAGACAGAGATCCTCCTTCCCATGTAGATGTGGTTACAGAATCGCTCCTCTGCTTCTCAACCATGTGCTTATGACTTCCCAAATGGTTGCTCCTGGATTTGATTTCATGCCACAGATGGAGATGATAAATGCATGATTTCCTAAGGAGCAGGGAATGGACAAGATGAAGTAGAAATGGCACTGTCTCGTTGATCCCTGGCTTTTAAAAAACCTCCTGTAAAACAGTGTCATCCAGCACAACAGCATCATCTGTACATCTAATCCCTGTCACCTCAGCTGGAAGGTTCGCTGTGTTAGGGATCAGCTCTTTCTCTTGGGTTTCTTCAGTGTCTAAACTTGTCTGCACTCAAAGCAATGAGCTGCTCATAAGACAGGTAAATTGCTTATGCTCTGCTTCTGCCCAATGTGAAACCATCTGAACATCCTCTGTATGAAATGAAAACAGTAGTCAGTCCTTTAACACTGCATGAATTTCTTCTGCATAAGCCTCAGACAGAGAGAGATTTTATCCATCCTTTCTCTAGGATACGACTTAGAACCATAGATTTGTAAAGGTTGGGAAAGGCTCTTAGATCATTGAGCCCAACCATTAAACCAGCACTGCCAGGTCCACCACCAAACCACGTCCCTAAGCAACACCTTTACATGTTTGTTGAACACTTCCAGGGGTGGCAATTCCACCACTTCCCTGGGCAGCCTTTTCCAATGTCTGACCACCCTTTCAGTGAAGAAGTTTTTCCTAATATCCAATCTAAACCTGTTCTGGTGCATGAGACTGTTTGTTCTTGTTCTGTCATTTGTTACTTGTGAGAAGAGAGCAACACACACCTGGCTATGACCTCCTTCAGGTAATTTGAGAGAATGATAAAGACAGATTACAGCAGGTGGGCTGCGGTGCTACTAAATTGGGGTGATGCTGATTCTTAGTTGATCCTGAGATTGATCAAGTCTCAAACACAGGTCAGGATGTCACACAGGTATTGCAAAGCAGTTGCTCAGCCACTGTTTTAAGGTTGTTGGTCACAGCCCATCACCCAACAAGTCTCCTTGACATGTGTTGTGATACATCCTAGCCCTATAAACCATGAGATTTATCCACTCCAGAACTGTAAGAATGGCAAAATGAGAATGACAAACCAGTACATCTTCTGAGGCATGACCTGCCCTCCCTTTTGCTTTATGAGAGAAACTGAACGACTTGAGGTCAGAGCATTTTGAAGTGGATATGCTTCCTTAGTTAAAAATAAGGATGCTTCAGGGAATTGAAAAAAGACACATAGTTTTCCCGACAGCGATTTTTTTTTCGTTGTTGTTGTTTTTTTTTTCTCTTGCCTGATATTGACATTTCAATTTATGCTAATTTATACCACTTGAAAAGCCCAAATAAATCACTCGGGCGGAACTGAAGAGAGGGTGAGTGTAAGGAAATTAAAATTATGAAGTTGATGTCTGTGCTAAGATAGCACTTGAGACACAAAGCGTTTGCAATCACTGTAGCATGCATCTAATCTGTATGATACTTAATTAGTTTTTCAACAAGTGGTTTGAATTCCTTTGAAAATTTGTGGACCTTTGTTTATTGCTAACCAGCCTCCTCATGTCCACACAATAAATGATCATAGAGCTGGGGCCATCTGGAAACCTGAAAACAGGATGTTTTTCAAGTCTTGATAAAGAAAGATTAAAAAAAATAAAAAAAGCAAGAAGGTATCAATGCTTTCTCCCTTTTTCCCCATTATTCCAGACAGAAAAAATTGTGGGAAGGGTCTTCAGATGGCTGGTTTGATCCATTGACTTTTCTTTTCTATGGTATCAAGAAAAAATTCTGCATCAATGGGCAGAAAGGCAGAAGGAAAGGAGTTCCCAAATGTGGCCCATGACACCAAAGTAAATATTCTGAAACTGGATCTGAACAAGGAGTGACCATGGACAATCAGTCCGAAAGCAGTCACAGCCCCTGGAGCCAAAACTCCAGGAGGACTAGTTTGAGATGTTGATATGAGACACAAAGATACAATGCTAACCAAGTCCAGGCTGGCAGGTACCCATCCAAAATTTGTTTCAGAGTATGGAATTCCAATGGTTAGAGAAAACTGGGATAAATTTCTGTAACCAGAATTTCCTTGCTACCAATGCTAATCCAGATACTGAAACAGGTTACCCAAAAAGTCTGTAGAGTTTCTATCCTTGGAGATATTAATCAGATTTGTAGGACAAGACTCCAGGAATCAGCTGTAATCTTAAAGTCCTTTTTTGACCAGGGGTTCGGACAGAAGCATTTCTTGAGGCTCTTTCTGACTTGAATTTTGTTATTATTCTGAAAACTGTGTGTACTCTTCTTAAAGGAGGGAGGTAGAGGGTGGGACAGCAAGAACAACAAAAATACAGCTTCACAGGAGAAAGCATTTTTAGGTCAACCATGACCTATTCTTGTCCCAGGCTGTTCAAAAATCTTTGCTAAACTTGAAGATGACACCATAATGAGCAATACTCATATGTCATGTAATTGTTTGCATCCAGGGTGCTCGTACAGACACCTGCAGGTATAAGGACACATCAAACACCGGGACCAGCAGGAGATGCACCTCACACTGGGTGATGTACGGAGTTGTGGGAGATGAAGGAGTTGCCCTTTCCTGAGGCAACAGGCTGTTATTTAGCTGGTCAAGTGCCGGAGATAACACATGCAGAGAGTGACTCTCCTCTTCAATCACCTGTTTTAATGAAGAGGGACTGCAGGACTGTCACCTTAATAGGAAACAGACAAATCAAAGCTGGAGAGGAAAGCTAAATGTACTCAAATGTCTGTGAGAGCCTGGCTCCAAGCACAGCCACCTACAAGGACGTATCCACAGTGAGGGACACAGAAGGAGAGAGTCTTTGTCCAGCGGAAGAACAGAAATGTCTATAGTAAATCAGATGAATAGATGGACTCAGAGAGAGGAAAATCTCAATGTTTGCACATCAAACAATATTTTTCTTTCATTTCTTCCTTTTTTTTTTTTTTTTAAAGAATATTTTTAATTTATTGCCACAGGTGAGTGAGAATGCCAGAAGTCCAGAGGCAGTAAAACAGCCATGGGTAAATTAAAAGTGGGGGGGAAAAAATTCTATCAAAAGCCATTAAATGTAAAGATCACACCTCTGTCAGAGAAAGTCCTTAATGCTAGAAAATTGTCACTGTGTGCTGGCCCTGAGCCAAATAACTGATCTCTGATTGTATTAGGTTTTGCTTACCACTTTTGTTCCCATAAGTGTTTAATAGAGAGTTTAATATATGGGTCTACAAGTGACCTGCTATAAAAGGCATTACTCATTTTAGAACATTTTCTGGCAGCCACATCACAGCAGCACAACTCTGGAAACATTCCCTAGAAAAGCCCAGCGATGAGAGGTGATGGCAGTGCTCTTGTTCCAGCACAAGCGAAGAACTTGTGGCAGAAATTGCCAACTGAGGACATGTGCCCAGCATCCCAGGATCATCGAGTTCCAATCCTCCTGCCATGGGCAGGGACACTTTCCAGTAGACCAGGTTGTTCAAAGCCCCATACAACCTGGCCTTGAACAGTTCCAGGGTTGCAGCATGACAATATCTGTGGGCAATCTGTTCCAGGGCCTCACCACCCTCACAGGCAAGAATTTCTTCCTTACATCTAATCTAAACCTGCCCTCTTTCAGCTTAAAGCAACTCCCCCTTCTCCTGTCACTGCGTGCCCTTGTAAAAAGTCACATTCCTTGTGAGACTCCTTCAGGTACTGGAAGGGGCTCTAAGGTCTCCCTGGAGCCTTCTCCTCTCCAAGGTGAGCAACAGCAANTTTTCAGACTCAGCAATTCCAATTCTCTCAGCCTTTCAAGGAGTCTGACCACATGAATATGGTTGCTTCCCTTATACATCCATGTATTGATAACTGGGTACATTCTGCCTTGGAGCAGCTGTATGTCAGAGCACTGCAGAAAGAGCCTGAACCTTTAATCCTGGAGGAGCTGGACTGAAATCATCCTGCTGGCCAACCGGATCTGTATAGCAAGACTCCTTTCTCTTGAGTCAGAGGAATCACTGTGATGCCTTTCAACAATATTTCAGCACAAACCCTAACCCCTTTACATGGCTATTCATCTCACATGCCAGATCTGTGCATAGTTAGAAGCCTTTAGCAGAGATAACACAGCCACAGAGGTTGCCCTGAGGTCAAAGCCTGCTGCTGTGGAAATGAAATATTTGCATAACCTTTTCTTTCAGGAATTTATGTGGTGAGCAAATGCATTCATTCAGGCTGCTTCCTCAGTGCTTCACTGAGGCTGCCAGACAGGGGAGAAACAAAGCAGTGTATTTTTTGGGAAAGAACATGATTATCAGCCCTAAATGGGCATGGTGGGGCTGTGATGGGGAGTACAGGCACAGCTGCCCTAGGGAGAAAGTAACCAGAGGGGGCCATGACTGGGCATGAGCACATCCTGTACCCATCAACCAGTTCAATTGCTTGGTCTCCCTGGACATCCTGGGCACAGAGACTGTACATCAGGACCTTGTTTTTCACTCTCCCTGTGGCTGTAGGTGTGTGAGATCCTTCTCACACCTGGAGTGAAGTGGGTACCGATCACTCATTGTACATCTTGGAAGATAAATGTATCTCCTGCAAGACAACTGCTGCCCCAGCTCACCAGACCAAGATCCAATTCACCAGCTGCTCTGTAATTAAACTCAGGGTTAGGAAGCCTTTGTTTTGAATTCAGAACTTGCAGCTACTGCATTTGTCCTAAAAATATGACATAATTGCAGCCTTTCAATACCTGAGGAGGCTACAAGAAATCTGGAAAGAGATTTCTGACAAGGTCATGGAGTGACAGGACAAGGGAGAATGGCTTTAAACTGGAAGAGGAGAGATTTAGATTAGCTGTTAGGAAGAAATTATTTCCTGGGAGGGTGGTGAGGCCCTGGCACAGGTTGCCCAGAGAAGCTGTGGATGCCCCATCCCTGGAAGCGTTCAAGACCAGGTTGGATGGGGCTTGGAGAAACCTGGGATAGTGGAAGCCGACCCTGCCCGTGGCAGGGTGTTGGAACTCAACGATCTTTAGAGTCCCTTTCAACCCAAATCATTCAATGCTCACACAACTGCCACACTACCCTTCATGGGGCTGCACTCCTGGTGTTACTGACCTTCAGATGCCTTTCTGGCACTCAGAAAGACAATAGTTGCTGACACTCCTGCTCTCAGACTACTCAGTTGTTTGTTCTTTTCCTCTTAAACTGCCTGTTTTACTTTTCCTAAGTTTCCTTTCAACGTGCTGCACATAACTGGAGAAAGTTACTAACCACATCTGCCCAGAGAGCGACTATCAGTGGATACAACTGTGCCTTTATTGTTTCCTTCTTGTTTAAAACCAAACAAATGAATCTTTTCATTGCATTTAAGACTCTCTTATACTTTCGGAAAGCACATATTGTTCCCTTCTGATTTCATCTGAAAAACACACGCTGGCTGGTTTGTATTTATTTATTTTTCTTCCTTCCTGGAATTTTCAAAGCAGTGAAATAATCTCAGTCATATTTGCCCTTCTGTTTGTGCAAGAGAATCAACAGTTATTGTGCCTTAAATGTACCAGACACATTCTTAGGTGTGAGATAATCTTATCCCTGCCCAACGCTGTATGGAATGAATACAGGTTCCTAAAGAGATGCTTTTTATTGAGAATTTGCTCTGAGGTGTGCCCATTGTAGAAATGCATTTTTAGAATTAGAAATTCAGAAGACTACAAGAAATCCCACGATGACCAAGGAAAAGATTCAACCCTCAGCATGTGTGAAAGTGTTGTGTATAATAATGATTTGAACACTACCAGACGTAGTAATTGGCTTCTACTGGATGGTCTCAGAAGAGTCTGAAGGTTGAGAAAGAGTTTTCTGTGCAAGTAAAGTGCCTGGAAGGTCAAATTCATGGTTCCCCAAGCAAGTTCTGAGCCAGCCAAGTCACCAAGCAAGAAGGCAGCTGTGAGTTTAGTGCCTGATCAACATGAAAACTTGAGTTATGTGAGCAAGATCTGGAGCACATAGGAGCCATGCATTCCTTTTTCACCAGCATTTCAGACTAGTATGCCTGGGCTGAAACACTTTTGCTCTGTAAAAACCTCAATTTTCTCAGTTGAGAGAGTCTGAGATGTTTGGAAAAGGTTTTGCTCTGAGATTTCCATATCCCATCCTATGGACGTGTTGAACACTGTAGGATCAGATCTAAATTATGAACAGAGGGAAAGTAGAGATGGCTGCTCACACCTCCCAGGATGACCCAGTGCATCAGAAATGGGCTGAAGTGCCACCTTTCAGTGACCAAAGTAGAGGCAAGTCCTCAGATGCTGCAAACTGATAATTTATGCCAGCAAATGCTCTGCTTGTAGATATTTTTTGCCATAAAAGCAATGGTCACTCACAGCATCTGACAAACTTCAGAGGAGTCCCCAGCAATGAGGTGAATGCTGCTTGACAAGCTCAGCTGGTGTTAGCTCACATTCAGCTCCACTGCACTGGTGTGGGAAGGAGCTGGGGAAAGGTCACCCTGGTCTCCAGCAAGAAAAACAAGAAGCCCCAGATGAAAGAGAAAGGGAGAATTCCCAAAGCTGTATCCAACAGAGCAGGATTTCACCCAGCTTTTTGCGTTGCCTCTGATGAAAAAGTGAGACACATCTGAATGGATCTTGCAGCTTATTCCTACGGACAGCTTCATGATTTTTCCTTTTGAAGCCTCTACATCATTTCCCATCTGTTTGCTTATTTGTGCAGGGAAAAGGAATTAATTATTTACTTCTCTTTCTGAAATCCTGTTTGTGGACTTGATTTCACATCTTTAAAGCTTCCCTTTATGTCCTGTAGAGGTCCAGACTATTTTATTAATACACATTTTTGCGTCTCTTTTGGAAACTCGATCTGAAGTTAAACACTGGTCAGAAATGTCTAATTTATTAGATGAACATGGCCACTGAAAAAATCTAAAATTCCTACTAATGCAAATCCCAGCCTTGCAGGAACAAGTGTGTGAGTCAACCCACTGAAGTGTGGTCAGTACAGCTGCTCTTGCATCTTGTTAGGCAGGTGCATGTGTCTGAATGCAGGCAAAGAAGCCAAAAACCACAGATCTGGCTCAAGAGACAAGTGCCAATGGATTTTACTGTGAACTGCTCCTGCTCCTTGGCTGGAAAGTTGCTTGACTGGAGAGAGCTGCCTGACTCACCAGGCTTTGTGTAATTTATGACATATCTTGTCTCATAAAATTTACAGGAGTGGTGAAGAGCCCATCTTCACACATACAAGAAGGTCAGAGCAGGACTGTATTGATCTGTTCAAAAGAAACCTCTGCCTTGATAAAGAAATCAAGAGACAAGATTTTTTTTTTGTTGACGAAGTCAGTATTCCCAATCTTTTGGTATCCCTCTTGTGCTGCCCTCAGGCACAGCAGCCCTCCAGCAAAGGCTGGAGCCCAGGACTGGCCTTATCAGAGTCATTAACTTTTTCCCAGACTGGATTTCTTTCTTTTGCATGTTGTAATTCCATGTCCAAAAGCTCTACTTAATTCATATAAGCAATTGTTCTTGATGAAGCAGTTATCCTTTGCAAATCCCAGAGCCTTCCATTTGAAGAAATTGAGAATTTAATTCCAGCCACTGCAGTGAAGCAGAGGCAGTGTGCTGAAATCTGTGTTCCCTCCTGGACTCCAAGTCCTGTAGAAACCACAAGTCTGCACTGGCTGGGGTTCATTTGGAAAATTAAAATTTTAATGAAGATATAAACAGAAAGCCAAAAAAGTCCGATATTTTTTTCTCTGTAGAAAGCAGTGATATCTCACCAAACTAGCCAAATCCACAGCATGTAACTTGTGAACAGTTGTTATCCTGAGTTGTTTTTACTCTGCTTGCTTGTGCAGCAGAAGGAGCACAGAAAGCAAACACTGGATATCTGCAGAAGTGTTGGACACGTGTTATGATCTGTCCTAGAAGGCCAGGATAACCCAGGTTCTCGTTAATAAACCCCCTAGGGCAGATTAGAGTGAAACAACACTGAATGATCTGTGTTTGTAAACATACACATGTACAGGTTACTGTAGAACAATTTGTCTGCACAGAAAAATGGGTATGGACCCATTTTGGTTGTTATCTATAGTAAAATGACAATATAAAAGCAGAAGGATATCACTTAAGAAAACATATAAGAAAGAAAAGGAAAAGATAAAAGTAGAGCGATCTCACCACCTGTAGGGCTCACAATAAAGCCTGGTTGTTGCAATTTCAATATCTGTTGGTCAAAGTGATGATCACAGACCAGGCTCATCAACTGTTGGGGAAAATCCCAGGACCACCCCTTCTATTGGATTTATATCCACTCAGATTCAGGTGGGAACGCCCAGGTACCTCCCCTGAGGCAGGAAGTTTCAGCTGGATGTTGGTTTGCCTCTTTCCTTATCTTGTTCAACACCAGCTGTAGCCTGAGGTGGGCTGTGCTCGCTCTCTGTGCCTGGGTGAGTACTCTGCACATCGGCAGCTGCCCCCTGAATGTTTGAGCCATCAGCATTCCAGTCGCTTCCAGTATCAGTGGTGGACACATTCCTCTCCACAGACCTGGGATGATTGGACAATAGTATCCTCTTTATCTTATCTCAAGTTCCTGTCACGGTCCTCATTCCAGCTGGAAGGCATATTTGGGGAAGGGTGGCCTTTGGTGGTCACAGATGAGTAGCTGTCTCTTTGCAGTTTGCTACAGTGGACAAAAGTCTTTAGGTCTAGGTCTTTGGAGGAAGATCTGCCTGTGGGGGTTTTTTTGTCTTAATTTTCTTTCCAAAATATTATAGCCACTGGGCTATAATATTCATCCCCAAATAAATTCAGCTGTGTCTAGAGTCTGGTTTCTATGACAATGTTTTATGGACAAATAAGGGGCAAAGTCCATTCTTTGGTCCGGACGACACAGCAGGTTGGCATGTGTATAATTAAACATCCTGATTTGGAAAGGGCAATTTGTTCTGCCCTTTGGGAGCAGTCCCTGGCTTGTGCTGCTCCTCAGATGATATTTAAACATTGCCTGGGAAAGACCTCCTTGAAAGGCATGAAATCTGCTCCAAGATGGAAGTGGTCCAGTCAGTGATAAATCAGTGCCCAAGCCTGGGTGGTTCTTACCTTTCCAGTGCAGACCACTGTGGCCAAGGCTTGGATGCACAACAGGGATGCCTCTGTAGGCAGAGCACGCCAGGAAAGCTGTTACACATCTTGTCAAGCTTGCGATGACAACCTCTGCAACCTCCGTGGATGATACTTGATCTGCATGTCGCTCCTCACTCTTGCCCTGTTAAATAAATATTCTGAGCATGGACCTGTGTGTGATCTCACCTCAGCCAGCAGGGTCTCACCTCCCTCTCCCGCTGCAGGGAAAACAGCACAGAGCCCTGAAATGTGACACAAATAAAAAGCAACCATTGTTTCTGCACGTGAAAGTGCATCTCTCAGAGCCCTGTGACTTGCCAGTGCCCTGACCAAATGGCTGCTCTGCTGAGGCAGCTCTCAGATCAAGGTGAAAAAAACACTAATAATGACACAGGTCATGCACACAATTCATCATCATTCTATCAGTCAGGGTGGTTGCCTGTTGCCTGTTCTCTCCCAACACACACACATCCCTGATGGAGTTTCAGGATCGCAGAAACCTATTAAAGAGCTGTTTTTACAAAATGAAAAAGGGAGGCATGCCCAGCAATGCTGCATGAAAAGGCAGATTTGCTGCTGTTTGTCATCAGAGCAAACAATTTCTTATGAGTCTGCAGGAAGATGCTGCAACCCCAGGGTGGGACTGATGAAATTTCTGTGCTTGAATGGGTACTGGGTTTATATTACACCTCCCTTCTGGCACGAGAACTGAGTCAATGGCATTTGGCCAATCTTAGCACATGTACCGCCTGAAGACATGTTTGTATGAGGAAGTGGGGGGTAAATTTGTGGGCAAGCAAAACCCGAATAGTTTGTGAACTGTTAAATGAGATGCCCTAAGCCAACCTGTAAATATTGCACTTTTTCCCTTTACACAAGATGCCTTTGGCCAACAACTGCCAAGACTAAGACAGTCCAAGTTATTGGAAGCAATTATGTGTCATAGACATGTTTTGGACTGAGCTCGTGCTGTTTCCTAAGAGAAGACCTCTTCCTTAGATAGATTTCTGTCTTTGACAGGGGTACAAGAGATTTCTTAGGTATTCATCACACCTCACAACAAAAATAGCATTTTATGAAGCAAAAAAAGCTTTAAAGGCATTTTTTTCTGAGGGTATGTTGGCACTGGTGACTAGGAAGAAAAGTGTAAGCTAGGACCAAAAAAAACCAGTGCAGACTTTAAAGCAGCAGAAAAGAGGACATCTTGCTGGTTTTGTGGATTTATTTAACTTACTCTTCCTTTCCCAAATCACTTCTCCTTGCTTTTACACCTTCTTTCCATCTCCCAAACCTGACTTTGGGAATCTGAGGTTCTTGGTGGGGGGCCTGAGGCAGAAGGACTAAAGCATTGCCGGGATTAATGTGGAACTGGTGTCATAGTCCCTGGAGACTGTGAGTGATTGAAATGGCGTTGGAAGTACGGGGTCAATTTGGGAAGCGGAGTCTGAGGGACAGGCATGACTCTGACGTTAAAGATCAGGGGTTGGGATGACATTGGTCATACTTAAAAACCAAAAGCTGCCTGCTATGCACTGAAGGGAAGAGGAGATATTGCTTCCATGGAGTATGGAACAGGTCCTGAGGTGACAGGACATGAGAGAGGCTGTACTGGCTGTGTAGCCTCCTGTCCTGATTCTGGCAGTGCCCAGGGTGACACCAGGTATAAGAACAAGGTAAACGTATTTCCCTAAATTATGCTTCTGGCACCCAAACACTTGGTATTCAAAGATTTCCTGAGCTGGAGTAGTTTCTGTGTATTTTGTAAAATCGCTGCCTCTCTTGGCATGAACACACCCATGAAAATTCATCACTTCTCAGCACCTACAGCATCCTGTGGTGAAGAGTACCCCAGCTTCATGATGAACCCCCTTGGGTTTGCTTTGAACTTGTTCCATGGGAGAATTTGAAGCCCACTCTTACTCTCTTTCTCTGTCTTATCTCCATTAGAGAATAAAGTGCAGCAGAGGGAGAAGTGCCAGATGGGACTAAGGAAGGATGTGTTCTTCCAACAAGTCACAACAGAAGGGCATGCCCAGCCAAGCCTTGTCCCTATTGCTTTCCCCAGGAAGGATGAAGGGGTAGAGGGATGGAGGAATGAAGGGAGGGAGAGGCAGAAAGATGAAGGCATGGAAGTACCTATGGATGGAGCAAGCTCAGTGTCCTTCTGTCCCCACTGTGCTCAAGCCGTCAGTGAGACCCACGGACAGCAGTTCCCTGCAGAGGCTGCAATTTTAAAATGGCTTAAATTTCTGGTGATACGTTCAGTGGAAACAGGGCAGACGACAATGCTGCTGACGGGCTTTATTAAAGGGGTCCTGCTGGACACTGACCTGACAAGGACACTGCTTTCAGTGTCCTCAGGGTTCTTTGGTTAAATAATGAAAGCATGAGAGTTTTGGATTTTTCTCTGTTTTTATTATGACCACATCCCTCTCCAGCTGCACATTAGCATTCTTCCTCTCTCCAAATCCTCCTCCCTCATTTCCTGCCCACACTGCTCTCTTTTCCCACTCTTCCCCAGAGCTGCTTGTCGTCACACAGTGAAACAGGAGCAACTGTGTGGATACCAGTGTGGAGTCATCACTCACCACTGCAGCACAGCACCAGGAGGACAATGACACCAAGAAGGGCAAATTCCTCCTTGCCCTCTCTGTGGTGTGGCAGAGTTATCCTGCTGCCATGGCCTTTCCCAGACTGATGTTGCCTCACTTTCCTTTACCTGGCAGCAGAAGCACTTGCCAAGGCCTGTTGACTTGGGAAGCAGCTGTGTGGATGGTGCATCAGAGAGTTTCTGGGATGTGGATACAACAGGAATTTCCATCTGCAGTGTTATGTTACTTTCCTTATGGCTCTGGAGTTCTTACTGCCACCCACACATTTATGTGTAAGACACTGCCTATAGCTTGATATAAAGACCTCTAAAGTGTATGGTTGGTCACAGAAAAGAAAAGTCATAAAACCAACACGTTTTCAGCAAGTGATGAGCTGGTCCCTAATTGAGGGGGTGCTGATGATAGAGCAGGAGTTTTGGTGAGGGCTCTCCTGTTTGTGACTGTGAGGTTGCACTGAGATGCTCAACCTGAATGCAGTTCAAATTGAGAAACTGGAAGTGATCTGAAGTGAAAGGAAAATAATTTGTTTTGCTCCCTTTGCTTGCAGCACATTTTCCCCTGTAAATTAGCTGGCATGAGAGCACAGGCACTGAAAAAGGAGAAGGGAAAAAAAAAAGCCCTGGGAGTTCATTTCTTTGTGTTTCATAGAGGGCTGAGTTTCAGCTAATAAAGCAGAAGGGAATCTGCTGTGTGAGAGAACAGAGCTCTGGCACTCACAGGCAGGGAGCTGAGGAAGCACAGCAGGTCAGTCCCTGGGTGTGGGATGTGGGTGCACCCTTCACACATCAGTTCTGACCTCTCCTGGGAGGCACTCAAACAAACCCCCATGAGACAGAGAAAGGGGTTTGTTTGCTGGGGAGTGCCTTGAAGATCAGATGCCAGCAGCCTTCTGGGATGTCTGTCTCAGTGCAAGACCGTGAGAAAATTCTGTCAGCATCAACCTTTTTGAAATTAATATCTGATTTTAGGGACTTTTTGGTCATGCCTTACTAGTCAATGGAAAAGATTATGATTATACCAAAAATTATGAGGATGAAATTCTATGCATTTGCCAGACCTGATTCACCAGAAGTTGGGTATATAGTAGATACGAGAATAATGAAACTGTTTTTTAGCCCTGCATTGTCCGAGAAATAAAATTCAAAGAAATGCATGAGCATTCCCTTTCCCACTGGCACTGCCTTTCATTCAATACTTTTAAAAACAAAGCCCAGACCCGAATATTGCTTGAGGGTACTGTGTCCTTTTAAAGTGGAGCTCATAGATATTTCTACTCACGTGCAACCCTGAACAGAACATGATAGTAGCCGATGTGAAAATCCAGTTTGGGACAAGCTCTTGGCCAGGGATGGGCTCTGTAGTATGCACTGATATTTTGGGATATTGGGAGTTCTTAAAGGGGATTCACAAGAAGATGAAGAGCAACTTTTGGCAAAGGCATGTAGTGGGAGGACAGGGCACAATGGCCTTGAGACGAAGGAGGGCAGGTTCAGATTAGATATTAGGAAGAAATTCTTTACTGTGAGGTTGGTGAGGCCCTGGCACAGGTTGCCCAGAGAGGCTGTGTACACCCCATCCCCGGAAGCGTTCAAGGCCAGGTTGGATGGGGCTTGGGGACAACCTGGTCTAGTGGAAGGTGTCCCTGCCCATGGCAGGGATTGGAACTGGGTCATCTTCAAGGTCCCTTCAAGCCAAATCCATTCTATGATTTAATGGTTTTACGTGATATTTAAGAATAATCTACTCAGACAAGAATACGACTGGGCCACTAATTTTTTAACCATTTCAATATATCTATGTTTTTTAGCAGGGCAGTTCAGCAACTTTTAGCAGCTCAGTGTTTCACAAGAAACAGAGGAATATTGAAGCTGTCTCCTTGTTCCATGGAAATGTAAACAAATAGAGCTGTCACCTTACAGCAGCTCACTGAACCTATTTTTGGAAGCTCTTTTAGGGACGGTTTACACCTTTCCCTGGGTGAGCTCCTCCAGTGTCTGGCTGCTTGGATCAACAGCTTGCAAACATCTTGCAAAAATTTCTGTTCTCTTTTCTGCGGGCTTATTCCAGACAAGAGATGTCGGGGCTTGATTTAACCCGAGGCAATCACCAATGTAAAGCATAAGGCTGACAATTAGTGTTGAAGAAGCAGCAGATGGGGGGACTCTGCTGCTGCCTGACCTTACTCCCCACTCAGAGGACACCTGTCACCTGTGACAGTCCTGATCCTCCAGCAGTGCTGAGCTTCTTGCCTCTGCTAAATGGTCTCTATTTACTCTTCTGTTCAGAGCAGTGCTTAGCTGGAAAATGTCCAATTTTGTGAGTAACAGCTGTTACTGTAGAAGTGACAGGCTCTATTAATCTCAAACAATCTCCCACCTGAGCTGCACAGCCAAGCAAAGGGACCTATCCCAGGGAAATTCTGCTGCCCCAGATATGTGATGCATTAAGGCTCTGGGAAAGGCAGAGAGCATTTGCAGTCTGTCAGGAAAATAGAACAGCTTATGTACCAGCTCAGTACCAGCAGCATCCAGCCAGACCTTTTTGCATGATATTTTTCTGTTGGGTCCCTACGTAGTCCTTAAGAGAAATAAAAAAGTAGACGGTGGGCTTGTGATATCATTTTGATGTTGTTGCCCTTTCTTCTGTGACTTCCAGGAAATTACCTTGGAGCCAAATTGCATTGTGTCAGTATTTTAAATAGTTTGCTAAAATGGTCATCCTGGAGGCTCCATCAGGGAGTGGAGTTACCAAGGCAAAGTGAGCTCACCCTGCACTGGCTCTGCAGTTACCACTCACAGGAACTTCTTCTGACACATAGCAAGTGAGGAGAATTGTGTCAACTTAAACTTCCTCCATTTTTTTGTCAGTGAGCGACCTACAGCTTGTGGAGCTGCAGTAACTCAGACCTGGGTCTCATTTTTTGTTTTCCTGGTAATGTTGCATTCAGTCATGACAGAACTGTCATAGAATCATAGAATGGTTTGGGTTGGAAGGGACCTTGAAGTTCTTCTAGTTCCAACCTCCTGTCATGGTCAGAGACAGCTTCTGCTAAACCGGGCTGCTCATTTTGCATTTCTGTAGTTCCTCTTACCCATGGACTGCATTAAACTTAAAAAAAAAGGAATGAAAATAACTTCACCTTACTCTTAATTAGACTTTTTTCCCCTTTTCCAGTTCCAGGGACACAAAACAAATCTGTTTCTATGTAACACATTTGCCTTCATTTGCAGAGTGCCATGGATGAAAGTCACAGGGACCGGTGTTTGTTTTTGCAATAAAGGTTCAGGGGAGTCTGAGAGCTGTGAGCCTACAGAGAGGTAATATACACAAGAGAGCTTGAAAAACAGAAGCTCTTGCTTAAATTTAGCAGCTTCAAAGACCAGGCAAAGGCTGTGATGCAGAAAGCTTTGAGGCTAGACAGAGGAGAGCCTGAATTACCCGTCTGAACCTAGCCACACACAGACAAGGAGACAAGAAAAGGTACCAGGTGTAGTAACACGTAGAGAAAACCTGTCCTGACATCCATCCGAGATTTTAGGAGGTTTGGATGGGGAGATGCCTGGCATGCTTCTAGACACCAGCTAGTTTTTTTTGCTCAGTCCTGGCTGGCAGAAGTAATCACAGTGTATAATGTCTTGTACCTCTCCCAAGGTGTTCTCAGAGGCAAATTCCAGAGCCAAGTTCAAACGTGCTTGCATCTGCTGAGATTCCATATCTCTCCCAGCTTCTGCAGGTGCTCCAGCTTTCACAACTTCAGCAATTTTTGCATTCCTGAAGGTATGCAAACTGACACTGAAATGTTATTTCAATTGATTTCCAGCTCCCGGGAAATACGAGAGGCAGAGATTTTGCTCAGGCCTGCCCTTGACTTTCCTAAACACTTCCCACAAACACATGTGTTACAGGCTCTGTCCAGAGAAGGATCATGGGCTCTCCTGCTGCCAGGACGTCCTGTGGTGTTTCCTCACTTGTTCACCTCCTTCCGATACCCCAACAGTGCCTGGAATAAAATGGTTAATCCATGTGCTTGTGTTTGCATATGCAGAGATCAGAGCCCCGTCCTACTCAAATTCATGATTTAGGGATCTTTTTGTTTACATATAGATTCATTTAACAAAAACAACAGCATGGACAAGAGGCAAGCACTCAGAAAAATAACCCTTCCACTCCTCTAGTTCCTGTCCCTACTGTCCCACCAGCATTGCCTTCAACAGCGCTTTACTGTTGTCCCTGAATTTGGTCATTTTATGGCTTCCCTATCCTTTATGATGTTTTCTTCTACTTGCTGTGGTACAGCACAATCCCTCATTCTCTGCTCCTCAGGGGATCCATTAGTGTTTCATCCCCCTCTGCATCACAAACTGCCATTCACATAGAAGATGTCTTCACTTTCCTACCTTAACTCTCAAAAAATTGCAGCTAGTGATGGTGGTAAAAAGGCAGGGCTTGAAGACAAAAATAAATAAAAGCAGCTCATTTAAAAAATTTGCGGCATTTACAACAAAATTCAGAAAATGTACACCACACCAAAAGGCAGGCACTTTGAATGCCTAAATCTTGTTGAAAGGCTGCAAAAATATCTGAGAATTGTAAAAGTGTTTTTTGGTTTGTGGATAGCCTCTCAAGTCACTGCGATTTCCTGGTGCTATAATAATAAAAGCCAGAAAGACTGCTCAGCCCAGCTTTTCAGATCAAATTGAATGACAGGAGAACTAATCCCATGGAAACCACAGAATCTGCCCCATTTTCTTCTCCTAAGACCCTCATGCATGACTGAGTCTCATTTACCTCTGAACAATTTAGTGTAATTACATCTCACTACTTAAAGTAGAACTTTTTTTTCTGGCAAAAGTGTTTAGAAAGATGAGATTGAACGTCTCTGGCAACTGCATGGGGTTTTAGTCTCTGCACTGTAGAAAAATACAAACCTCATTCTTCTGATTCCTTCACTGTTTCAATCTCCTTCTCTGCACATTTCCATGAGCAGTAGAAAAGGGATGTAATTCCTATCTGGTACTGATTTTTACTCTCTGAATTCAGCTCCTCCTCAGACAGGCATTTTGTTCAAATCAGTATCAGATCTTGTGGAAAATAATCAAGCCTATTTCTGCCAGCTGTACTGATTAACGGTAGGAAAGGGAAATTTGGGGCCGAGCGAGTGGAGATGTTGATTGTTTAGTAAATACATGGCAAGATGTTTTCGACAAGAGTAATGAAAATGCACAGTAGAACACACTTATGCACAATGAAATAGCTCTGATTTTTCCTGTCATCTTGGGAAGCAGCAAAATTCTTGTGGCTGTTTGGGTTTGTGAGGCAGACGCTGACAAAAATCTATATTTTCCCTAATCCCTATGCCTTGAATGATACATAAATAATTATGAAAGAACTCAATAATAGCTTCCCATCTTATTCCCAAGCTCTGTAAGGCAGCCACAGGAGAACATGGTGACAGCAGGTGGCAGCAGGAAGGACGTGTCATGTTTTGTCTCTACTCAATGTTTTGCAATTTTGGGAGAACTACAGACTCTGCTGGAGTCCTGATTGCCACCTGGATCTAAGGTACGTCACAGCCCCAGGGACAGAGACTTCACAGATGTTTTCTTTGTGAAGAAAGTGGACCACAGAATCATTTAGGCTGTAAAAGTCCTCTAAACCCATCAAGTTCAACAGTTTACCCTGCACTGCCAAGCCCGCCATGGTCCCAAGTGCCTCATCCACACACCTTTTGAACACTTCCAAGGTCCACTTCCTGCTCTTTGGACGTTCTCTCCCAGTTGTATTTCTTTTTCCCTGAGCAGAAATGGCCACTGCCACAGGGGCTGGGCCAGTCCTCAGCTGACCAAAAGTTTGGAGCCCAGGCTCTGGGGTTTGATGATGAGTGAGCAGAGCTCCCAGTTGAGATGCCCACTGCAAACACTGCTGGGCAGCAGGCTGTGCCCTCCACACTTCAGATCTTTTTCTCTGCCTGCTTCTCATTCCCAAGCTTTTCCTGCTGCACTGAAGCACTCCAGGAAATTATGAATGCTAATGGCACAGTGGCCAACAGCAAAGCTGCCCAGCAGGAAGGCAGCTCTCGAGCCTTGTGTGAGGAATTTGCATCACTGTAGCACCAGGGATTCTCATGAGAGGATCAGGGCCCCGTTTGGTGGGGATCTGTATGAATAAAAAATAGCAGAGTGCTCAGTCTCGGGAATCAGGAACGTGCAGCAGCATCTGAAACCAGTGAGAGAGGAAAAGGTGTGGGAGTAAAGGAGGAAAACTGCCTACTAGGGACAGATAAATCCATTTGTGCTGCTTAGCCTTGTGCAGATCTACCGAGGCTTTATAAAAAATTATAAAATTATACTCAAACGTGATTTTGTACAAATGAAGAGATAATACTAACAATAACAATATTTATGAACTGTTGCTTAAGATGGTTTAATTTCTAAATAGACCATGTTAAATGTGAAGTGGGATTTGTACAGGCCACCTCTGATAAGAATAAGGAGCTTGACACTTTTAGGACCTGATTAACTGCTTGAAACTCACTGCACACCTGGTTTTGAGTGAAAATGTCTCATGTCAGGATCTAACCCCGTAAACCTGGACAACCAGGTGACCTATAAAGCCCCTTCTTAATTACGGGGTAGCTTCAGGGGCAGGGAGAAGAAAGAGAAAGGAGAAAGAGATGATGCTTGATGAATAGCAGTATGAGAGGCATAAATTAAAGCAATTTATAATATTTAACATTTTTAAAGTTTGTTGCTTTCTATCCGATTGTTGCTTAAGCCATTCTCTGACACAAGAGTTCCTCCATGTGCAGAAAATAAAACAAAGAACACTATTCACGCTGTTAAAAAAAAAAAAAATGAAACCTGATCTTTATCCTTAAACTCTTATACGAACAGCAGAGCAAAAATCTCATTTTACAACGTGCCTGCAACTCCTTTCCCTGTATGAAAATGCCTCTGTGGCATCTGACTCAGAAAATCATGGTTATAGAGAACAAATTTTGGATGACCCGAGGGCTAAGTTACAGCTGCCTGCCCAGGCTGTGGGAGTGGCAGTCACCCAGCCACTTGATCCTTGAGGATCTGGGCAATGGAAACAGCAAATGGAGCCACAGAAAATGGAGCCACAAGAAACATCGTCTGCTGGTTCCTGCAGGTCCGACATGGAGAAACTCCTCGCTCTGCTCAAAATCAGGCATGCAAAATTCCCGTTGCGCAGCTTCAGCTTTTGTACTTGGCATAGAAGAGCTGAAGAGGGTGAGAAAGGTGTAGAAAATCTTGGCCTAGAAAAGATTTCTGGTCAAGCCATTTCCTCAAGAGGGTATTGACTTCAAATCATGCCAGTCTAACCTTTCCTTAAATATCTCTGCTGATGGAAATTTTGCAGCTTCCTTGTTTGAATGACTTCTGTAGGCTTTTGCTTTCTTTTCCTTATTTTTTTTTTTGTAACATTAAATGACTTAAGAATTTTCTGTGTCTCTCTCAAGCAATCCATTCCCTTTTTGATGGTCTTGAGTTTTTCTGTTTTGTCTGTATTTCTGCTTCAGCAGAAAGACCAGTTTCCAGCTATGGCTACAAGTAGATACTGTGGTTATGTGATGTGATCTTCTTTAAGAGACCCATCTGTTTATCTAAAAATAGAAACAGTCAAAAAGACCTTCTTTTTTTTCTTTTTTTTCTTTTTTTAATTAAGACTTTTATCAGGTCATTACATGAAAATTCATCTTCTAATCAGAGATTGTCATATTCCTTTAGGTTAATACTGTAAAATAACACCTGAGGGACTTTTAGACATTAGACAGTTAATTGTCTGTAAAACTCCTGTTCCAAAATCTGAGAAGCCTTGTGCTGCTAAGGAATGGTAGAAGATGTGTTGCACTTCTTTATTAGCGAAATCTCCGATACCTGATTGGGAATGGCACAGATTAGCAGAGTACTGTGATACTCCATCAGAATTTAAATCACACAGCAAGGAATACTGGCATTTCTTTCTAGTTTGAAATAGTCTTTCCTTCATGCTTGATTTCTCTCTAGAGCACAACAAAAGGACAACCTTAAACAGCTCAGGAGCCCCATCACAAAGTTTTCAAGGGATGTTGGCATGAATTCTGACTTTGGTGGATATCCCACGGTGGGTATTTGAAAGGTGAGCATTGCTCAGGTGGTTTTGGCTCAATGTTTTGACTCAGCCTTATCCTGCCTTCCCTCCCAGTGTCTTCAATGACTCATGGTACCATTACAGTTACTTGGATTACACTTCTTGACTAAAACACTGAATAATCATAAAATCACAGAGCAGAATTGGTCCTTTCGGTTGGAAAGGACCTTAAAGATGACCTAGTTCCAACCCCCTGCCATGGGCAAGGACACTTTCCACTAGACCAGGCTGCTCCAAGCCCTTCCAAACTGGCTTTGAACACTTCCAGGAATGGCCTCCACAGGTTTTTGCTGTGCCAAAAAAGCATTAGCAAGGCAGAGCTGTGGCAAGGGCTTGTAAGAAAGGACATACAAAGTTGTTTTGTGAGGGAATTCACATCCAGCTCAGTGCTCTGGACAAGTTTAAATGGGATTTATTGCTCAATCAGGGAGCTGTTTGTGAGGTTGTGGTCTGTACATCCAAATCCTGAACTGTGATCTGACTTCTGAAAGCAAACAGTTTCTCCAGGCCTTCATGGCTGACAAATACATCCTGTGATTGCTGTCCCTGAGGGCAGCTCCTGTGCCAGGGTTAATGGAAACGAGTTCAGTCTAATTGTTTTCCCCAAAGTTTCTAAGCAAGCAGCTCCCTATCCTCTGTCTTGAAAATGCAAACTCAGTGATGGCCTTGACATGGGTTGATAATTTTTAAAGCAGTGCTGATCTCTCTAGAGGTGTGTGGGTTTTCTTCTAGACCTCTGTTTTAACAGACTCCAATTACCAGTGCCCCTGTAGCTTTATTTAACCCACCAGCAACACTGACAGTGGCTGAGAGGATGCAGTTGCTGCAGCTTTCTGTGAAATATCCAGGAGTTGTAGAGTGTGTCTCACATTTTCTGTTTTGAAAATGGCTCAGTTCTGATAACCTGTTCAAAGTCAAGTTCAGGCATTGGCACCCATGTGGAATTGGTTTGTCAGATATTTACATCTCCCTTCTTCAACATGCTTTCCTTTAAACCTGCAGGTGTCTGGAGCAATTTTATGTAGTAAAATCACAATGCTCTCCTGAGTGCAAAGACCACTCGAGCAATAATAATTTGATCTTTTGATGCAAAAACTGGGGGTATTGATAAACTCCAAGTGAAGTCCAGGCTAAGTTATTGCCAACACCAGTTTCTGAAAAATGACCTGAGGATGGTTCCAGTTGTGCTGTTATGCAGCCATGAAAACCTCTGAGGTATTGCCCAGAGAAGCTGTGCATGGCCCATCCCTGGGAGTGTCCAAGTGGATGGGTCTTGGAGTAACCTGGGACAGTGGAAGGTGTCCCTGCCCACGGCAGGGAGTTTGGAATGAGATGAGCTTTGAGGTCCCTTCCAACCCAAAGCATTCTGGGATTCTGTGATTTTCACAAACCCAACAAATCCATTGTCTAATCCTGTCACAGCTTCCACCTGCCTGTGGGTTCTTGGATGTTTGACCCTGCACCTCTTTTGTCTCTGTTGGAGTGCACTGGGTGATGGTAGAGAGACAGGCCCTGAGGATCAGAGAGAGGGCCTCTATCCTGGGCCTGGAGGTGACCCTGGGAATGCATCCAGGTCACCGGAGATGGACTGAGAGAGGATTGTGTGTTTATGGACAGACTGGGCCTATGAGAAGTGTTAATTGTAGTTTGTGGCCTTACAGGGCATTGTTTGCCTATTACCATACTAGGTAAAATCTGTGCAATGCCCCAGGTGATTGGGGGACACTGTGGTGAACATCTTTCCTGTTTATATGATGTTCTATCCTGTTGGGTGCTGGTATTTAGGGAATTCTGACTGCGCAATAAACGGCTTTGCCGCTCTCCATCTTGTGTGCAAAGTCCTTGCCCATGCATCATTACTGCAAAAGTCTCTGAACAGGACTTGCCATGACATTGACAGGGCTGAGAACCCAGAGATGGCATTCGTGTCACCTCCCTTAGGTGGTGCCTTCCTCAGTGTTGGAAACACCAGGCTCACCTTGCAGGCACTGCAAAGGAACAGACATTATCAATCTGACTGATTTTTAACATCTGAATTATACCCTAAAATGAACTATTTTTTTCTTTTGACTCTAAAAGCACATTCATTTCTAGTTGAGGTGTAGACCTTTAGACCTTTTGATGAGATGAACCCAAGCCAAGCGAGCTTTTGACTGAAGAATGTAGTTTTATTTAGAAATGTTGTAAATCAATAATTTTTAATCTGAGGTGCTTTCTCTGAGATGCCATTTCTTAAAAAAAAAAAAATTTCCTCTCTTCCACTTTTAGTTTTGCTTTTTTTTCCATTGGCTCTTGTTCTTTCTTTTGAATTTTTTTTTCTTCAGCTATGACTACATTACATCCCTCTTAAAGCAGCTTCCTAACTTTTTCTGCACTTTCTATTCAAAGTGTGAGAAAGTTCAGGAAAAGTTAAGCATAGAATTGCTTTCACATACTAATATTTCATAAGATGTCCAAGGAAGAATTTTAAAAATTGTTCAACAAAAGCTGATCTTACATTTTCAACAAGATGCTAACTTTTAATGAGCTAAAGAGCGATGAACTCTAATTATAACAATGAACTCTAATTATACCATTTCATATTTTCATCAATACTCAGGCTGACTGCACAATGAGGTCTCTTTTACTGACATATCCAGAAATAGTCTTTATCTATAAAATTCCAATGACATCAACTAAAGAACAAGTTGTTCAATTCTTGGAAGAGCTTTTTACTTAAATGTTAGTCTTTCTTTGACTGTAGAAAGGACAGATAGTTAAATGAATGAACAAAAATAACAAGAGACAATGGAGAGACCTGGAGAATAAATGGTATTCATGGTTTGGAGTTAATCCAAACCCTCTGTTGTGCTGTGATGATCTCAATGGCAATAACTCTGATCTGCTTCTGATGAAAGGAGCTACAAGAAAGATGGAGAGGGACTTTTCACAAGAGCATGGAGTGACAAGGGGAAATGGCTTTAAACTGAAAGAAAATAGGTTTAGATTGGGTATTTGGAAACAATTTTTCTCTGTGAGGGTGGTGAGGCCCTGGCACAGGCTGCCCAGAGAAGCTGTGGATGCCCCATCCCTGGAAGCGTCCAAGGCCAGGTTGGATGGGGCTTTGAGCAACCTGGTCTAGTGGAAGGTGTCCCTGCCCATGGCAGAGAGATTGGAATTAGATGTTCTTTAAGGTCCTTTACCAATCCAAACCATTCTGTGATTCTACAATTTGTTGTGTAACTGTTAATACACAAGATGTGAACAATTCAGAAAACCTGAAAAACCCCCTCAAGTGCCACTTCGGGCACCATGGGGTGATAACAAGGGGGACGATGGTGTGAAGATGCGTGGTCCATGCTGGGACACCACCAGGGACAGTGTGTGCAGTTCTGACATCTAGAAAGATGCTGCTGGAGTTTAATAAGGCGAAACACAAACAATTAAGGAATTTGTATTTCTCCAATGTCAGACAGAAGCAGGAGAGAGCAAATGCAGCTAATTGGCTGTTCAGCCATTGACTGGGTGTGCATGTTTTCTTTTTGAATGCAGATTCCTCCTGGGCATAAATCCCCAGCAGGAGAAAAATTAGTGGAGGTAGCTGCTGGTTTATGCTTAAACTGTAGAAAATCTGAACCTGGCTCTGTCCTCTTTTGGCTTTTTTGTGCAGCACCTGGTATAAGGGGATCACTGCTAAGCTGCAGTTATTACTCTTAATGAAACAGCATGTAAAATTTATCCTTTTCTCTCTAAGACCTGCAGAAACATTTTAATTTAAATAGTACGCAGAGAAGTTTATTTTGCATCTTTTTAATTAAAAAAACAGCTAAACTCCTAAAGGTGTCTGGGTATAAACCTGAAAAGAGATTTGAGCTCAGTGAGCCACACCAAAATTTCTGCTTGGTAAATATGCAAATCCCAAAGTGCTGCAGTACTCTATTAAAACATGATCTATTCACTGAAAACTTTTTGCTGGTCACCATGCTCATGTAAACTTTTTAATGGTGAGTCTGCACATTTTGGGGGGAATATTTGGAATGGGGGTGGGTGAGAAGACTGTGCAATCAGCCACCTTATCTTTAACTTCTCATCCAATTTCCATTTTGGAAGTCTTTAATGGAGAAGCAAAGCATGTTTAATTGATTGCCATTAAAATCTTCAAAGGAACAAGCAAGATGAAAGTTGTTTCTAATTACTGCATTATGATGTAAGCTTAACGATACGACACATCTCCAAATTGATTTTATTAGAATTTGAGATGAGGAATTAATTGAGTTGCTGTATTGATCCATTTTATTTTTCCCCCATTTAACATGTCCAGTGGAAAAAAAAAATAAGCTATTGAGCTGTGGAATAGTAATGAGGACTTAAGAAAGAAAGTCGAAGTGAAGATGGATTGGCCAATAAAAATAACTTATAAAAACCATAGTGTGATGGCAGAATATAGTGGCAGAGACCAATTTATCTCTAGGTTAATTAGAGTAAATTAAGGTTAATTCTTTTGTCATTTAACTGTTATTTTTTTGTCTTGCTTTGTCCTACCTGTTTGTGTTAGAATAACTGCTTTCCTGGTAAAGCAATATTCTGAAAATCTCCATTCAGTTCTGTTAAATTTGCCTTTGCAGATCTCTTTAGAATTACCTCCAAAACCTAAAAACCACTTCCATGCATATGCTTGATCTTTCTTAAAATTCTTCTTAAGGATATTTAAGATTGTTTAATTGGTCTAATTCTCCCAGAATGTGATTCCTGAATTTTTCCTTGTGTGTCAGTACAAGACAGGTGCTGTTAGGAAATTTAGGTGCTTAGAAATATAAGCCATTAAATTATTTTTGACTTGAGAGTTGTTTTTTGTGTTGTTCTGGGATAACTATCCATAACTTCACAGGATCATGGAATGGATGATACAGGGATGGATCTTTGGAGATCACCTAGTACAACCCCCTCAAGCAGGTCTGGTGAAAGCAGACTGCAAAGGACTGTCCAGCTGGATTTCAAATATCTGCATGGATGGATACTGCAAACAGAGCATTTCCTCTCATTTCTTTCTGAACTATAAATTTCAAACCTAAGTGAAAAGTATTCTGAAGGCAAAATGCTTCTCCAGAAGTTCGTTGCTGCAACTGAGATTTGAGGAGTGCTGTTTTGGCTTTGGTGCCTGCTTTGGGTAAATTAACTGTTATATCTGAGATTTCAAAGTTAACACTGATACTTTCTCTCTCTTTCCTATTGATTATGCAACCTGGAATATTCTGTGTATACACAGAGATTGAAATGTAATTAAATAAATGATTTATAATTGCATTTTAAGCTCTGGTACAGTTTAGGAGAAGCTGTTTCTATTTGAGCCTCGAAGCTGTAAATTCTCAGCTGACTTCTGCTAATGCTTAAAGCTGTAACACAGTTTAGAAAGAAATGAGAATGGACACACTTGGAGGTGTTAATTATAACCATGCCTGGGTTTCCTTGGAATTATATCTCTTCATCAAACATTGCTATCTTTCCTTTGAAGACAGAAATTCCCACATTGATGTTCTCATTCCCTGTGCAGAGAGAAGAAAGATTGTAATGGAAGTGTATTTTAGTGGTAACTTCAACAACAAAAATAGTAATAATAAGAAAAAAAATCATCTGGAAATAATACTCCTCTCTTCCATTGGAAAGACTCTGGCAAAGGAAGAATGATGCCAGCTTTCCATCCAAGGGGGGCTCTAGGAGAGAATTTGTCTCTTTTGTCGCTAAATAATTTACACATGATGCACAGCCAATTTATTTGCAGCCATACAGCAGAATCTTATGAAAGCTCTATTGAAGCACGTTCTTTGTTAAAACCAGGAATGGCCGCTTATTCCAAATAACCAGGTCATGGCTTCTCACCCATTTACTGAAAAGTGACATTAGCATTAATTGGCAAAGTGATTGCAGAAATAGAGTGTTGTATTCAGGAGGAAGTTTAGTGAGCTTCTAGAGGATGAAAGACTCTTGGAAGTTCAGAAATTGCCCATTTCTGATGTTCAAACTCAGCTGAAGCTACTGGCATTTGGAACATTGCACTACAAGAGAAAGGAATGTGTGTTCAATAACAGCCCAGCAAGAGAAATAAAAGTAAACAGGAAATACCTCAAATTGTGTCTTTTTTCTTTTTTTTTTAATTCAGTTTTCAGTTCAGACACCAGGTGTAAAGACAAATAATCGTGTTAAGTTTTAAGTGAAATGTTAATTACAGAAATCCACAATGAAGATACAGACCTGAGGCAGCCAGAAAACACTCATTAAATGAGGAGTGATGGCTTGGTAGGGTAAGCAGGTAAACTTTAAAAAGTTTTCCCAGTGTTAAATCTCAAAATCCTTTTTCGTTTAGATGTTGCAGAAATATGGTCCTAGCTCCCAAATGGGCAGGTACCTCCTTCACCAAAGAGGCACAGAACAGCTGCTGAATGAACACAAGTATTACTTGATTGCTTAAAATTAAAAGTAAAATTAAGAGCTGTGAGTCTTTATATAAACATGAAATGTAGCTCTCATTCACTCACCCTCTGGCTGAGGATGGAAATGTGATGGAAAACAAGAGGATTTGATTAACCCCATCTAAGCTGCAGTGCCAGTTAGAAAGGCTCCAGAAAAAAGCTTGGAGGGTTGGCAGAAAACTTTGAGTGTCTTGACTGTATTTTGTTCCTCAGCTGTTGGTAGTGACACCATGAAATTGTTATGAAATTTGCCACAAGTGTGCACACACACAGACACACATTTGTGTGAGTTTCTTCTAAAAAACCTCTGGAGGCCAGGAGGAGAGCTATTCCTCTTCCAAAGAGTAACTGCTTTCATGGCTAGTATAGTCAAAAGGTGGAAATAAACCAGTATTTTATGAGTCCTAGATTAAATTGCTTCAATTTATTTCCTCCCTGAGCATTTGACCAAAGAATGGTGCTAAGTGAGAGCTAATGAATTCACCAGGGAACGAAAACAAAGTAAATACATTTTGTGAAGGATTAATTAGGGGCTGCAGTCTCTTACCTCTGTACCCATTTTCCTCTCTTTCCCACTCATTTGTGGATTTTATCTCTCTGCAGAGCAAATAAGGTTGGATCACTGCTCCTGAAACTGGTACACGCTTGACTAATGAGTGGAGCAAGGGAATTATGCACTGTAGTGTCTGTCACTCTCGCAATTTTTTTCCCAGATCTATTGATGTGGCTCTGAGCAAGCACACACATTAATCTATGCCCACTTCACTGAATTATTCCCATGATTAACTGTGATGTGCCTGTCAAAACAGAGGTGGGAAAGCAGTTGAATTCAAGTAAGTGAGGCTTGAGTGGTGCTGTAAACCAGAGGTAAAGTTCCCTTCACCAAACTTCAGCTTTTAAGCATCAGTTGAAATCTAAACTGTCCAGGTTCCCCAATAGCAACTGGGAAAGGGATAGGAGAGTCTCCAGAGAGAGCTGGTGCTGAGTTAGTGGGACTTGATGATCTCAGAAGTCTTTTCCAACCTTAGTGATTTCAGTGATTCCACAAAATGGCTTCTTACATTATCTGAAATCTTGTCTCCCTCCTTGCTTGTTCCAGTTTATATTTGGTCCTTGTTATCAATGTCTTCTCTGCCGTGGGAAAAAGTGCCCAAGTAATTCCTAAATATTTTTGACGACCTCTTTCTGTCAACACTTCTCCAGAGAGAGCAGGAAGAATTGGGAATTCAGGACAAGAACAGCATGATTACAATTCTGCCTTTTCTTCAGGGTGCTTAATATCCGTATTATCTCGTATGCATACATATTTAAATGCTACATGCTTCTTTTTAGCAATAGACTGCTGGTGGTTTGAAGTGCCCATAAAACTGCTGGGAAGTGGCAGTGCCAATTAATCTGTTGACAGATTTGTTGTTTAAATATTAACGGGACGTTAAGCAAATGTTGGCTGCTGCCCTGAGGTCCCTCAGAGTGCCTTCCTCCAAAGAGCTGAGCATTTCCACACACTGGAAATGTCCTGGACGCTGCACGATGGGAAGGTTATCGTAAATTTTCTG